>CAKMXS010000024.1:0-460640 GCA_928852645.1 Mycosarcoma mackinlayi | reverse complement strand
CCTAACCCTAACCCCTAACCCTAACCCTAACCCTAACCCTAACCCTAACCCTAACCCCTAACCCTAACCCTAACCCAAAGTCATGGAGATATGGTGACCTTGGTACCCAACCCTAACCCTAACCCTAACCCCAAAAAAATCCACTTGTAAATACCCCCAACACTCATACGTGTGTGCTGACTGTGACTATATAGGGTAGGGTTAGGGTTGGGTACCAAGGTCACCATATCTCCATGACTTTGGGTTAGATCACTCCAAAACTCTGGACTTAGCATCTCCTAGCATCCCTCTACAACTTATATTAAGGCTGCAGAGCAATCCGAGGGGGTCCATTTTGGCCCATCCCAAGGGGGGACCCTTGGAGGATTTTCCATTTTGACCAAAAACGGAAAGTGGACCGTAGCTCCATGGCCACTTTAGCTGAGGTCATAGGACTTTGAGCATGTTCATTTGACACCATTTTACACAACTTTCATTATGGATGCAAGTGGAAATTCCCACATTTTTGGCCTCCCAACTTGGACCGAGCCAAACTTTGCCGGGCCGTACCTCGGCCAAGTATTAATGAACTTGCGTAGGGTCTGATAATCAAAAGTACTTACTTTGGCCTTCTCTACAACTTTACTTAAGACACCCTACCCTGTTTTCCGGACAGGACACCTTGTAACCCAAACCCTTAAACCTAACCCAAACTTAAGCACAGCTCAAGTGACCAATCCGAACATGAGGCTGTTGCCATCCGCCGCACGGACTGTCCGCGTCTTCAGTGCCCTGGTTCGGCTTGGTTGGTGAAAAGAAGCATATGACGGATGGAATCTACGTTTTTTGAAGCTCTGCTTTGGAGCTCTGCAACTGATACAATACTACGGCATTGGATGCGATCATCATGAAGGTAAGAAGAGTAAAGGCCCAGCCAGCGCCCATAGCATTTACCATGGGCAAAACTGCTGAAGTCCCAGCTGCAGCCATGAGGCAACGTAGCAAATTGAGTGTGGCACTGGCGGAGGCGGCGTTTTCAGGGAAGGAATCTACCAAAAATGTTTGGACAGCAGTTTGTGAAGCGAGCAGTCCCACGGCGATGAAGAAAGTGGCTACTACAGGAAGAGCCAGCGAAACATGACGATCGATTGTCCAGCCAAAGACAAGAACAGCAGCACTTTCGATGAGAGAGAATGTCCAAGCTGTGCCAAGTCTAGCGCGGCCAATGTCGACCAGATGATCGCCAGCATCGGCGGTCTTTTGCGCTCGACGATATGTCCAGTCCAACAAGCGCCCAGCACCCAGAGTTCCGACAATGCAACCACCTCCATTTGCGAGGAAAGTCAAGCCAACCTGCAATTCGTTGAGACCGTACCGCTCGGCATAAAATGTGGAAGAAGCGGTGATGCTCATCTGCCATATTGCATAGTGCAGCGACATGTAAGACGCGCTGAACATTACGCTGGGCACCCGCAGCAACAGGACTGGCCTGAGGATGTGCGAGAATGCGAAGCCATTACTTTGACTTTGTTGGGCGCTGTCTGCTCGTGAAGATTGTTCCATCTCTTCAGAGATCCACAACCGGTACGCTGGGGCTCGAGCGAGTCTTCTCGGAGCTATGGAGCCATTCGCAACCAGCTTGCGTAGCGTCTCTGGTAGGAAGATTAACGCTGAGAGCCAAAAGGAACCGCCAAAAGCAACCAGGAACCAGAAAATGCTGCGCCATCCAAGGCTTTCTGACATCGCGCCTCCGATGATGGGACCCACAGCAGTAGCCAGGAGAGAAGCAGCATTGAAGGCACCCATGTATCCAGCCCTTTCTCGTCGTTCCACTACGTCACCAACAATGGCGGCGCCGATGGCCACCGAACTTGCACTTGCGCTGCTTTGGAGAGCGCGAAGGACGGCCAATTGAGCGTACGATTTTGTCAAAGCCAAGCCGATGTTAGCGCCGAAATAGATGAAGAACGTGACCAAGAGAACGGTCCTGCGCCCTTTGGAATCGGAAAGTGGCGCCCAGAGCGAAGGCGATAGACCTTGAAAAATGAGGTACAGCGTGACCGTCAGATTGACCAATTCTGGAGTCACGCTGAGATCCCTTGCGATGGCCGTGATCGAAGGGAAGTATATATTGGATGACAATCCTGAGAATGAAGCAGACCAGGAGGCAAATGCGACAATCGTAATAACTTGACGTTTAGAGAAAACAGTGTAAGGCTTCTGAGTTCCTGGAGCCGCCGATTCCTGTTTGTCGGCGCTCTGCGAAGACAATCCATTGGTTGCAGGGCTTGATAACGGAACAGTAGGAGGAATGTCATTGCTTGTCCGTGGTGAATTGCTACCAGGTATACTGGAGTCACGGGTATCCATGTCTTGAAGGACAAAGACTTCCCCGTTGCGACCTTGCTCGAGATCTTGCATCCCTAAAGGTAATCCATGTAGGTCGTCTTTTGATTTGATGCACGCTGCATTGGTCACGGATGGCATTTTTTATATCTTTTTCGTCACCTTTTTCCTACATCCCGTATAACGGCCTACGATGCACGGAACAGTGTTCTGATCCGCGAAACCTGGTCGCGTCAGTAGGGGCGCAGCGGCCCGGCTGCTAAGGATGCGTCTCCTTCCAGACGTGCGGGGAACCCAATTTCTAACACGCGCTGTGTTGAAGCTGTCGGGAACCCGAACGGAGTTCCGAGACTGCGGGCAACCCAATTTCTAACACACGCTGTGTTGAAGCTGTCGGGAACCCGAATGGAGTTCCAAAACCAGATGCGTCATGCCGAAAATTTTGCTGTTGTTGCGTGCATCAAACCGCGCTCGGGAACACGTGAGATTTATCGGCTTTCCAGACTTGGCTGGAGGGACAACATTCGTGGATGCCGATCTCGCCAGGATCTGAGAGGGAATTTGTTGGGTGCCACACACGAAGCTCGATTCCATAGAGACAAGGTCGGCTGAACTTTGAGATGTGAATCAAGTCCCCGGCTGCTCCAGACAACCAGCACAGATACCCAAGAAATTGTATCGACCAAATGGGACAAACGCGCGGAAAAGCTGCAGTCCCAACCGAAGCCGCCAGTCGACGAGTCATTTCGTGAAGAAGTATCACTCACAATGGAGTCATCTTCTTATCCCGTCGTCGCCAGTTAGCGGCCGCTTGGATTGTAAGCGATTCTCAAGAAGCCGGTTCTGTGTTAGCAGTCAATCGAATGAATGAGTTTCGATGAACAGAAATCAGTTATATACGCAGGGACTGTCAGGGATAGTGTCGCAAGAAGATTCTTAACATTGCACAATTCACTTGCGCACTTGTATTCGCCATGACACAAGACCACGGTAACCCTTGTTGCAGCATCCCTGCGGTGCGGTCTGACTAGTAAGTATGCTCAGACTTGACATGCAAACTCAGCAGCAGGTGAAGTCCACGCTTTGTACTGAAACCGCCATCTTCGTCTCAACACGTGTCATGCATCTCTATCCTTCGAAAGCACTCCCAAGGGATCCTATCAGAATTTCGGCGACCTCAGGGCGTATGTCGTTGGACCGAGGGATGCCGAAGAGACAATCATTTTTGTCTACGACGCTTTCGGCTTCTGGCCAACAACGAAGCATGGCGCCGATTTACTCGCCCAAAAGACCAAAGCACGGGTTGTGATGCCAGACTTCTTCCGCGGTGAACCTCTGTCGCCCGATTGCTTTCCTGCGGACAACGAGTCTAAGGAAGCGACGATTCAAGCATTCTTCGAAACAGTCGGCAGATTCGAGGATCGCTTTACAGATCTCGACTACGTGGTCAAGGAGCTACAGGACGACGGCGCGTCCAGGCTCGGCATTGTCGGCTTCTGCTGGGGAGGTAAGCTAGCTGTGCTTGCAGGAGGAGACGGCACCCCTTTTCGGTCCGTGGCTCAGGTCCACCCAACCCTTCTGGACGCTCGAGACGCAGCGGCTCTCGCCGTGCCAGTAGCTAATTTCACCAGCAGAGACGAAGCTGAGGAGGATGTCAACGCCTTTCAAGCCGAGGTACAAAAAAAACCGTTCGCCATGTTGTGTGCCCACAAATTATATTCGGAAAGGCATCACGGATGGGCTGCGGCAAGGGCGAACTTGAATGACGAAGGCAACCTCGAGGACTTCACGGATGTCTATGCCCGACTGGCGCAGTTTTTCAAGTCTACTTTAACGGAATAGCAAAGCCTAGTAGTAGCCTGTTTCGATGCTTCCCGCGGTCCTGCTCATTTTCCTCATCCTGCTCCGCGAAAACGTTAAGAACGTTCGTGCTACATGGCAAAGGCGTGCGATGAGCTGAAGTGAACCGTTGTGATTGCTAGAACCCGCGCCAGATTGCCAATGTAGCCTAGGGTGCCATAGGTGCTGCTGATGGCGGCCGGCTGCTCTCATGACTCCATCCTATACGCTTGCGGTCGATCATCTGGTTGAGGCACGCATCAACATCCAACGGAAGCTGCCTCAACATCTTTAATTAAGCCAGCGATTCAGATCTATTCTGAGCTCTTCGAGGCGCAGGTGGCGCAGCATGGGGAAGTAGGAAGCAGTGCCACATCGAAGATCCGCCCTTTTACGTCAATCCATAATCTCTCAACTGCACCCTCTCAATTGCTCCGAGCCTGTGTTCAAACGGACTCTGCACAAGTACATGAAAGCCTCGCTTTAATTGCATGAGCTCGTTATCAGACGGACTGCTATATCCGACCTGATATCGCACTCCTTCAACCTCATCGTGAGGCTTCATGGAGGGCGGTACCATTTAAAATATTGAGTCTTCGGCAATCCTTGACTAGGGTCAGGAGGGCTCGTTGGGCACTTGATGCAGAAAGGTGTTGTCGAAAGCAAGCACATAAGCGTGCGTACCAAATCATGCTCCAAGATCTCAATCTTGCAGTCTTGCGATGGGTTTAGGGCCTTTGCATGCCGATCAGACCGACACAAGGTCTCCTCTCGTCACAAAGGTTGGGCCGAAGCCGCATCCGACTGAGCATGGGCGGGAGAATTCAGCCACAGACTTGGAGCGTAAAAGCTCGCGTGGCATCAGGCGGGGCACATAGCGCCCACGCCGCGTCTTGATCCCCGAGCCCTACCCGTGTCTCCCTCCTCATCTCCTCCACCTCCACATAGCCACTGCTTTGCAGATTGAGCTTTTGCGAACAGAGCCGCATGGTGATCGTTATTGCAGTCTGCTGCGGGGCGTGCTGCAGTGCACAGGGCCACGCGCGCCTTGGCGCTATTCCAGTATGGCACGCCCCCTCAACTCCACTTGACCTGCTCGCGCTGTCCAATTGTGCGCCGAAAATACCGGAACGTGTAAGGAAATGTTTTCAGTCATGTTTGCGCCATTCTAGCCGAGCTCCGTGGGAACAAGATAGAGGTCCCTTTTTGTCTTCCCAGTCCTGTGCTGAGCAAACTGAATTGCCAATGTGCCGCCGCACTTCACCCCTGGAGTGAGAAACACCCATAAGGGTGGGCGAGTCGCATAGCACTCCAACCGAATTTTATCTCCGGCTTGTCCAATACCCTTGTTCACAAGGCACTTCTCCACACGACGCCTGGCTTGGGTTCTCGTCCACACCTCTTGATACTTGCCACCAAAAAAACACCTTTCCCACCTGTGGTTTCGGCCCGTGTCGCCTACCCTTTCGTTTTGCACTGCAGCACAGCGGAGTCCCTTATGTACATCGCCTTGCTTTACTGCTCACAAGCGTTTAGTGACGAAGCAAAGCAAGCTTTTGCGTGGTGGCCATGACGAGCGAGTATATAATCATCGAGGCGAAATTTGCTCCCACCCGTGACACAATACTATTCTTTGGAAGATTTTCCTCGACTCACTGGTGCTCTTTACGAACATGGCCCCCAAAACGTTTTTGATCACGGGTTGCAATTCGGGACTTGGCGGCGCCTTCGCTCGCGCCGCGCTCTTGAACGGTCATGTGGTCATAGCTACCGCTCGCCCTCACGGTGATCTCAGTGCACAGGATCGTCTTAGAACTCTCGCCGACGCAGGAGCCATTACTGGCCATCTGGATGTCTCGGAGAGCGTAGAGAAGATCAAGGAAAGTGTAGACCAGCTAGTACAGAAATCGCCAAACAAGACCGTCGACGTGCTCATCAACAACGCTGGTTACATACTCCACGGTGGAGTTGAAGAATGCTCCTCGGTCGAAATTCAGGCATTGTTTGATGCAAATGTCTTTGGCGCTGTGAGGGTGGTGCAGGCAGTCTTGCCCTTCATGCGCAAACAGCGCTCCGGCGTCGTGGCCATGCTTGGCTCACTCGGCTCTTGGAGGAGCTACCCAGGCTCGGGCTTCTACTGTGCATCCAAGGCTTCCTGCTCGCTCATCGCGGAAGCCCTTCGACAAGAAGTCGAGCACTTGGGCATCCAGGTCACCTCCATTGAGCCGGGACGTTTCCGAACCGCTTTCCTCACCCAAGGAACTGGCAGACAAATGGCTCAAAAGCAGATCGCGGACCTCGATCCCATCATGGCAAAAGTCCGTTCCGAACTTGACCAAGGCGACGGTCAGCAGCCCGGCAACCCGGACGAAGGTGCTCAGCTAGTCATTGAGGCTCTGACTGAGACCGGTAGATGTGCTGGGCGCGGCATTCCCTACAGGTTGCCCCTCGGTCGTGATGCCCTCTCGGTCATCGGAGACAGTGCCGATCAGATCAAGGTGACACTCGACGCGTGGGGTGACCTCAGCGGATCCACCGACTTCTAGCTTCACTCAACCTCGCCAAATCTCCCGGGATGTGTGCGGGCGCACAAAGCTATCTGAAACGCCCGTTCATACGCCAGCAATGCAATAATCTTCTTCGAGACTCCGAAGTTGTGGCTCCCTGCAATAGCTAAAAGAGATCTTTGGAACGGAGGCAGTCTTGCTACGATTCTCTTGTATCTTGGTGCTTCAACATGCCATTTTCCATCCTCATGCGTCCTCGTTCTGCGAATGATTCTCGTGCGCGAAAACGAGCGCTCTTCAACCGCCGGTGAACTTGACCGCAAGTTACACTGCATGTGCAAAGCTGCAGTATTGTTTACCAAGGACTGGTCGCCTTCATTTTTGCTCCCAAAACAAACCTTGTAGGAGGAAGAATTCAGCGAACAAGACTAAGATTACCATGACAGGCTGCAAATCACTATGCCTGGGTATCCGATCGCGAGAAAACTACGAACACACGGCCAAAGACCTCTCCCTGAATTCGTCTGTTAGCACACCGATCTTCAATACGTCCATGCTCAGACCAGTGTGGGCAGTTGATTGGCTCAAGAGCATCAGAACGAAGATCTCCGCTTTCTTGTCGCATCACGCCAGGAATTCGTGTTGTGAGAACGGCTACGAGCTGAATCCTGATTCGTTAGAGGTCATCGCTCTCTAAGCTATCAGACGCTGATTAATACATACAATGCCATATTTGATCGCAAAATACCTTAGAAAAATGCACCTCAACATACAAGTTTCAGTACCACGGCGAGAACATTTCAAATCTTTTAGAAGCGTTCCGACTACATAGAGCGGATTCTCATTACATTCATGACATGAGCTTGAGTGATAGAGGTTCAGGGGAGGCGTATATAAGGTACAATTGAAGACGAGGAATCAGAGGCTCGAAACGGTCATTCTGGTCCTAATGAAGCGGCCGCCCAAGCAAAGAACTCGAGATCGTCGAACCCCAGAGATGACATTGTCTCCATAGGGTTATTGTTGAAGAAGACGGGGGTGAGATTACTTAGCAATTGATCCATAGTGCTATCTTGCGTTGGGACATTCGTAGCAGACGACTCTGACTCGTTCAGGTCGCGTCGCTGCTCTGACGAAGCCTCGCTTGTTTTCTCTCGATCCACAGAATCCATCACTCCTTCCAGAAAGCGCGCATATCTGTGTGCAGCGGTTCCCGTGTACCATGGTTGTGCTGCAGCCGACACGCAGCTCTGTATACCTTGACATAGGTGTAGTAGCCTGCCTCGATCAATGAAGGTGAAGCGCGACGACAGTTGAACGAGCCGCAGAGCCACCATGACCTGGTACGACGCGGCCACAAACATGGAATTATGCCAGAACCTTAACTGGTCTGGCGGCAATCGCTGATGAAAGACTTCAAGGTAGGTGCTACATGCTTCGTAGAGCTCCATGATGATTCTTGACATCAACTGTGATGGTGCGCACTGGTGAAGCAGGAGGCCCATTAGTTGGACCAATGTATGACTGACGTAAAGGCGCGACAATTCGAGACGAGGTATAGAAGTTGGTATCAGTGTGGCAGCAGACCAATTTCTTGACCAAACGTCGAGGTCATGTTTGCACTGAGCAGTATAGAAAGATTCGTTGCCACGCGGCAAAATTCGAAAGAGCTGTCGGTTGTGCTTGAGAATGGTGCGTAACTCCACCATCGAGACGAGCGCTGAGTCGGTGGAGTAAGCCAGAGAATCGAGGTGCCAGTGCTTGCAAGCCTTGAACAGATCCTGTTCAGCCAACATGCTTTGACGGCCAGTATGCTGAGCTAGCGAGACCTCGTGCAGCCACAGATTGATCCAAGTCCTTTGCCCATGACGGCGCTTCAGTCGTTCCACTTCTGTTTCATTTGCCTTCGGAAGATCACCCATGCACGCCTGCAGGTTGATCTCGCCTGCAACACGGCTTGCATGAGACAAGAGCCTCCAGGATCGGTCTTCGCGCACGGTGTCTGATGGAGGCTTGAAGGCTGCCAACATCATCCATGCTTGGACTATCTCTACTGAACAGTATCTACACAGCAGGAGCGCGGGGTACACAACCTCGTGGACGTGGTGTTCTAGCTTGGGAACCAATTCGGCGTGTTCTGGATCAGCCTGTGCCATGATGAAACACATGACCGAGAGCAGCGCATGTGATCGAGAACGGATGTAGTCAAAAGTGCATAGCCTAGGATCGAAGTAGGCCAAGCTCCTGTCAAGGGTCTCGATGAAACGATCGAAGAGCAACAGAGCCTGTCTCGTGCTCAAGACATTGCAATGGATCGGGTCCAGCCTCAGGTCATCGCTTTCGAGGAGTTCAGAGTGGGCAAAAGTGCCGAGATTTCTCTTCTGGCCCAAAGTACTCCAAAAGAGATGTTCGGCGCTGTCCAAGGGACGTAAGACCTGTTCTGGCGATAATGGGTCGGCGTCTACGATCCCTGCGTCTATGACCCGGGTATCTGGAACAGAACAACGCGGGGAGGCAAGGAAAGTAGAGGCTGTATCTGGCTCGCTTTGTGGTCGCAGACGAGGCGAGATGGTGGAGCGCCGTCGTTCATCATGGGCAGACCGAACACTTGCACGGTACGAAAGACTGTCGTTATTGAGGGAATCGCGGGACTTGCGCTTGCTGACAGGTCTTGGGCATTGCAGTCCTGTTAGGAGGCATCGATTACAAATGTCACCTCGTACGGTGTTACATCTGAGCTTCTTCTCTCGACAAGGGTAGCATGCAAGCCGCTTCTGCGCATAAGCATCGACGCTCATGGCGGGCGCAGACAACATCATCAAAGTTGGAGATGATGGCTTTTGGAGGAAGTCCGGGATGGAACTCCGAAAGCGCGCCTACCCTGGCAAGACTTTATACAACAGCAGCCCACAATGTTCAGGGGTCCAGGGCCGTGATGAGTTCTCGTGAGCGGGTGGTGTTTTGCGCTGAGCTAGTAATCCTTGAGGGTCCAATCTCGGCTGTTCAATCAGACGTAATTCGGACTACCGGACGGAGGTCCGAACCAGATCCCTTCTTGCACCACTTCTCTCTTTGGGGTAATTTATACCGTACAAGGCAGAACCAAACAATTTCTCTCTCGCTGGGATGCAATTTCACTGTCAAATTGCAGACTCAACTCGTTCATACGCATCACATAACAATACAGTATAGACCTGACGAGTCGAGATTCAACAGCTGCGGGCTTTGTGGAATTTTCACGCGTCTGTCAAAAGAGGTTGACGAGACAGCTGAATTGCAACCACGCGGGACCCTGCACAGTGGGCCGCGGCAAGGCCACGGCGCTGGTCGAACGGATTGGCTTCCCGTCAACGGCGACTACTTTTGGCGCTGCTGGAGATGGCCGAGAAAATCAAGCTGTACGGAGATGGCCGAGCGGCGCGTGTCTGTCACTTTATCTTATCTCGTCTTTGGTGCAACCATCTGTCGGGATCAGGCACACTGCTTAGACGTAAAGTTATCGAATTCTCAAGACACGGATTAACCCGAGGACATTTGCAGCAGGAAGAGTCGAGGCGATGCCAGCAGCGATGCAGGTCAGATCAGTAGCTCGTCGCTTGATTCAAGATATAAGGAGCGCTCTTGGGCGCCGGACTGCAGGCTTCGGCCCTTTGCCACTTTCCCCTCCTCGACGTCTGCGACATTCTTTTCATCTGCAACAATGGTTCAGCCTCTTGTCTCCGCTTCTCCCATCACAGTGCAGCCTCTGCCTCTCGCGGAAGGATCCAAGGTCGACTTTGGCGCCGAAATCAACGGTGTGGACCTCGAAAACATTTCGGCGGCCGACTTTGCAACGATCCGAACTGCCCTGTACACGCATCAGCTGGTTGTGTTCAAGAAGCAGAACTCTCTCTCCGCCGAGGCTCAGTACAAGCTCACTCGCCTGTTCGATCCCGAATCCGAGAGCTACGGCCACGGCAAGGCTGTGGGAGCCAAGAGCGTGCTTCACCCAGACTTGAAGACAATTCCGCGTCAGCCTCAGGTGCAGGTCATCGGCAACGGCCCTGTCGCCAGCTACGAGGGTCTCGAAAACATTACACTCAAACATCCTCACCACCGCACCTTCCACCGCGATCCGGTCCCTCTTGAAGTTGATCGCGACATTACGCGTTTCTACCGATGGCACATCGATGCAGCGCTGTACGGCCTCGAGCCGCCCAGGGTGACCAGCTTGATGGCAGTCAAGGTGCCCAAGACAGAGCACCAAGTTCTCAGCTACGATGACGGCAGCAACGAATCGCTCTCGGTTCCTCGCGGCTCGACAGTATTTGTAAGCTCGTATCGTATGTACGACCTGCTCAGCGAAGAGGACAAAAAGTTTGCACGCGAGACCAAAGTGCAGTATGCGCCGCATCCATACGTGTGGATCGCTGACGCCAAGTCGCGCACTGACGGTCTAGGCATGCTGTCCGAAGGGCTCGAGTTGGATCGATCCAAGCTTCCACCGGTCGACGATGCCCAAATCAAAATTTACCCCATGTGCTGGCGAAACCCGGTGACGGGTAAGTTGGCGCTGCAGGTGCATCCGTCTGCGATCGAGAAGCTCCACCTTGCCGACGGAAGCGTCATCGATGATCTAGAGCAGGTGCGAGAGATCGTGCACAGACTGCAAAGGCCAGGTATTGCGCCCGAACTCGTGTACGCTGTCGACTGGGATGAGGGCGACCTGGCGCTCTTCAACAACCACGGCGTGCTCCATTCAGTCACGGGTTCCTTCACCCCCGATGAGGTCCGCATCTTTCGACAATGCAACTTGGCTGCGAGCGAACCGCCTCTCGCCCCTTGAATCGCTCTCCCCCTCTGCTGTCGCCCTTGTGTCACCCTTGTATATTAGTAATGTGCTGGTACCAAAATAAACTCTGCTCGACTCGTAGCATGTTTCGGTCGACTCTTGCATTGTGCACACCAGATCTCTGACAAGACGCAAAAATGACGGCCAAGGTTTGTCTTCAGCACTTGCATCTCACAGTGCTTGAGGATGCTGCAGAATTTGAGACGGTCATCGTGTTGTTGGTTGAGCCTGCGTGCTCACGGCCTCGCTGCTGGTCGAACTGCCCTGAACTCAATAATGTTGTTCTATAATCTCTCGGTCATGCTGCGCTTATCGTCATCACTGCTGACAATCGACGTACTTCGAGATGAACGTGCGGTCACATGGGCTGTCGTCGTCGACGTCGCCATTGCACTGAACCGATCAAGCATCGAATGCTGAAGTATCGTTTCTCTCTCATACCATGAAGCCGTGAGAACAAACGTTCCGACTTCGAACTGCTATGACGTTTCATTGCGACAATTGTTCGATTCAGAGTATCCTCTCTAGGTTTTGCTCGACTCGAACTTGTCATTTACTGTAATATGAGGTTGAAATGCGAGATCGATCAAAGCCTATACTTTGTTCGAGAGAGCTCGGAATCGATGCGAAACGACGGGTCAAGGTGTCTGGGATATATATCTACCGTTCCAGAGCGGCTCGACTCGGACCATTGACTTGTCTCCCTCACTTCGAGACGCTCTTTTGCTGCACTCCGCCAACAGCAAGCCCAAGACAACACCAATCATGCAACGACTGCTCTTCGAATTTCGTTCCGCGCTCGCCGAGCCGTCGAACAAGGACCTGACGTGGACTTTGGTTTGCGTATTGAGCTTTGGAGTAGTGCTTGTACTGCTCGATAGATACGGCACTCTCGCTAACGGCAGCAAATACAAGCGTATTCCGGGCCCAATTCAGCTGCCCGTGATTGGCAACATCGGTCAGGTGGACTCGGCTCGTCAACACCCAAAGTTCTTGCAGTGGGCACGTCGATATGGCGAGATCTACCAGGTCCGCTTTGGCAGCATTCGGATGGTAGTGCTCAATTCGGCCAAAGCATCGATCGAATTGCTGGATCGCAGGAGCGCGATTTACAGCTGTCGAGAGGGTCCGCACTTTGTGCACGATTTGGTCAGTAACGGGCAGCGACAAGGATTCATGCCGTACGACAAGGAATGGAAGGTGTCGAGGGCCTCGGTGCATCCATTCTTGATGGGGAGCAAGAGTCAGACGTACAGATTGATGCAGGAGCACGAATCGGCGGTGCTCATAAAAGATCTTTGGCGACATACGCAGCAATCTCGTTTGCAGCCGCAACGTCAGCAAAATTCCACTCTCACCTTTGAAACGAATTGGGAAGCCCACGTTCGTCGCTTCACCACCTCGGTTGTGATGAACATCACTTATGGCCGACGCGTGACGAGCACCTATTCCAACCCAGAACTGCACAGGATCTACGACGGCCTCGCCAAACTATCCGTAGCTGGCCAGCCGGGTCGATATGCTTGCGATGCGTTTCCCATGCTTCGAAAGCTGCCGGATTGGCTTGCTCCGTGGCGAGTTGAAGCCAAAGCGATGCATGTGTGGGAGATGGAGCTGTGGGGAGGTCTGCTTGAGCGTGCCAAACGGGAGTTGCAGCAAGGCAAGCCACGACAGGGTTATGTCGCCAGCATGCTCGACAAGCGTCAGCTTCAGCAGCAACAAGAAGGGGGCAATGCTCACTGCTACAATGGCAAGGGACTGAATTCTCAGGGTGAGATGACGGATCTGTTGCTCTCCTACACGGCAGCAACGCTACTCGAAGCTGGATCCGACACCACGGCCACCAGCATCTACTTTTTCGTCCTTGCCTGCCTCAACCAGCCTTTGGTTTGGGAGAGACTGTCTGACGAAGTGAAAACGGCGTGTGGCGAATCTCTGCCAACGTTTGACAAGATCCAAGACCTGCCTTACTTGCGAGCCTGTATCAAGGAGACGTGGCGTCGACGACCACCTGTGATCTTGGGCATTCCACACCGGCTCATGTGCGATGATGCGTACAAAGGGTACCTCATCCGTGCAGGTACCTTGGTAGTGGGCAACGTGTGGGCCATCCACCACGATCCGGAGCGCTATCCCCATCCTGAACGATTCGACCCGGATCGATTCGTCTTGGACAAGCTCAACGCAGCCCAGAGCGCAGCCACGATGGATGCAGAGCGTCGAGACCACTATGCGTTTGGTTGGGGACGCCGAATCTGCCAGGGAATGCATGTGGCCGAGAACTCCCTCATGATTGTGTTTGCTCGGCTGGTATGGTCTTTCACGCTCACGACACCGATCGACAGACCTGCGCCGAGCATTGACGATGAAGAGGGTAGCTTCCTGCCTGGGTTTGTAAGTCAGCCAAAGCCGTTTACTTGTTACTTTACTGCTCGGAGTCCACACGTGGAGAAAGTGCTGGACGCGGCTGCCAGCGAAGCACAGGATTATTGGCTAGAAAATGGCCTGGAACCTGATCAGCGTGATCACTACTACAAGGCATGATTGGTTTGACTCCTTCGAAACAACTCTAGCTAGCAATGCAAATTTCGCCCAAAGATGGATGAAACGACAGCGGCCGTGTTACCACGGAATCTGCACAAACGATCCATCTTTTGAAAAGGGCACATGATTGCCGATCAATTGACCCGTCGGTCCATCATCGCCCAACGTGGCCAAATAAAGGTAAATAGCCGCACCTTGCTCCAACGTTCTCAAGCCTGTGAAGTTGTTGAACGGTGTCTTGACGTGGCCTGGAGAAGCAGCATTGACTTTGAGATTGGGTTTGGTATGCTCGACGAGATTCTTGCTCTGCATGAGCGTGACCATGTTGAGCGCGGTTTTCGAAGTGTTGTAGACCATCGCACCGGTTCTGGCTGGATCAAGTCCGCTTTCAAACGACAAAGAGCCACGCGCTGACGACACATTGACGATCCTTGGTCGATCGGATCTGGCCAAAAGCGGAAGAAAAGCGTTGGTGACAGCAACAGGGGCGGCGACATTGGTAGCGAGCACATTGATCATATCGGTGGCGGTGGTAAGTTCGGTCTGAAGAAAGAGGCTGTTGGTCGCCTTGCCTGCCCGACCCGGAGGAGCACCTACACCGGCATTGTTGATCAGCACATCGAGTGGCTCACCTGCAAACGGACCAGCGGGGTCGGAGAGGTGTTTGACAGCCGACTCGATCGAGACTTGATCGTCGACGTTGAGAACCAAGCCGCAGACTTTGCCGGTAGAGGCAGTGGCTGCAAGCTCGTCTGCGAGTGTTTCGACTGCTTGATTGACAGCCTGACTGCGTCGCCCACTGAGCACAACACTGAATCCATGCTCGAGAGCAAGAAGCCGAGCCGCCGTGAACCCAATGGCTTGCGGATCCGAGCTTCCTGTTATGAGCGCAGTGCGCGCGAGCTGGGAGGACATGATGGTTGCGCCCCCAATGAAATGCGAGGGTGGGTCACAATCAAAAAATGCGCACTAAATATATGTGGTTGCCTGTCGTTGCTCAGCTTTTCATGCAAAGAGGAGCTCGTCAGCACCATCAGATTTTGACGATAGAAACATATCCAAAAGGCGCTTTTCGCTTAGTCGTCATTCACTTTTTCATCATTATCTTTGCTGAGCGCCTAATCCTTTCTGATCAAAAAAGTCCGTGGAGTTGAACGTCGTCGTCTCCACACTGTCGGTACAAACGACGATCTTACATTGACTCGCAGAGGTGGGGAGCCCCATCGCCTTCCACATGATCGCTGACCGCCATCGTCGATGCTAGCCAGCCGGAGGGGTTGATGCAAAGAGGCGGCAGAGGTGCAGCAGACTCGTGCAGACTGTGCCGCTCAAGTGCGTTTTCGGCTGCCGTTGCTGCCGAACAGATTCATACGTTTTCACTATTTGACACGAGAGCGCCGCGCTTATCAGATCGGAATCTGATACAATTGTATCGCCCCCCGCCCCCCCTCTTCCCCCCCACACACACACCTGATGAGCAAATGATTCTTCCAATGGTAAAGCAAGTGGATGAATCAGATGCCTAGTTGATCCGTTTGTTGCCGGCATTGCACAGCCAGATGCTTCGATTCGAGCTGGGTGCAAGTAGAACAAATCTCTGTTCGGGGCTCCTTTTCAACTCGATGCCATGTCATAGCAAAACTTCTTAAATGAGGAGGGCCCACCCTCCCCGCCCCCCCCTCCGCCCCCCTTTGCTCTTCTATATGTGCATTCGCCGCTTGTCCTGCACCCTGCCACCATCCGCATCACCATAACAAGCGCGTTCGATCATGTCGCAAACGCTTTTCCGACGTTTCATGCCGCTCAAAGAAGTAGAAGCTTCGGCTCCTACTTGCTTTCCCAGTGCTTGGGATACTGATCCGAAAACCAAGCCACCAGACATGGTTGACAGCAAAGATGACGGCACCCTTTCCAACGACTCTGCCGAGCGTCGTAACACTTTCGACCGTTTGCAACACATGGTCGATTGGTTGGTGCACATCTCTGGCAGCAAAGCTTTCTTCTGTTTGGTGCAGATCTGTCTGTTGACTTGGGTCTTTATGGGCATCCCTTACTCGCAGACAGCGCTATGGCCGATTATCATCAGCAACGGTCAGGCAATCTTTAGCTACATTCTAGATACCATGCTGATGCGTCAACAGCTCACCGATTTTCGTCTAGGTTTGGCCGACGTCGCCCGACTTGGTTCACGCAATGAGTCCAAACTCCGGATGCTACAAGCTTTACAGCTTGATCATCCACCTGTTCACCACGACGACAATCTTGCTCCTCCTCCTTCGCCTCCTCCTGCCATAGATACACAACCAGGCTTGCTAGATGCCCGACTGCCCGTTCCAAGTCGGTTTGCTCGGGTGGTAGCCCTGATCGTACTGGTGACAGGTCACATCTGTTCGGTGGGTGTCTTCTGGCTGGCTATGCTCGTCTGGTTTGCTTTTGGACCCTCGACTGGTTGGAGCAACCTCTGGCAATTGGACCTCAACTCGGCTACCTCTGCTTGGATGTTGTACCTCTTTTCGCTTCTCGCCGTGGCACGCGAAGAAGATGCCGCTTGCAACAAAGCCGTCTTCAATCACATTGTCCAGATCGACGTTGAGATCGAGCGCCAATTGCGTGCACTCACCCACGATACAATCCCCAACGCTAGCAGGCTGATCGAGCTTCCACGACCCGATGCGGTCCAACGCGTCATCAACGTGTATGCGAACATCGTCGGAGGTCTAGTTGGCTTGGTCATCCTGGTGGTCGCCTTTGTGGTTTGGGCGGCGATTGGGCCATTGATGCAATTCAACGACAACTGGTGGCTCTTGATCGGAACCTATGCCGGACTGATAGGAATGAACGATGGCTTTGTTTTGCGCAACGTTCAGCAGAGACTCAGCCTTATCTATCTTGGCGAAACCGATCTGCTGCTTCAACAAGACGCCATGCTGTACCAACAGCTCTGTAAAAGCTTTGGTGCTGCGGTTGAGCCGCTTTCACCGTGGCAAGAGGAAAACGTCAGCTTTACCCAGCGAGTGTCCGACTGTGTTTGCAAAGCAACGGCGCATCGATGGGCTGTGGTAGCAGGCGCTGCTTCCATTGTCGGTCTGCTCATCGGAGCAAGCGTTCTGAAATGGAGCCTCACAGGTCAGCTGCTTTGCAACATCCCCCCCATGATCATGGAAAGCTTCTTCACCCAGGTCCTCATCACCGGTCATATCGCCGCCGAAAAGCGTAGATCTAAGAACCTTTTCCGCATGGCTTCCATCAGGCGTCAAATGCTCACTACACTACAACTGTTTCGTCACCATTAGAGAATGCAGAAATGTTATATTACTTGGGAAGCAGCGGAGCATACAGTCTGACGCAATTTCTCACATTGTTGAGTGGCTCAGCTTCTAATGCGAGCTATCGACGGGCACTGATCGGAATCGAGCTTCAATTCTGTTTGTATACGATCGAGAGACATGACTTGCAAAGATGTCGTCTGAATGTCGGACGGCACTGCTCTGGTGGCCGAGGGGCTATACCAACCATGTGCAGCTGCTGCTTGAGCCGCAATGTTGCTGCCTCCTGTCAAGCGACGAATGATTACTTCTGACTTCATGTCTGAATGTTAGACCGTTTTCCAATCCGAGTTCCGAGGTCGAGTTCAAGAAGAAGCACAAAAAGTTGGAAAGAGTCCCCGTGCACTTTATACAAGCAGCATCAACATCCTCATCGTCCTCGCTTGTTCGTCATAGAGCACTCGCTCCCGACAAGGAAGCAGCGTTCTGACAAGATGGCGCCAAGAAAGAAAAATCCAGCCATCAAATCGAGCGGCACGACTTCGTCCAAAGCCTCGCCTCTCCCGGACTGGGTCAAAGGTGGAGGACCGAAACCACCTCCTTCATACACCAAAGCTGCCAAACAGCAGCAAACCCAAGCGACGGCCAATGACACAGCATCAGCATCAACAACAGTATCAGGGCAAGGGTCAGCAGCTGGACCATCTTCCACGTCAACAGCCGCTGGCGGTGGTCAGGGCCAGCAGAGAGAGATGCTCTTCCCGCCAGGCAGCAAGACGCCGCTCAACATGCTCTATGAGCGAGTCAACAAGTTGCCAGGCTGGGAGAAGCCCATCGTCGAGCCACGCAGGCACAAGGATGGCTACAGCTGTGCAGTGACGCTGAAAAAGGTCAACAAGAAGGACGCCTCGAATCCTTTCACCGTCACCTTCGAACCCAAAGAACCTGGCCTGCGGCTCGAATGCCAGTCCAGCTTGGAAGCCAAGCACTGGGGAGCAACCTACGCGCTCTTTCGCATCTTCAACCACCTTTCGCTCAATCTCGCACTGCCGCCAGGTCCCAGAGAGTATTGGGTCAAGATGGAAGCGTACAAGAAAACCGCGCCAAGCCACCAGGATTGGATGTGGCAGCCGGATCCTTTCGAAGCAGCAACCAAGAGAGAGGCAGAAAAGGCCAAAAAGGAACAAGACAAGCAGGCGGCAGCACAAGCCGTCAGCAGAGGCGACGTGGCTATCGTCAACGGTAAGCTCAACGGTTCAGGCAAGCCTCTAAGTAAGGCGTGGCAGGAGGCCAGAGAAGTACGACTCGCCAGTTCATTGCGAGAAAAGATCGAGGCCACCATTCGTAGAGCCATGAGCATCTTTCCTTCGGCCAGTACGACACCGCTCGACCTGATCGAAGAGGATCAGGATCCCAATGCAGCAGCCCAAGACCCGCTGCCAAAGATCAATACCGCCGGTTTGGAGAGCGAACTCACTTCGTACGGTTTCCGACGTGGACATGCGCGGAGTGCCATCTCGTGGCTCACCTCGGCGCGGACTGCCCTCAGCAATCCGTCCAACTCGTCGGCTGCAGCTGCGCTTGTCGACCCCATGCTAGCCTCGGCTGCATCTCTGGCCGATCGAGAAGCGGCTCTTGAGTACCTGATGCTGTATACACCAGAAGAGGACCTCCCTCCGAGATTCAAGCCAAGCACCGCATCCGAGAGCTTTGTTACTGCCTCGAAAGCTGGCGCAGGCGGAGATGCACTGGCCATCGGATGGGCGGTCGACAAGCTGTCCAAGCAAGCCGGCTTCCCAAAGAAAGCGATCCAAGCTGTGTTCAAGCGTATCGCTGCTGCCGAACGTGCACAGGCGGTCGAGCTCCCGAGGACCGTCAAGGAGGGCTTGGCACTGGACATGCTGCTTCGACAGATGGTCGGCTGGGACTCTGCAATGCAAGTGCAAGATCAATGGACCTCAGATGCGATCCTAGACGCTGTGCTGTCCTTCCCGGTCGAGACCGATGACCAAGACAGGCAAGAGATCGAGATCAAGAGGTCCGATGAACGCATGGCTGTCGAAGCGGTGCTCGGCGACGAACGTGTGCTGGTTCCTTCCGAGCACGAACGACTTGGTGTGCAAGACTACGACATTATGATTGCCGGACCAGACAGTTCAGTGGGCGCCAAGGAAGAAATTCGACTGCGCATCTCGTCGCATCCACAGGCGCTCTATCCACTTGCTCGCGAAAAGGCGCAAGTCATGGCTCTTCCAGCCTTTTGCATCGTCTCCAAGACGTTACCATCATACCTCAAACTTGCGCTCACCCAACACTTGCTGCGTGCCTTTGAGGGCGACAACAAGAGGTTGGATTGGTTCGATGCCATCGAAGCGGGCGATGGTGGAATCGTGTTGAGCCTGGTCGAAGAGCTCGAGAACGTGTGGGCCAAGATGGTCGACGATCCGCCCCTGCTCAACAATGTGATGCAACACCTCGTTGGTGCTGACCCAGCCGATACCAGTGCTGAAGCTACACCCGAGACGTCTCGCGCGGCAACACCCACAGGTCGATCCAAGACAGCTGCCAAGCGTCGAGCAGGAGGAGGCAGAGCATTGCGACGCGATGCCGAGGTTGATGCACAGCTGCAGCGTCAGCAGAAACAGCTACACACGTCACCAAGCTACTCCAAGATGGACGCTACACGCAAATCGCTCCCTGCCGCTTCGGCTGCCGGCAAAATTCTCGACTTGATCCGCACCAATCGCGTCGTCATCATTGCGGGTGAGACGGGATGTGGCAAGACGACGCAGGTGCCGCAATTTATCCTGGACGAAGCCATTCAAGCTGGCAGTGGAAGCGAGTGCAACATCGTCGTGACGCAGCCGCGACGTGTGAGCGCGATCGGTGTTGCATCGCGTGTTGCTGTGGAACGCGGTGAAGAATTGGACGGGAAGAAAAAGCAGGTGGTGCCCGGAAGCCTGGTGGGTTACGCCATCCGCGGTGAGCGTCGAGCATCTCGAGAATGCAGATTGCTGTTCACAACGACGGGTGTGCTGCTGCGACGGCTGGGCGCTGGTGGAGATACGGATCTCAAGGGCATCTCGCACGTTGTGGTAGATGAGGTGCACGAGCGCAACGTCGATTCGGACTTTTTGCTATTGGAGCTGCGCGAGCTGCTCAAGCGCAACAGCAAGATCAGAGTGGTGCTGATGAGTGCTACCATCAACCAGGAGACGTTTGCGAGTTACTTTGGCAAGGCGCCTTGCATCTCGATTCCCGGTCGCACCTTCCCCGTTGAAGACTACTACCTGGAAGACATTGTGCGCGAGAGCGGATTCCGACCTTCGGGCAACGAGTGGCGTGGAGGTAGCCGAGGCGGCAAGCAGATCGAGGAAGAGATGGCTCAGCTGCGCGCCCATTTGCACGCACAGGGCATCGATGACGAAACAAGCAAGGCGGTGGAGAGCATCTCTCGATCCGCAGGAAGGATCAGCTACGAATTGATCGGATCTGTGGTGCGCTACGTGGTGGAAAGAGCCGAAAACGAAGAATTGAGTGGAGCAGCCGATGGCAACGTGGGTGGAGCCATCTTGGTCTTCTGTCCCGGTGTGGGCGAGATTCGACAAGCAGTCGATGCCATTTCATCATCGCTGCGTGGCCCAAGCAAGGTCGAGATCCTGCCGCTGCACGCCAATCTATCTCCAGACGAACAGCGTCGTGTTTTCCAGCCGGTCGGAGCCGGTCGCCGCAAGATTGTGGTGTCGACCAACGTTGCCGAGACGTCGATCACGATCCCGGATGTCTCGTATGTGGTGGACACGGGCCGGGTCAAGGAGACACGATTCGAGCCGGAAAGCGGGCTGACGCGCTTGGTCGAGTGCTGGGCGTCGCGAGCGGCGTGCAAGCAACGACGCGGACGTGCTGGACGTGTGCGCGCGGGAGAATGCTTCCGGCTCTACTCTCGATACGTCGATGAGAAAAAGATGGCAGCGCAGCAGACACCCGAGATGCGACGTGTCCCTCTAGAGTCGTTGTTCCTCGAGGTAAAATCGATGCGCGAGGACGAAGACGTCAAAGACTACCTCAACAAGGCGCTGGATCCGCCAAGCTTGGTATCGATGGACGCTGCACTGAGCAACCTGATCGAAGCTGGAGCGCTCCAAGCCGATCGAGGCTACAAGAGCCGTCTGACATCGCTGGGCAAACATCTGGCGCAGCTTCCTTTGGATCTGCGATTGGCCAAGCTCTTGATTATGGGCACTATCTTTGGGTGTCTGGGACCAATGCTGACGGTGGCGAGCATCATGTCGTGCAAGCCGCTGTTCAGCGCACCTTTTGAAAAGCGGGAAGAGGTGAGCAAGGCTCGAGCAACTTTTGCGGCTGCTGGATGCCGCAGCGACCTGCTCGCGGATGCAGCAGCGTTCGAAACGTGGCAGACGATGCGAGCGCAACGAAAAAGCAATGGCGAGATTCGAGAATGGTGCGAGAGCAACTTTATCTCCCATTCGACACTACGTGACATCCAGACGAACCGACTGGATTTGCTTTCGCATTTGCAAGAGATGGGGTTCGTCGCGACGAGCTACAGTGCTTTTGGCGTCTATGACGACGAAGTCTACGATAAGAACGCACAGCACACCGGTGTGTTGCGATCGGTGATTCTGGCTGGTCTTTGGCCAGCAGTGGTGCGGATTGATCTACCGTCGGCCAAATTCGACCAATCATCCAGCGGTACGGTGCAGCGAGAGGCGGAAGCTCGTCAGGTCAAATACTTTGATCGGAACGGTCGTGTGTTCCTCCACCCATCTTCGACGCTGTTTAGCTGCAAAGGCTTCGAGTCTTCGTATCTGACCACGTTTGCCAAGTCGTCGACCGGTGCCGGAGCAGACACCAAAGTGTATCTGCGTGATGCAACCGAGGTGCCGCTGTTTGGGCTGCTGCTGTTCGGCGGTAAGCTCAAGATCAACCATTTCGCCGGAGGAATCGGGATTGGATCCAACCAGCAAGGAGGTGGTGGCAAGGACGAGAACTGGGTTCGTCTGCGTGCCAATGCTCGCATCGGCGTGTTGTGCGCCCAGCTGAGGCGACTGTTGGACGCTGTTCTCGATCACGCCATTGACGACCCGCAAGACATGTTTGCTGCGTCAGGATGCAGAGATGTATTACAAGTGATCGGTCAAGTGCTTCACCGTGATGGTCTCGCTGGCTAGTTCGGCACAACGCAGCACAACGCAGCATCGTCCGCCACATTCTCATACAATCACACACATCGGACAAGACGGTTCTTTGCGTGGCAAAGGTGCTGATGCTGCTGAGAGTCGACTTGCCCCGAACGTGTCTGCAGAGACAACAGAGACGGCCCAGCCGACGTGTGATAATTTCTTTGATGTTTGCAGACGAGCTGTCGAAATCGTGTCGTGTGCTGAGAAGTTACGACAAGTGAGTGTAGGGGCAGCAGGCTTGACAAAAGAAAACACAGCAAGGCAAGCTCGACCTTCCGACGTTCGAGCGTTCCGAGTCGGATAAGTGACGGAATCGCCGATTTGATCTCAGGCACAAGCTTATCGAGAGCTGCATATTGGAATTACGTAGAGTGTGCTATTTCGTTTCAAATTCCGATGCGATGGTCGAATTTCTCCACTTTTGGCCGGTGGTGCGGCACAGCCCGTCAGCTGCGTACATGTACAGCTGGCTGGCTGGCTGAAGGGCTCTGGCGGTGCGATGCGAGAGAGCGCGGCTGGGTCAGTGCGTCTGATTCTGGCCGATGAGTCTCAAACAGGCAAAAGCATCAAGCTCGTGCGTCGATGCGTCTCGTCGTTGCTGCAGCAGTCTGTCAAATCGGTGCTCGATGTTGAGATTCCAAGCGAAGGAATCACGCTGACACTTTGACCAAGCAATCGGCTCTTGGACCCTGGTCGATTCCTCGTCGAGCCTCCCATCCATCCCTCTCAAGATCAGTTGTTCCTATCTCCATCCTTGGCTTGTTCCAGCCACCACCACGATCATCATAACCGCCTCCTTTCTGACGGCGCTCTCCGTTTCGTATCATCTCGCAATCTCTCGGCTCCATCCGACAGGTCTGACTAATTGGTTTTCGGAACACATCCGTGATTGGACGGAGCCTCGCTGGCCATCACTGTCACTACCATCCGATACGACACATCGCTTGACCGCTCAAGCGGCCACTGATCCCACATCATGGCCATCTCGAAAAAAGCCGGTGCCAAAAAGGCTAGCGCTGCCTCCAAGCCACCTCCGTCCAAGGGGGCGCCATCCAAAGGTGGTGTTGCCAAAGCGGATTGGAGAGAAGGCTTCAAGAAAGCACAAGCAGGCGTCTCGGATATGACGTTGCTGTCCAAGGTCACCAATGAAGCCATCAACGAGAACCTCCAGAAACGTTTTCAGAATGCAGAGATCTACACCTACATTGGCAACGTGCTCATCTCGGTCAATCCTTTCCGCGATCTCGGCATCTACACCGAAGACATTCTACAGTCGTATCGTGGTAAGAATCGTCTTGAAATGACGCCACACGTCTTTGCCATCGCAGAAGGTGCCTACTACAACATGAACGCCTACAAGGAGAACCAGTGCGTCATCATCTCGGGAGAGTCAGGTGCAGGCAAGACCGAAGCTGCTAAGCGCATCATGCAGTACATTGCCGCCGTCAGTGGTGGATCTAACTCCGGGATTCAGGACGTCAAGGATATGGTGCTCGCGACCAACCCGCTTTTGGAAAGTTTCGGCTGTGCCAAGACGCTGCGAAACAACAATTCCTCTCGTCACGGCAAGTACCTCGAGATCATGTTCAACGCACAAGGCGAACCCATCGGTGCCAACATCACCAACTACCTTCTCGAAAAGAACCGTGTGGTCCAGCAGATTCGCGACGAACGCAACTTCCACATCTTTTACCAGTTCACCAAGGCCGCCTCGGCCGCTCATCGCGAAAACTATGGCATTCAAGGCCCCGAAGCCTATGCCTACACCGCCAACAGCCAGTGTCTCGACGTCAATGGCATCGACGACCATGCAGACTACAGGGAGACGATCAATGCCATGAACACCATCGGTCTCACGGCCGACGAACAGGACAACATTTTCCGCATGATCGCTGCCATCTTGTGGATTGGCAATGTCCAGTACGTCGAAAACCAGGAGGGAAACGCAGAGATTTCGGATCCAGGGGTTCCCGACTTTGTCGCCTATCTCCTCGAAGTGGATGCGGGTAACGTCACCAAAGCCTTGACTCAGCGCATCATGGAGACGCAGCGTGGTGGTCGCCGAGGTTCGGTCTACGAGGTGCCGCTGAACCCGACTCAGGCGGCTGCTGCACGAGACGCCTTGGCAAAGGCCATCTACAACAACATGTTTGACTGGATCGTTGAGCGCATCAACCAGTCCATGAACCCAAGATCTCAGAGCGCCAACGTCATTGGTGTCCTCGACATTTACGGTTTCGAGATCTTTGACAATAACTCATTTGAACAGCTATGCATCAACTACGTCAATGAAAAGCTTCAGCAGATCTTTATCGAGCTCACCCTCAAAAAGGAGCAGGAGGAGTACGCCTACGAGCAGATTCAGTGGACGCCTATCAAGTACTTTAACAACAAGATTGTCTGCGATCTTATCGAGGAAAAGCGTCCGCCAGGCATCTTCTCGGCACTCAACGATGCCTGTGCCACCGCACACGCCGATCCTACCGCTGCCGACAACTCTTTCATTCAACGTACCGGGATGCTCTCGTCCAACCCCCACTTCGACTCTCGCGGCACCAAGTTCCTCATCAAGCACTATGCCGGCGATGTCATGTACAACGTTCAAGGCATGACCGACAAGAACAAGGATTCCCTTCTCAAGGATATCCTCGACCTGGTCGACTCGAGTGCCAACTCGTACCTCCAGAAGCTCTTCCCTGATCGTCCCGACCCCAACAGCAAGAAGCGCCCTCCCACTGCCGGTGATCGTATCAAGGCCAGCGCAAATGCTTTGGTCGAAAATTTGATGAAAGCGCAGCCCTCGTACATCCGTACCATCAAGCCCAATCAGAACAAGAGTCCCTCGGAGTACGACACTCAAGCCATTCTTCACCAGATCAAGTATCTCGGTCTGCAGGAAAACATTCGTGTCCGCCGCGCTGGTTTTGCGTACAGGAACACGTTTGAAAAGATGGTGGAGCGATTCTACCTCTTGTCGCCCAACACGTCGTACGCAGGCGAGTACACTTGGCAAGGAGATGCACGTAGTGGTTGCGAGCGAATCCTCACCGACACCGGAATTGCACGCGAAGAGTGGCAGATGGGTGTCACCAAGGCTTTTATCAAAAACCCCGAGACGCTGTTTGCACTCGAGACCATGCGTGATCGATACTGGCACAACATGGCCATGCGTATCCAGCGTGCCTACCGCAACTACCTACGCTACAAGGAGGAGTGTGCTAGACGCATCCAGCGCATGTGGAAGAACAACAAGGAAGGGCTTCAATACATTCAGTTGCGAGACTATGGTCACCAGGTGCTCGCTGGTCGCAAGGAACGCCGGCGATTCAGTTTGCTGGGCCTGCGTCGTTTCATGGGTGATTATCTCGATGTTGGCGGATCCAGCGGCAGAGGTGGAGGAAGTGCCGAGGGACAGATGCTTCGACAAGCCTCGGGCATGGCGCCGGGAGAGGCAGTGGCTTTCAGCAGCCGAATTCAACTGCTTGTCTCCCGTCTTGGTCGTTCGAGTGTCCGAAGTCCGCGCTTCCTCATCTTGACTGACAAGGCTGTCTACATTTTGGTCACTCAGCTCATCAACAAGCAGGTCTCGACCACGTGCGAACGGCGCATCAACCTCGGTGCGATTTCGGCCGTGGGTCTGTCGAATTTGCGCGATGACTGGGTCGTGCTCAACGTCAACAATGCTGAAGAATCGGATCCCATCCTTCATTGCTACTTCAAGACGGAACTGGTGACGCATTTGCTGCAGAGGACCAATGGAGCGATCAATGTCATTGTCTCGAACAGTCTCGAGTACTCGAAGAAGAAGGGCAAAAAGGCGCAGATCACGTTCAAGAAGGACGAAACGGTGAAGAAGGACGATGTCTACAAGAGCAGTGCCGTTTCGGTATGCTCTGGCGAGCCGGCCAACAGCGTCTCGAAGCCGGCACCCAAAAAGAAGCCGGGTCTTGTGCGACCCATCACTCAAGGAAAGCTGCTACGGGCGGGCGGACCATCCAATGCCAACAATAAGCCCAAGCCGCGCGCGATTCCACGCTCGACTCCCACTCCGGCCAAGCTGCCTGGGAGTGGTGGTGCCGCAGCTGCTGCTGCTCGTCCCGCTGCGTCGCTTGCTTCTGCGAGTGGCGGTGCTGGTCGATCCGGTCCGCCGCCTCCGCCTCCACCACCTCCCGCGGCTGCCCCCGTTGAGCCTCAAGTGCCACGCTACAAGGCGCTGTACGCGTTTGCTACTGAGAACGCTGGCGAGATGGCGCTCGAGAAGGACGACGTGGTCGAAGTGACGCAAAAGGACGAGACGGGATCCGGCTGGTGGCTGGTCAAGAAGAACGGTGTCGAGGGCTGGGCTCCATCCAACTACTTGGAACTGATCCCGCAAGCTCCACCCAAACCGAAAGCGGCGCCGGCGCCTCCTGTTAAGCGTGCACCTCCAGCTGCTCCCTCGGCAGTCTCTAGTGCTAGCACGGGTGCAAGCAATCGCCCAGCGGTAGCTGCCAAGCCTGCATTCGGTGGCGGTGCGACAAGCGCTCCAGTTGTTCAGCCCAAACCAGCCGTCAAAACGACTGCAGCTGGAGGGAAACTACACGAACGACCCGCGGCAGTTCAGGCGGATGCGACGGCTGCACCTGTAGCGGTGATGCCTGGTCTAGGAGCGCCTGGTGGCTTTGCTGCTGTCCTGGCCAAAAAGAAGGCGGAGAACGCCGCGGCTGCTGCAGCTGCAAACGGCAATGGTGCTAGTACCCCGCCAGCTGTAGCTGCGAAACCTGCCGTGGCTCCCAAACCTGCTGGAGCGAATGGAAGAGCGATGCCTCCTCCTCCGCCTCGTCGTTGATTGGACCCCGGAATGCCAAAAAGGTTGTTTATCTGATATTTATTTCTACAGAACGGTCTGGGGGGTCATCATGCGCGTTGGGGCGATTGTGAGCCGGGTACCCGGGCCGAGGATGCGCTTCTGATTTGCTGAAGAGCGCACATGGTAGACGACAACATCCAACTGCGAAGAAATCAGTCGGAGCAACAAAACGTGCGGAGGGGATGGTGTGCGAAGTCATGAATCTCATGTTTGCAGTTGTCGTTTTCGTTTGGAACGTGCTTGTGCTTCTGTTGGCAGTAGCAGGATGGCGAATCCGCACAGAGGCTCCGACAAAGACTCCGACCGACGACGACAACGGTTGCAAAAATGGCATTTGCGTGGGGGAAAAGGAAAGGGCCCAGTGGGGGCACACGACACCTCGTAGACGTTTATCATGGACAGCAACGCAGAGCAGTGGTGCCGAGCTCCTTCTACAGTGTGACGACGACAACTGACAGACGGACCGAAGAGACGATCTCATACGGTACTGTATGAGAATGATTCTGGAATTGCCCGCCCTGCAGAAACGTGTGGAACGTGGGCCGTTTTCGACAGGCTGCTGCATTTTCGCTTTTCTTGGCACTTTCCGTTCTTGGCAAATTGCCCAGAGACGCGCTCGTGTGCACAATTGTGCTTCTTGACCCTAAAATGCCAAGACATTTCGCGCACAGATTGCTCCATTTTATGCCCAATTCACTTTGGCTGCTGCCACCTCGACATCTTCTTGACCAAGAACAAAGTGCCCACATCTTCGGCTACAAGCTTTGTTTAAGCGGCGGTATCGACGGTACGGACTTGCGGCTTCCGTTTGTGGCTCAAAGAACGTGCTCATCCTTTCGATCGAGGGTCCAATTTGCAATTTCCCCCTGTCCTGCGGTTGTCTCATCGCGAGGTGACGAGACGGTGATCCATTTACGCACATTCCTCCACGCACAACTTTCCCACATACAGAGCAGCATTACCCCTGTACACACGACATCCCTCCTTCCTTGAGCTCAGGTTCATGAGTGGTTGAGCACACTCCAAAAGAACAAAGAAGACTCTATCTCACACATGCTCAGAAGGAATAACAAGACGTTCCTGATTGTGCCATCGCCAAGCATTGTATCGAGCTTATCGAAGCGAGAACGTGCTCTCCCCCCCCCGCCCCCTCTCATTTTCTTCTTGTTTGTGGGCCATCTACCCGTCTGTTATGGGCTCCGACGGTCCACACTGTTTAAGCGGAGACAGCAATTCCAAGGCACCCTGTGAATGATTGAGAAGAATTAGGCGTGGCCTGCGCTGTTCTTACTCTTGATCTCGCTCGAAAGAGGTATAAAATAGCCGTGGTATCGTCACTGACGCTTGTTCCCATCTTTGTACAGACCCTCGTCCTACTCCTCATCCTTACCACGAATCCTACCCAGCAGCCATGCAGCTTCAAGGAATGTTTGTTCAGCTGGGAGCTATCATGCTCCTGGCTCTTACTGCCACGGCTGCACCCAACAACAGCGGCAAGTCTCAACACAAGAAGCAACCCAATGTCATCCAACTCATCTCGGATGGTTTCGGTCCTGCTTCAGAGACGTTCGCTCGTGAATACATGCAGACCGCCAACCACTTGGGCTGGAACATCACCATGCCCTTGGACAAGCTGCTTGTGGGCGAGGTACGAACACGATCCACCAACTCGCTTGTGACCGACTCGGCTGCTTCGGCCACCGCCTATTCGTGTGGTCTCAAGAGTGTCAACGCCTACATTGGCGTCGACTCGGACAAGAAGCCCTGCGGTACCGTGCTCGAAGGTGCCAAAGCCAAAGGCTACAACACTGCGCTCGTCACCACTTCGCGCATCACCCACGCCACTCCCGCCTCGTACTCGGCTCACATTGATGACCGCGATGCCGAAGACGAGATTGCCAGCCAGCAGATCGGAAACTACATGCTGGGCCGTCAGGTCGACATCCTTTGGGGTGGTGGATTGCGCCACTTCCTGCCCAACACGACCAAGCCTGGTATCCGTACCGATGGACGCAACCTGGTTCAGGAAGCCAAGCAGCGTGGATTCAACATTGTCAACAACCGCACCGACTTTGACGCTCTTCAAGGCGGTAACGCGATCAAGCTCCCCTCGTTGGCGCTCTTCACCTCGTCACACATGGCCTACGAGGTAGACCGAAACGCTACCCTGGAGCCCAGTCTCAAGGAAATGGCCTTGACCGCGCTTAACGGTCTGCGCAACCAGGACGAGCCTTACTTTATCATGATTGAGGGCGCACGTATCGACCACGCTGCGCACAACAATGACCCCATTGGTCACATCCACGACATCTTGGCCTACAACGAGATGGTCCAGGCAGTCGTCGACTGGGTTGACAGCAACGCTGCCAACAACCCGCACGAGCCCGAGACAATTGTGTTCTCGGTCGCCGACCACGAGTGTGGTGGTTTGACGCTGGGTATGCAGAGGAGCGAAGACGAGGAGGCCTTCTACGGCTGGTACCCAGATGTGCTGCTCAACGCCACCCACTCGACCGAGTTCCTCGCTGCGCAGACTGCAAAGTGGATCGCTGCTGCCAACCGCACCGATGCGGATTTGAGCAGCTACATCAAGAACGAGGTTGTCGTCAAGGGTCTCGGCATCCAGGACGTGCAGGACGGCGAAGTGCAGCGTGCGGTCGAGCTGTCCAAGCTCAAGAATCAAATTCCCTACACTGTCTGGCTGTCATCGATTGTCAACTGGCGTGCTCACCTGGGCTGGTCTACCACGGGCCACTCTGGCGTCTCTGTTGGTCTGTACTACCACGAAGCTAAGCCTCAAAAGACGGGAACGCCCAAGTACAGCCGCTACTTGCAACGTCGTGCTTCGGTGATTGGCTCACACGAGAACACGTGGATCGGCAAGTGGATCGCCAAGCATCTCAACTTGGACCTGGCTTCCATCACCAAGACACTCAACAACGGAAGCGATTACAGCTGGTACAACAACTGGGGTAACAAGCTCAACCACTTTACCGATTCCTTGGAGCACTACCACGGCGGTCTCGCGCGAGTGATTCCCACGCGAACTGCTAGCGAGAAGAGGGATCTGCATGTTGGCGAGTCGCACGCCGACAACGAGCCACTGCTGAGGAGGATTCACGGTCCTCGTGTTGGTGCTACGTTGGAGGAGAGGTCTCACTCGAGCTCCCGTCGCCAGGAGCTGTAGTGCCGCCCCTCCCTCCTCCCCCTCCAAAAATGGTCTTATAGATATGTTCCTCCCGTCACCGATTGAAATAGAATTGTCAAATTGCTCTGAAACGCTCAGTCACGAGAAGTGCGAAGGATGATGCTGATGGCGCTGAGGACAATGTGACAAGCACAGCTCGAATCGAATTATCGGGTTCCCGATGAAATTTTGATGCTCGACGTGACTCGCACAACAGCTGCAGGCAATTTGTCAGAGATTCGGCCTGTTCGCCCGCGTAGTATGACGCAGAGAGGCAGCTCTGGTGAAAATTGACAATTGAAGGAACGGTAAGCTGTTGTGTGCATAGCCTTGAAATCATTCGCACGAGTTGCGAGAAAATACGAGCCAAAAAACCCTCGCCCAAAGCGACAAAATTCGGTGTGCGCGTGTGTGTGGCGGAGGGGGGGAGAGGAGAGTCTGCAGGTGGCGGCAATTGCGTGTGACTCGCTCCGTTTGGATCGGCTTTCAACACGCAGCACCACACCACGTCTGATGAATTACTTCTCGACCGTGTAGAGAAGACAAGAACCAGTCAGATTGGATCGATTTGGCATGGACCAAGCGACCCAAATGGCCCTCCTGGTCCGACCTCAATGGCCATTCCATCTCTCAACAGGAGTATGGCGCAGCACATCCCACACTCGACAAAGATGAAATGATTACAGCCTGAGAATGAGGCAAGGAGTAGGCAAAGAGAGAGAGTTAGCTTTGATAGAGTTACCGCCTAGGCCTCAATTGTCGGGTCCCCCGCCTTATCCCGCTCTCAAGCAAAGTGACTCGCGTTTTCTTTTCTTTTTCCCCTCGTTCTGACCTGTCTGCTGCTCTGCTGCTGAGATGCCTCTGCCAAATTTTTTGGAAGTTCTTCTTCCAGATTGTGATTGACGCATTATCGCGCTTTTTGGCAAGGTTCGGAGAATCACCGAAATCGCTTCTGCTTGAAACCAAAACGGAGTGAGTCAGTTGACTTACGGATCTTCCTTCTCTCCTACTTTGATCAATCTCTTGCTCTCCTTAAACATACATCGTCAATCATGTGTGATCACTCCGAACCTTCTCCGATTCAGCACGTCAACGGCACTGCGCCCGACACGCACGTCGCCATCGACACCACCACCCCCAACACCAATGGCTCCGCCGCTCCCAACGGTGTCGTCCGCGACACGGGCAACGCCGGCTCTGTTCAGCCCTTCAACTCGCGCTACTCGGACTTTTTGAGCAACGTCTCCAACTTCAAGATCATCGAGTCCACCTTGCGAGAGGGTGAGCAGTTTGCCAATGCCTTCTTTGACACCGAGACCAAGATCAAGATCGCCAAGGCGCTCGACAAGTTTGGTGTCGACTGCATCGAGCTCACTTCGCCCGCTGCCTCGGAGCAGTCGCGCAAGGACTGCGAGGCCATCTGCAAGTTGGGTCTCAAGGCCAAGGTCATCACCCACATTCGCTGCCACATGGACGATGCAAGGATCGCCGTCGAGACCGGTGTCGACGGTGTCGATGTCGTCATGGGCACCTCCAAGTTCCTCCGAGAGTTCTCCCACGGCAAGGACATGACCTACATTACCAAGACCGCCATCGAGGTCATCCAGTTTGTCAAGAGCAAGGGCATCGAAATTCGATTCTCCACTGAAGACTCGTTCCGCTCCGACTTGGTCGACCTGCTCTCCATCTACCAGGCCGTCGACAAGGTCGGTGTTAACCGTGTCGGTATCGCCGACACTGTCGGTGTTGCCAACCCAAGACAGGTGTATGACTTGGTCCGCACGCTCCGTGGTGTTGTTGGTTGCGACATTGAGTGCCACTTCCACAACGACACTGGTTGCGCTATTGCCAACGCCTACACTGCCCTCGAAGCCGGTGCCACCCACGTCGACACTTCGGTGCTCGGTATCGGTGAACGAAACGGTATTCCTTCGCTCGGTGGCTTCATCGCCCGCATGTACACCGCCGACCGCGAATACGTCATGAGCAAGTACAACCTCAAGGCCCTGCGTGAGGTCGAGAACCTGGTCGCCGAAGCCGTCCAGATCCAGGTGCCCTTCAACAACTACGTTACCGGTTACTGCGCCTTCACCCACAAGGCCGGTATCCACGCCAAGGCCATCCTCGCCAACCCTTCCACATACGAGATCATCCGTCCCGAAGACTTTGGTATGAGCCGATACGTCTCCATCGGCCACCGTCTGACCGGATGGAACGCCGTCAAGTCTAGGTGCGAGCAGCTCGAACTCGACTTGACCGAGGAGCAGGTCAAGGAGGTCACCGCCAAGATCAAGCAGCTCGCCGATGTCCGAGAACAGACCATGGAGGACGTCGACTCGATTTTGAGAAACTACGCCCGCGCAATCGAGAACGGTACCGCCTAAAAAGCCACGACAGCCTCGTCGCCCTCACATACGCGCTTCTCATAACCAAAAATCCAATCCCACAGACTCAACCTCGAGCTGCCATGTGTCTCTTTCTTTTGACCGCAACCGCATCTCAATTGCATCCCCCATTCCACATCTCCCTGTTTCGTCTTTCTCCTTTTGTCTCTAGTCCGTGTATACATTCAATGAAGATTGTCAATTCCGTTGTGTTTCGGGTTTTGGGTCTCCTCTCCCACGAGGAAACAGCTGTTGAGTGCGCAACCAGAAAAAAAGGCGACGAACATGCTTCTCAGGTCTGTCTGGCTCAGGGCTTTGCGTTTGCGTTGGTCGCTCGCTGCGTCGCTCAAGGTTTTGACACTCAGCACGTCCGTGCATGCAGACAAGCTGTGCGAGTCATCAAAAGATGAGATTCGCAGAAAAGCGCCAGACGAGAGCTGTGTGCTCCGCAGCTCTTTTCAGCGCACAAGCTCACAGCAGTCTGCATTTCCCAGTCTCGATGCGAACCGTTCTTCACACACACGAACTCAATTTCTGCTCCGCGAACGGATCCAGAGCGGAAGACTTCTGTTTCGCCAGCTGTATTGGTTCGTCTGGGCATGGACGGTCTGCAGGTGCTGCATGCAATATGGTTCTATGCTGCCGGCGCTGGTCGTAGCGAATTGTAGTGCTCGCCCAAACCATACATTCTACGATGGTACGAGATGAAGAGCGGCTCACCATCGTACTCTCCTTCGCCAACCTTGAGAACAGGCACCCCAGCTTGGACCACATTGATCTGGGTGCCAAAGGCTCTCGAGAGCGCCAAGATTTCGGGCTGCCCGCCCCACACACCCGTGTTTTCTACGGCATTGCAGTAGTCGAGAAAGTACTTTTCTTGCGCTTGCTCGCTGTTGAGCGTGCCTGCTTCCTTGTTGATGATGCCGGCCATGTGTTCGTCCGAATCAGAGATAAAAGGCTTGTATTCGTCCGGATGGGTGCGCATCTCTTGTGCCGTAGCTCGACGTGCTGCTTTGTAGTCTGTTGGCGCTTGGCCTTTTCGACGCAGATTCAGCTGATCGGCGACAGCTGCGTAGAGGCAATGACCGTCGGGAGTGATCTCGTGCATGGATACCCCCAAAGCAGAGCACATGGCAGAGATACCTTGACGCTCGATGGCAGCCTCGTCGGGTTTGCTGGCACCAAGCTTGACTTCTTCCTCGGCTTGTCGACGCACTTCGGCCACTTCGGCTGCCTTGCGGTCCTTTCGCTGCTGTTGGCGGCTGACCTTCTTCTTTGGTGCTGCATCGAATGGTGCCTGCTCGGGGCTCTTGGGGCTGCTTCCAAAGAGTTTGCGTATGCTTGCCCTGCGTCCTGTACTTGGGCTGGTGCTGCCAACGTCTGTCGCCGGGTCTGAATTATTCGCATCCTTGTCGTGGTGATTGTGATGCCGCAAGCCGTTCATGAGACGTTCGCCAGCTCCTCTCAAACCGCCAGAGTGTGCGGGATCGGTCTTTGTGCTTGCGTCCGAGCTCGAAACAGTTGCCCTCGTTGTGCTCGTGCTTGCAGCTTCTTGTGCGTCTCGAGCATCCAGAGCGGCAAGTAGCTCGTCTGCAATATCGAATCCGTCATCGTCTACAAAAGGGTCAATGACGCCAGGTTCAGCTGCATCCCGATTTGCCTATCATCGCAATGGCAGAGATAGATTCCAAGAAAGTCAGCGGGACTGGACAGGTGCGGCGTTGCTGGCAAAATAAAAAGCTCACCTCAATGTCGGTGCCAAGGGAATCTTTGTGCTGTGGATTTGGACGCGATCCTTTCTTTCCTTTCTTTGGCATGGTATCACTTCTGCAGGGTTTGGGGTGGTTGCGATGGCCTTGCAAAATGGTGCTGCTCTAGTGTCGGAGCTGATATCGGAGCTGGAGATGCTGTCGATGCCGCCAATTCGCTGATGATTGTCGGAATGGCCGAGTGATGTTAGTAGCGATCAAGCGTGGAAATGATAGCAATAGGCTCCTGAAAAAGAAAAAAGAGCGCAGGTCGAGGCTCGCTTGTCCAAGCCTTGAAGGCAGTGTCGGGATGAAAGCACCGATGTGTGTGTCTTTCGCCATTTTTCGACACCTTTTTTGTGTCACAATTTCGGATACAGATTTCTTTCAGACTCTCTTGTCCACGGGTCTTCCGGTTTCAGATTTCGGGGAGGTGAGCAGCAAGCTCGGACCATGCCGATTTCATTTTACCGCGGGTAGCGGTCTTGTGTGAGGTAACCACAATTGCTCGCTGAATGTCACCGTCGACTTCCTTTAACACCATCACCATCGGCACCTATAGAGATCAGCGACTGATCGTCGCTCAGGACTTGCTGGAGCGTCCGATCCTCTCCGCTCGCAGCCATGGCCAAGGGGACGAGTGCCATCGATCCGAGCAATTACGCCTCGCTCGGTCTCACCCACGTGCAGTGTAAGTTTGCAGCCGTCCCCATACAAGTTGTGCAATGATCTTCGTCATGCTGATACTTTCGCTTTATTTATATGGTGCTTTACAGATGATCCGTCGGATTCACTGGCCAAAGTGATGGCTCTGATCACGCTGTCACCCATTTTTCTGCTTTGCTCCTATGTCACCATCATCCTTCTTCGCCGAGAGTTGACGTTCATCAATGCTCTCTTTGGACAGCTTGCCTGCGAAGGACTCAATTGGGCTCTCAAGCGTCTTATTAAGCAGCCACGTCCCACCGGTCACCTCGGAGCTGGCTACGGGATGCCTTCGTCCCACTCGCAATTCCTCGGCTTCTTTGCGGCCTTCTTTCTTTCGCATTTCTACCTCAACCGCCCGCGTGTGATCAAGCCTCGCACCTTGATCAACGCCATGAGGCGCTTCGAACACACTCTTGCGATGATCTTGATCGCTTCCGTCTCCATCCTCACTTGCTACTCGCGGCATCACTTGCACTACCACACCCCTCTCCAAATCATCGTTGGACTTTCCATCGGTTTAGCTTTTGGCGGTGTCTACTACTATTTCACCGAATACCTCTCGAGGAAGCCGCTTCGACTGCCAGCACCACTCGCTGTCTCGGAAAGTTCGTCGCCCTTGGCCATTCGTGCCAATCGATTGCTCTCGCCTATCAACACTTCGACTGCCACGTTCAAAAGGCAAGACGACTCGCCTGGGTTACGACAGCGCAACCACAAGCACCATAGACGCTCTGCGAGCCTCAGCGACATGCTCTTGCCGGAACTCCATCCTTCTCCTCCCATCCGACAGATTCTGCTCGACCATCCCATTGCAATCGCTTTTCGCATTAGAGACAGCTGGGCTGTCTGGAGAGATGGCGGCATAGAAGGCGAGTACGGCGCATGGAGGCGCGAATGGGAAGCACGTAGAGCTGCTGCAACGCCTGTCAACTCTGCAGCTGCAGCACGCTTCTTGAAAAGCCCCGACGTAGGCCGTTTGCCGCGACATTACTCGATCATGCTTACCGCGCTGAGCGAGGCCGACAAGTCTCCGCCCACCGATGCTGCATTCTGCGTTGGCTGTGTCATCGCTTTCTCGGGTGATTTTGGGGAGGGTTCATCTGAAGAATTTCTCGCTACTGGCTATTCAAGAGAGTTGCCAGGCAACACACACGCCGAGCAGTGTGCGCTCGACAAGCTAACCTCCGACTTTGGGCTCAGCCAACAGCCCAAAGACGCACAGAACGTTCCCACAATCGATCTCGATCTCTACACAACCATGGAGCCCTGCTCCGAGCGTCTTTCGGGTAACCTCCCTTGCGTGCAACGCATCCTCAAGTTCAACGAGCAAGCTCGTGTATTTGAGCTTCCTCGTAGTCTCGCTCAGTACGCGGAACAGCAGACCGGCCTCGGATCAGCACGAACCGTTCGCGCAAAACTGCGCATCCGACGTGTATTCCAGGGCGTCTCCGAGCCCGATGATTTCGTCAAGTGTCAGGGTCAAAACATCTTGCGAGACACTCAGATTGAAGTTCACACTGTACGAGCTGGTCACAACGACGATGGACAGCTCGAGAACGATTGCCTGCGAATCGCTCGAAAAGGACACACATCCAAAAGCTAGACAGAGGTTTGATGAAACTAAATTAACCTTATCTTGCAAGAGGGTATCATATTATATGTGCAAATGAGGAGCCGTAACGTTTGGTGCCTGAAATATAGAGCAGAAAGCGAGAGAGCCAGAGAGCCAGAGCTGCAGATCAATGCATGGGAGTCGAATCGCCTTCTTTGCCCAGCGCCACCCATGCTCCGCTACCGAGGATAATGATACTGCCAACGATCGAAACAAAGTCCGGCAACTCGCCGAATAACAGCAGCTGCCATGTCAATGCGAAGATGATCTGCAGATACGACATGGTAGCAGCACGACCCGCCGATTCTCTCTGCAGGCCGAGGGTCTGGAATACCTGCGCGAGCAGGCTGAACAGACCTACTGCAAGGAGCAAGAACAGCGAGAGAGTCGAAGGGGGAATCACAAAGGGCTGGCCGAGCATGGCCATGGCGACAAAGCTCGAAACCCAACTGCAGAGTGAAAAGTAAGCGATCGAGTGATAGGTCGAAGCACGTTTGCCAATGCGACGAAGAGCAACCCAGGCACCTGCCATCAAAACCACGCCAGCGAGCGCTACAAAGATGCCAACAATGCGTGTTGCTTCGGTGGTAGAACCTGGATCCGATGGCGGTGGAAGCTTGATGTCTCCGTCCTCGGGCACATCATCACCTGCGCCGTTACCAAACAGGAATGAGGGTCGAGCGATGAGCGTGACACCACCGAGTGAAAGCAAACCCGCGATTCGTTCGCGCACCGTAAAGGGCTCGTGCAGCAAGACATTGGCCAGGACTCCCGTGGCGAGGGGCGCAAGAAAAGTGATGACCGTCGCATCGGAAAGCGATAGGGAATGCAGCGAGATGTAGAGCGCCAGTGTCGAAGCGAATCCAAACATGCCTCGCGCGAGCAACAACATTCGCGTTCCCGGCGGTCCCAAGAGAATGTGCTCGGTCTTGGCCACACACATGGCGAGCATGCAGCCGATCCAGATGATAAGGCACTCCACGCCGACGATCTCCAACGCACCGATGGCCTGCTCCTGCTGCCCTTCGCGTTCGTCGAGAAGCTTGACGAAAAGGTTCATGGTCGAATAGGCGACCTGGCTGACGGCGATCAGCATCAAACCAAGGTTTGTGCCTGGCGTAGTGGACGGGTCGACCAGAGCATGACGGAGCGAGATCCCGCTTATGTCGCCATGCTCTGTTGGCACTTTTGACCAGGTAGATCCCTCGCGCAGAGCATCTTCTTCGGGAATATGTTGCGTTTGCGGTCTGCGAAACGAACGGATAGAAGGTCGTAGGCTCGACACTGCCGATGGTCGACGGTGCGCAAAGGCGGTAGCAGATTGTCTCCTGCTGCTGTGTTGGGAAGATGACAGGATGGGCTGACGCTCTTCGTCGTAAGATTCAAAGTCACTCCTGACTTCTTGCTCTTCGAGTCTCTGCTGATCTACAATGTACGCGTTAGGATGAAACATTGAGGCAAAGTCGCTCAGCATGCTCGTGCCCAACATGCTCGCCCCACCGTCATCCTGGTCGCGGCTGTCGGTGAGCGAAACGTCCGCAGTGCCATCTTGGCTGAATCCGCTTTGACTGTTGAAAGAGACGGAGATGTTCCCATCGAAGTCGTCGTCGTGCTCGTCAATGCTGTCCTGCGTCTCGCTGCGAGTCGTGGTACGTTCGAGATAGGAGGTGCCCGGAATGACCGAGCCGTACGACGCAGGGTTGAAATCGGAGACGGGCTGCACTCGTCCGGGTGGTGCGGCCGACATGTTTTCGTTGACAGGTTCTACACGAACACTACCTCTGTTCGTCATACACTATCGAGACGACGGTGGTGGCAAAGATGTTGATCACGGTACAGTAGTCAGTGTGAACTTCGATAAGACACGGCGAGAAAGATTCAGAGAAGCGTCACACACAGCGCGAGCAAACAAAAAATCAAAAGAGCCAATCTCGAAATTTCTTCCGGCTTCGGTTTGATTGCAGTGCACACTGTCACAGCTCTGCCGTCATACGCAACACAAGACAAGTGGTTCTCATCTTCCAGCTTGTCTCAGTTGCCCAAAGTGTTTGTTTTCTCTTCACTTGGCGGCTTTTGCAGCTGTCCCCGCCTCCACAAGAAGCCCGACCCACAATCCCGTACGCATCAATACGCGCCCTTCTCCGTTGCCGAACCGGCAGAATGGCTTTGAGCTTGTCTCATGCATCAACACGGACAGCAAGCAAACCACCCTGCTAAGATGTTGCCCTTCCGTGCCTCGGTACGCTATATGTCTGATGCTTCCGTGCTTGCGTTGCCTTGTTCCGATTGTGATCTTTTCCTGACCCCAGGACTCGGCTCGTGCCCGGAAGGCTTTAGTGCGAACAATTTGAGGCACCCTTGCCGTGCGTTTGTAAGACGTCAAGCTCCACATCCCGCAATTCTCATGCTGTCAACGAGCTCAATCGGGACATGCGCTCATCTGACTTCCCCGCTATTGAGCCCTTGTCATCACCTAGAGACTGGGTGTCGGCCCTTGCCAATTTCGAGATGGTGGTTTGACCTCCCACAACCTCTTCTTGAACACATGACAAAACTCAACTTCATGAATGCAAATTCGTCGAGTTTTTCCGTTCATATGATTGAATATCGCGTATGTGAATTCTCGCCTGAATTTGGACCAAGTGAAAGAGAGCCTGTTGAGGCTGAATTTCTCAGATATCCAAATGCGATCTTTTGTCAAGAACTCAGCACTACTATCGACGAAACAATTTTCGCGCGATTTCATAAACATTGATGATCCCCGAATGGCAACGCTGTACAATCCTCATCTCGTTCATCAGCCGTGAGCAGTCATTACACCAACTTTCTCGTCCTTGTTCCGCGACATAAGACATAGGCTCCCCTGAACTGTATTCTCAATCTTATGATATCGACAATATATCCACCGCGGAGAGGCATTGTGCGCTTGGGGCCACCTTTGTCAATCTCGACGGTCGTCGTGCGATTGATAAAGTTTACTGAAAGAATTTGCTTCCCCGAGGGATCTTGCATTTGCGCAGCACCAACATTTATTGTCAATCATACATTCAAGAATACACCTGCGACATGTCGCAAGACAAATGTCGGTGATCCTTCATGTAAGTTTAATTTTCCCCGAAGCCACCGACAATCAATAAATACCCTAAGCCAAACGAATAAACGCGGAGTACATAGCTGTGACACATCAGTCTTGGTTTTAAGAAAGTGTAGTAGGTCCTGCGACCTTTTAGCTAGGGCCATTCTGTTAGCGGCGACGCATTGAAAGTGCACTATTATTTCTGCTAGTAAGTGGCCCACGCTCCTACAACAGTGGTTTTATAACTTATCACTGCATGAAAGTCAGAGTGGTTGAATCGTATTCGGAGACGGAACGTCATTTCGTGGGTACTTGCATACACATCTACCTTCAAGAAAGCGCAACGTCGACACATCACAATTTGCATCAAGAACACTCGTACTCGTGTGAATTGACACAATTGTAAGTGTTACATAAAAGCGTGACACAGTCGTCGCAATCAAACATTTTAACATTCGATGGCTCAGTGTGACAGATAACGTGCAAACTTGCTTTGAAGTGTTGGGATGCTGCACAATCCGAGACCTCAATTACATAATGATTTCCTTCATTTTTCATACCTGAGTTTAGAAAAAAAGGTCAAATTTTCGTGACTGATTTTACAAAGGGAAGTCCTAAAAGGATGTACAATCGGCCATTACAATTTAGTTGCAGCTGTTACATGTTGATAAAAACATATTCTTAGATAATTACGGCTTCTTACTGGCGGTCACTCGTGCTTGCTCGCAAGCATTTGCAGTCAGCTGTGACCACGAGCAGTTTGTCGACCTACAATCCGCGACAGCCTCCATATCTAGACTGCGTTTCATGTTCTCTGCCTGCCCTCGCACAAAGCGCATTCAACACAGTAGAGGCAGCGCCAGAGACCGCAGTTGACTTGGATTGAGGATCGGGATTGGGGGAGTCGAGATGAAGACTACACTGACAGGAGGAAACGAGACGAGGATTACATACTGGTGTGAGGACACGGTCATGTGCTGCTGCACACCAATGGGAGCGTGAGTGAGACCACAAGGCAACAGAGAACTACGACGATCAGGATGCAGGGGTCATCTCCGTATGTGGAACGCCACCGGGCGGTGGGCCTGTGGCAGATATCTGAGCAGTGGAAGGAGCACTCGCGCTGCTATGGACAACGTTGTGAACAGGTGAAGATCCAATACGCTCGTGATCCTTCTCCATGAGGCCTCTTCGGGGCTCGTGAACGTCACTGTCGTCTTCGGCTCGTTTGCCTGATCGCAGGCGGAGTGCTCCATAGTCACACTTTGATAGCATGCCGAGAAGGAGGAAGGCAAAGACTGGCTTGGAGAGGATGTCCAAGATGCCATACCAGAGGAACTGTGATGCGAAGACAGGGCCGACGGGAAGGCGACAACCTCATTGTCAGTATTGACTGAAGCGAGGATAGCGTCGGCTGACTGGTGTCCTCTCCGAAAGTCATGTTTCAAGGACGACACGTACCTCTGCGCTGACACCAATGACGTTTCCGCCTTCGCTCAAAGCCCAACAGACGGCGTAGAGGGGCCAAATGAAAGCTAGCAACATCGACGCAGCTAGGAACGTACGACCAAAGCCTTTACCGAGTCTTCGAGAAGAGCGCAGACCCGATGCAAAGACGTGATAAAGGACATAGCCCAACGCAGCGCACGCGAATACCTGCAATCGAAGCATCGACACGCATGAAGGCAAATAAGGTTCTGTCCTGTCAGTAGGGACCGTTGCAGCTTGGATTTGGGGATCATCACTTACGAAGTATCCCCACTTGTATCGGGTTCGTGTCAAGGCACCCAAGAGACCGCAAACGATCATGAGAATGTTGAAGAAGAGCGTGATGAAGATCACGGACAGAGGGAGTCCGGTAATGAGGAGTAAGCTCAGCAGCAGGAGCGTTGTGGTGATCGTCCAGTCGATATAACGACTGTACCAGATCTGACGTGTGGGATAACCACCGACTCCGCTGCCGCGAGGGCTGTGGCGCAAAAACTGGGTCGTGATGGGCGTAGCACCAAGGTCACTAGCCTGCGAATACCACGAGATGGTCGAGACGGCGAGTACAGCTGTGAGCAGATAGTGGAAAGCTCTCCTCTTCCTCGGCAGGCGGAATGACCAGATCAGCAGACCCAGCGTCGAAGCGGCCATGACACAGAAAACCACCCAGCCCCAATCGTTGCCCCATCGTCCCAAGTGGATGTCGGCATTGGGTGGATTGACTTCGAGAGCTCGATTGCCGCGGCGGCGTCTGATGAAGATGTTCGGGTCCATGTTGACGATGTTTCAGCTGTAGCAGATCGAATTGCAGCACTTCGAAGCAAGTGACAATGCGACAGGAAGAAGGCATGCAGGAGATACTCCAGCAGCTGGCTGTTTCTATTTATACATGAGGCTCTGCTTCAATCGGCGGTGGCGGTTCTGTGTTCAGACGAGATTCAATGTGCAAATTGTTCAAGAACATCTGCAGCCCCTCAGCTAGCATCAGCTGGCAACAGCGAGCACTTGGTTAGGAATTTTTGCGAGGCTGTTGAGAGCCACTGCTGAATCACGCGGCTCTGACAGACCCAACGTCAACGTTTTCGCGGGAGCCTTACCATGCGCTGAAGTGCAGGTCGTGTGTGTCAATCTCTCGGGTCTCTGAAGGCCCACGAAATGAGATGCGGGGCGGCAGAACGCAAGGATGAGTCCATTCGAGTAGCGGCACCTGGCAACGAGACGCGCACTTCGACTCTTATCGCAAGAATCGCCCCTGATGACTGGGCGCGGGCTTGGACGGCTGAGTCAGTCGCAACGCACGCACGCACGCTCCTGCTCCCTCGACGCTTGCACGTTCGCTGACACACGCGGACCACGTCCAGCGCACTGGCTAAACCCGCCTCAAAGCAACCAGCAGCAAGCTTATCGGTATAATTGGTATGATGAAAGGGGAAAGAATGCAGATGCAGATGGATTGCAGATGAACGGAGAGGACAGACGGATGCGACGGAAGAAGAATGAGTGTTGATGGCGCGTGTAGCGACAGTCAAGGAAAGGAACTTGCATCCATAGAAGAAACATCTGCCGAGAATGTGTGCTGGTGCAACAAAGCAAGTCACAAATTGCGAACGCTACATTCTGATGAGAAAAAGGCGAGAAAAGGACCTTACAAGCTTCGAGGGCCGGGACACTTTCTATGTCCTCGATCGAAGGCGCAGCTCGACCGCTTCGATGGCGTCCTTGAGCTCCTTCGGACCAGGTTTGCTGGCCACGGCATCTGGCTCGATGCCAAGATGCTCCACCATCCAAGCACGCGTAGTGCTGCCGAGCACGGCGATGCGTGGATACCTCCGCGGTCTGCTCGTCGATCCTTCTCCAATGGCATTTGCGTGCGAAGATACAGTGGTTGATCCACTTATGCGCTCCGACTCGTGAGCATCTCCTGCCGTGCCCGCTCGGCCTGCTGGCGGCATCCATTTGCGACGTCGAAACTCGTCCAAAGCATAGTCGACGCCGCTGGGGGAGAAGAAAACAATCCAGTCCGGTCGCGCGATGCGCTGGAGCATGGCGTTGCTGTGAGTACCGCCGTTGCTGGCCGCCTCAGCACCCGCATTCCTGACCTTGGACCGCAGCATCTTGAGCACGGACTCCTCCTCGATCGGATTGATCGGTTCTGGTTCAATGTGTGCCGGTGAAGCCATCAGTTGCGGTGATCCACCAGCAGTTGCAGGAATAGCGAGGCTTTCGAGACGCGGGTGGGCTGACTCGGTCGACGTCATGGTACTGACGCCCAGAGGAGTACCGACGGAAGGCACATGGCTCAGGTTTTGAGGATGCGAAGAAGCCGACGGATGACGGTTGAGCTCGGCGCTGCCTCTAGCCTGTGCGCTGAGGTTGTCGGCGCTTGATTTTCGACTGGCATTGGCGCTCCTGGATCCCGAGACGGATCGATCTATTGAAGCGACGCTTCCTCCGCTAGGACGTCTGCTGCCGTGACTGGGCCGTCGACTGGGAGGTCTCGAGACCACGGAAGGGAGTGTCCTTGCGAGCACTTCGCATCCTTCAGCAAAATGCGCGTCTGGAGCTGTCTCGTACACTTGTAGCTCTTCAAAGGGGACGGGACCCGTGGGCGGTGCAGCTTGAGACAGCATGTCGGGGATGGTCGAGGCGTTCTTGTCGCCAACAAGGTAGAGGAGCGCTGGTGCCTGGTCTGCCGAGCGCAGGTCAGAGTTCTGATCCAAGATAGAAGGTGACGAAAAGTGGCGCACAACATAACGAGCCAATGCTTCTCCGGTGCCGGTGGCTTCACCGCCCATTACAAGGCGCGGACGGAGCCAGGGCGCAAGAGGCACGCTTCGCAGCGCCGAAGAGGTAGCGGGACCCACTGCGAAGAAGGGAACACGATTCCATGGCGTCGGAGAGCTAGCGGAAGTCTTTTTGCTGGTGCGTAGAATGTCCTGGGCCTTGACGCCAGCCGAGATGTACGCTTCAACGGCTCTTTGACTTGTCACAATCATGCCGCGATAGGGACCGGCGGTGCCTCCCTCCGGCCTGCGGAAGCCATGCAGCAGCCGGTCGACGAATTGATCCTGATTGACAAAGTTGTGGGCGAGGATCGGGAAGGAGGTGACGCAGTACTCGATCTCGACCTCGTTGCCGTTTGCATCAGCCGGGTAGGAGAGATGATGTGTCATGAGACGGGGCTGGTCATGGATGAACTTGCCCTTTCGCCTTCCCGTGGCCGAGAATGGCAGGGCACCGCTGGATGCTAAATTCTGGTCTACCGACACCTTGTCAGCCGCAGACGCTTGCTGTGTCAACGCGGTCTTGATGAGATCGAGTGCGCCATGTTCAGCCGTGGAGGAAAGCGACGACATTGCGCTTACCGAGAAGCTCGGCAGTGGAGTTGACGTTCCAGACTCGAGGGCAGACGACGCGAACGAAGGCAAACAGAAGGAGCCGAAAGCGTCATGGTATGGATCGGTGCCTTTGGACATGGACACGGGAGACCGCAACAGCAAAATGGTGATCGGAGGAGGCGGCTCCTCGATGTCATCGGCGGCAGACATTGTGGCGGTAGTGGTAGGCCAAACAGCTAGGCGTATACCTAACCGCTATCTTCGGCGATGGCGACGTCGATGGGATTGATGACGAGTAATTTCTCCTCAACTTTCGGCAAGATGTCCTGGAATGACCGCCGTATGTATCAAGCCTGCGGATGTGCCGGTGCCGGTGCCGTTGCCGCGATGGCCTTGGAAAGGAGGAGAGGATGGAGGTCGAATCGAACCCGTCGTCTAGCAGCAAGCGCATAGTCTCATCACCGGTTCGTGACGCAGCCGTGAGGGCGTAAGGGAAGAGCCGAAGCAGCAGTCAAGCTGCAATCCTGATTAAGTCGTGAGTGAATGGTTCATGTGACGTGCAGGAAAAGGGCGCAACGCCAAATGCAGACGGGACACTCGCCGAGTGTTGTTCGTAACTTTACGGTTCCAGTCGAGTTTCCCGCACACTGCACGGCACTCCATGGCTGCTAACATTACCGCGCAGCATGGATATGCACATTTTCGTCTTGGTCCAAGCGAGGATGTCAAGCCCAAGAATTTGCCACGGCTTGGCTTGGGCCTGGAATCTCTCTAGTTTCGGTCAACCTCGTGGCAGTGTTGATCTTGATCAATCCGCATGTGCCTATCGACGGTCTCACAGTTCTAAAACTAAACGCTGATCAGCTGGTTCACTGGACTTTTGTGTCTATTACTCTCGAGAAGAATCGTCGAACGCGTCTCGCTCGCGGTTCGCTGCCAAAACCCTGCCAACTTTTCGCCGTGCATCGTGGGAGAAAGGAGGGTCCTTTTTCTGGCCGCCAGAGCAAAATCAGGCGATGGCCCTTGCGGAGAAGCCGACTGAGTGCAACACTCGTTAACAGTACATCCAAAAGACGCTTCCCCTCTGCTTTTCTATTTGGTCATCTATCCTCCGCTATCAACCCCATCTCAAGGTCAAGGTCGCCTTGCAGCACATCCGAACATCCGATCCGCAGCAATGTCGACATCTTCTGCATCGGGAGAGGCGCACTTCATCATTGGTGGCGCTGGCTTCCTCGGCTCACGCATTGCACTCGCGCTTCGTCACCGAGGCGAAAAGCACGTTGCGGTCTTTGATCTTCATCCATCTCGACAGCCCATCGAAAAGGTTGACTACTACACGGGCGACATCACATCCGAGTCTTCGCTGCGAGAGGCATTGATCCAGGTTCGCGACAAAGCCGGCATCGAGGCTGGTGCCAGCAAGGGCGTCGTCATCTACCACACTGCCAGTCCCGTCGCTGGCCTTGGTCCCGACATCTACCACAAGGTCAATGTGGTCGGCACACAGACCGTCATTGCTGTAGCAAATAAGCCAGAACTTGCTGTGACTAAGCTCGTATTTACCTCGAGCGCCGGTGTAGTGTACGATGGCCATGACTTGATCAACGTAGACGAGCGCATCCCTTTCCCCAAAAAGCCGCTCGATGCGTACAACGACACCAAGGCGAAAGCGGAGCATCTCGTCTTGCAAGCCAACGACAAGCAAGCAGGCAAGCTCAAGACGGTGGCCCTTCGTCCCGCCGGTATATTTGGTATCGGTGACCGACAAGCACTGCCCGGCTTCTTCAACGTGCTGCGAACGGGCAAGACCAAGTTCCAGATCGGCGACAATCACAACCTCTTCGACTGGACCTATGTAGACAATGTGGTCCACGCACATCTGCTGGCTGCTGACAAGCTCACTGCTCCCGGTTACCCTGCCGACAAGCTGGGCGACATCATGATCTCCTCCAAGGTGTTTGCGGATGACCAACTCGAGTCCCAACGCGCCGTGCCCACCAGCGAGGACAGAGAAGATACGCCCACAGGCTCCACCGACTACGCTCGCAAACTGCCCACCACCCTGAGCCCTGAAACGCTCAAACACGAACTCAACGTCCGACCCGTGATTCGTAACAAGTACGATCAATTTTTCCACGTGATGAATCCCGAAGTCGTCAGCCCTGGAAACCCACTCGGTGACCAGTTCCCAATGGTCGAGGATGCTGTTCCTGTTGCAGGCGAGGCGTTTTTCATCACCAACGGCCAGCCCATTCCCTTCTGGGACTTTCCGCGCGCACTTTGGGCTGGGATGGGCCACGTGGTGCCCGAGAACAAAGTATGGAAGCTTTCCAAGGATTTCGGTCTTACTTTGGCCGGTTGGGCTGAAACTTTCTCGTGGTTGACGGGCAGAGAGGTGCAGTTTACCAAATACAAGGTGACCTACTCGGCAAGCTCGCGTTACTACAACATTGAAAAGGCGCGTAGGGCGCTTGGCTACTCGCCCATTGTTAGTGTCGAGGAGGGGATCCGAAGAAGCGTCGAGTGGTGGAAGAGTGAGCATCCCGAGGATGTTGTGACGAGCAAAGCTTGATATGCGAACAGCTATGCACTCTCACGCTGTCGCACGGCTATCTCCGATGGATTCTGATGGGCCAATTGTTCCCCGCACCATGACAGCATGCACGTAATGAAAGACATGTCTTCCACAGTGTCAACGTTCGCATCTTTAGCCAGCTAGCAAGCATGAGACTCGGGGATAATACCCCACACGGAGGCCGACAGCGGCCCAGTATGATGTGATGCATCAGAGCTAACGCAATTGTTCGTCGGAGTGATGAATGTGTGTGACTCGTAGCTATTTGTCGAGCGCTGAGCACTAGCAACTCCTTGGCGGTAAAATTGTTGTGGGCCGGCAGTTGCATCGCATCGACGTGGGCGCGTGCGCACCGGCAAAGCCGAATGTGAATTGGCTTATCGGAAGAAGCGTCGGAGTGACAAAGACCAACACAGGGTCTTGGATTTTTCATGACTCGGATCGACCAAGGCCTCGCTCTCGCTCTCGCCCTTTCCGCTCGAGAGACTTAAACACGGCGTTCCTTGGATTCTGGATCCACCACCTTTGCTTCCTTCTCATCATCCCGATCATTGCTCCGTCTCTGAGTCCGAACAGAATGTCCGCTCGGAGATCGCTCGAAGAGCGCATCACCGCCCACCGCGAGGCGCTTCTCTCTAAACCTTTCCCAGGCTTTGGACACGCGCTCAAACCATACTATGGCTTCGACGCGACCTACGTCCCGCTCAACAACGGATCCTTCGGCGCTTGTCCAAACTACGTCCTCGACATCTACAAGGAGTTCCTAGACGAGGCTGAACGTCGACCGGATACTTTCCTGCGTGTTCAGTACCAGGCGTTGCTCAATCAGGCACGTAAGGAAGTAGCCGAGATCGTGGGGTGCGATGTGGACGATCTTGTGTTTGTCAACAACGCCACTTCGGGTGTCAATGCTGCCCTCCGTGGGCTAAACGGGTCGTGGGGAAAGAAGGAGGCCATCTTGGTTTACGAAACCGTCTACGGTGCCTGTGGAAAGACCGCGCAGTACATCGTCGATTCGAACCCCAGCTACGAGTTGCAGCTCATAAAGGTGCCCCTGGCTTATCCGCTCACTCACGACCAGGTCATTGCTGCTACAAAGCATGCCATCTCGTCAGCAGAAGCTCAAGGAATCAAGATTCGGGTGGGAATCATCGACGCCATCTCTTCGCTCCCCGGCGTCATTGTTCCATGGGAACAACTCGTGACCCTCTTCCGAGAACACGCGATCCTCTCCCTCGTGGATGGAGCCCATGCCGTCGGACAGATCCCTCTGAATCTGCGTAAAGCCGATCCGGACTTCTTTATCTCCAACTGCCACAAGTGGCTTACGGCTCATCGTGGAGTAGCCTTCCTCTACACGCCCAAACGCAACCAACATGTCGCCCAGGCCATCCCCACCTCGCACTCGTACCTCTCGCCCAACTTGCCGCAATCCACCGGACCGGCGCTCATTCCCACCCTCGCACCGAGCAACTACGTCGCAACGTGGGAGTGGACAGGCACCATCGATCTGTCCAACTACCTCACGCTTCCCGCCGCGATCGAGTTTCGAAAGTGGATGGGCGGCGAGCAGTCGATCCTGCAGCATAACACGTCGCTTGCTCGCAAAGCCGGAGAGATCGTTTCTGCTCGTCTAGGCAAAGGCTCCGTCGTGATGGAGGTGGAAAATCCTACCGAGGAGGAGAAGCTGACGGCGTGCATGGTCAACGTTTCCATCCCCATCACAATTCCCCCAGGCTCGGAGGATGCCGAGGTGCAAACCGCAAAGTTGTCGTACAAGCTTCAGAGCCGTCTGACCAACGAACACGATACATTTGTGCCGTTTTACGTCCACGCCGACAAGATCTGGATTCGTCTCTCCGCTCAAGTGTGGTCGGAAGAGGCGGATTTTGAATGGGTTGCCGACAAGATTGCGCAGATTGTGCTCGAGGAAGAGATGCTGTCCAAGGCTTCCGTCTAGAGTTTGGATCTATAGGTTATATGTCTGTATCAGCAGCGAATGCAAGTAATAGAAATCGTCTCTGGGAATGGTCTTCGGCGAGATGCACAGTTACAAGTTGATGCGCCAATCTGTCTGATTCCGTCGACCGCGTGAGTGAACCGCACGACCAGACTCGAGTACGGCCCGAGGTGCTTGGCTACGCGTGCGTGTGGTTGGTGCCCACTCTTCAACATGTCCGGCCATTCATCCTCATGTCAGCCTCGTCGATACTCCTCACCTTGGTCTTGCAGAACAGCTGGTCTTCAACGTTCAAGGCTGTCTTTCGAAACATGACCACACCGACAGTCTCAATCGTAGAGGACCTGATGACGAGCATGACGGTAGTGTGAAATTTAGTGTTGAAAATGCATGGATGCAGCGAGATTTATCGATGGCGAAACACAGCAGAAGATGTATCACATGAATGATGGTATCTGCCTCTAATTGCCAGCCAACAACTTGGCGATCTCCTCATTAGCCTCGTCAGTCTTGGTCTCTGTAACTTCGAACGCACTCCTCCCCTTGGCCGTCTTTCTACCCGGCTTTTTGGGATCGTCGGAATGGGCATCGGACATCCAGCCCATCTTGCGCTCGTATGCTGCAGGCGACCGATCTAGCAGCAGATCCAACTCATGGTCCGTGATGATCTGATCATTCTCGTCCTTGACCAACTTCACCTGTTCTGATTCCAGAGCCAACAACTCGCTTGCAATGTCGCGCAGCTCGTCCTCGTTGTTCTTTTTGTTTCCTCCGAGCGAAGATTGGTAGCCGGCGGGACGTTTGAATTTGCCCTGTTGGATGACGAGCGCTTCGAGTTTGCGTTTGTTGCCTGCACGTTTGAGGATACGCTCCTCAACCGTGCTCGCAGAGACCAAGCGGAAGATGAGACAGGGGCGGGTCTGACCGATTCGATGGACGCGGTCCTGTGCTTGAAGATCCATCTGCGGGTTCCAGTCGGAATCGTAGAAAATCACTGTATCGGCAGCAACGAGGTTGATACCGAGACCTCCGGCACGCGTACTGAGCAGGAACAGATTGCATGCATCTGCACCTTTGTCTTCGTTGAACGACTTCATCTGCGCACGTCGTTCTTCTTGCGGAGTCATTCCATCGATGCGACAAGTGCGCAAACCTTTGAATTCGTTGGCCCACTCCTCGATAATGTCGAGCATGGTGGTAAACTGGCTAAAGATGAGCACTTTGTGCCCTCGATGAAAGAGCTCGTCGAGGAGTCGGTTGAGCATGAGCATTTTACCCGATGCGTTGATCAGGTCCTTGTTGACGACAAGCGTCCCGGAATCCATGTCGACGGGCCAGTCAAAGAGGAAAGGGTGGTTGCAGATCTTACGTGCTTGCATGACAGTGTTTTCGAGGTGCATGTTTTTGATCTGTTTTTGAGCCTCGCGAATCGAAAAGAGTTTGCCCTGACGCTCGGCTTGAGCGGCAGTGAGTTGCTTGGGACCAGCATTGAGCTCCTGTTCCAGCTTGTTAAAGTAGTGATGGTCGGACATTTCGTCGACCTGGTAGTTGACGCCACGCTTAGCTCGTCGATTGCTCTGATGACGCGGGGTGGATGTGCCCGAGGCAGTCTGATTGTCCTCGGCGACATGAAAATCGGCCGAGGACAATCGCGATGCCTTGGCGGAATCACTCTTGCGAGGACGGCCGCGGCCGCGTTTCGGCGGTGTCGCCTCCTGAATCTCGTCGTCATCGACATTGAGTTTGGCGTGGACATCCTTGCGTTTGTTTGCGACTGCCCAGGGATGTGGTGACTGGTGACGACTGTGATCTGCCGAAGGAACACGAGTGGTCGGGACGGATGATGAAGCGGTGTTGATGCCATCGGGATCGTCGAGGATTTCCTGGATCTGAGGCCAAGGCAGACCAGTTTTACGCTCGAGCAGCCACCTGCGGATTTCGCCATTGACGACGGAGTTGTAAAGTTCCTTTTGAAGCTCGGTCAGAGGAGCATAGAGCAGATATTCCTTCTTGGGCGGCAAGTCGGTCTCGACATCGTTCTTGAGACGACGGAGCAAGAAGGGCTTGAGAATCTCGTGAAGTTGTGTGATAACCTGGGAGCTGTTTTGCTTGGAGAGGATGCGTGACTGGCCCTGCTCGTCGTGAATGTCGGAAAAATCAAACCAGGTCTCAAAGGTGGCGAGGTCGTCGAAGATGTCGGGCAAGATGAAGTTGAGCAGCGACCAGAGCTCGGCCAGATTATTGTGGAGGGGAGTGCCGGAGAGGATGAGGCGGTTTGCACTGCGATAGGTCTTGAGTTCGCGGATGAGGCGGCAATTGAGGTTCTTGAGACGATGACCCTCGTCGACGACGATGAATTTCCACGGGTAATTGGCGAGCCACTTTCGATCGCGAATGATGAGTTCGTAGCTGGTGACGACGATGGGAAAATGCTTTTGGCTGTCCTTGTCACGAGGCATTCGAAGACGACGATCGCGAAGGTCACGACGCACGTCGGGATCGCCGTGGTACATGATGGCAGGGATGTCGGGGGTGAAGCGTTCAAACTCGAGAACCCAATTGTTGATAGTGGAGAGGGGTGCGACCACGAGAAATGGGCCCCAGACACCTTTTTCGCGGAGGTGGGCGAGGAACGAGATGGTTTGAAGTGTCTTACCAAGGCCCATTTCGTCGGCGAGAATGCCGTTGAGACCATTCTCGTAGAGACTGACGAGCCATTCGAGACCATCGAGCTGGTACTCGCGCATCTTTGCGCCTGTGACGAGCTTTGGCTGATTGCGACGGCCACTCTCGTTTGATGCAGCGGTGGTGTGGGGCTTAGCTTCGGAAGACTCGGATGGTTCTGTCTTTGACTTCTTGTTGGCATTCTCGGCCTGCTGCTTGGCTTGTTCGAGATCGTCCTCGTCAATGTAGTTGGAGACGCTGTATGATTCGTCGTTCTTGCGTTTGCGGGTATCTCTTCGACGAGGCTCACGTTCCGACGCGGTGGATGCAGATGACTTGTCGTCGATGGGGTTGGCGCCTGAACGGGTCTTGCGTGTTGGTGCAGAGGGCTGAGGATCCGAAGGGATTTCCTGCTTAGAGGCGGCGGCCTCGCGACGAGCCTCTTGCTTTGCAGCAGCTTCTGCACGAGCTTTGCGCTCCTTTTCCATCTTTTCGCCCATGATGCGGGAGTAGACGCCAGAACGCTGGAGCAAAAATTTAAGCTTGTTGAATCGTTCCTCGTGTACGGCAGGTTCTACTTCCTGTGCGGTTTTGCCCGCCTTGCTACTGGAGGAACGAGCCATGGGTGCAGAGGCCGGAGCGGCGGGGGTGGACTGGGAAGAGGAAGAGGAAGGATTGTTGTGAACCTGATCGTCGGCCTGGACGGCTGCACGGAGGAGCTCCTCGTCGTGCGAATCGTCGTCGTCATCGTGGTGGTTGCCATTGGCGTGGCCGTTGGTCTCGCGCTTGACTTGCGGCGCCATAGCCGAGGCTTTGTTCCGATATATGCGGAAGCGGGAGGCGGTAGGGGTAGGGAGTAGATGGAGTCGGTGATGGTGTTTGAAAGCGTTGGGCAAGCGATTGCGCGATTGTGCGGAACAAGAGGCACACGAAGAAGGTTGTCAAGTGAAATGAACAAAGCTGCTTGTGTAATTCCTCGCGTCGATTCCACTGGCAACATTCAGCCTGTTTTCAAGAGCAGACGTCACTTATTTTTTTGCGCAAGCTTCACAGTTGGATTTCTTCTCGTGACAGTGCGCTTCTGTGTGACATGGTGGAGAACTGGTCCCACGGCGCGCAAAGGCGCGTTACACCCACAACGACTCGAGTGTTGTGCCTCCATTTACGCGTCACGCGGAATCAACAGCATAGCTTGGACCATGTTAGGCCATGACAAATTCTGTCGCAGAAAGTTGTCTTGGCTGTTGCGTTACGCGTGAGGTCACGGCGAGTCGCGGCCAAACCGCTTAGCGGAGGATCCTCTCTACAAGTCAAACCGACAGCTGCCAAACACTGCCAATGTGAGACTTTTGTGGCGTCCGACTGATCCTTTTTGCGACTTGATTGGCTGATTGCGTCGCTAAGAGTGAGTCGTCAAACTCAAGCAATACATTGCGCAGCTTTTCACTCTAAAGCCGTTTTCATGCTCATACACACTCTGCTCCGTGTCATAACCACTCATCACTAGGCTTCAATCACAGCTGCCCCATCCAACCAAATGCGTCCAAAAGTACATAATGGGAGGCCGGATTGAGCAGCTAGCCTCTTTGTTCCCTGCGGGTCACGCTCGAGCCTCTCAAAAGCGTGTAAAGAGCCGAAGCGTGCGGTGACGCTCGAACCGACGGGCGTGTGAGAAAGCATCATCAGCACGCTCAGGCCCGTTCTTGCTGCCCAAGGCACTCGCTAACTAGCATTGGAAGCATCTCTGCCCACATTTACCTGCTCGAGCCTTACGCTTGGCTCCACGATCGGGTCTGCACTGAGGGGTTTGGAGGTAGCACGTCCATCAAGTTTGAGAAGAATGCCAAGCGTGCTAGCAGAAGGACTCATGCAATCCCTACCAAGCCGAACCACTGCGCCACCGCCACAACCGACGCCTAAGTGCTGAATAGACGAGAGCCTCTTCTTGACCTCAGGCCATATATAGGACGCTCTCCAACGTGTTCGAAGCCGTTCCCTGCTTCGTATTTTTCCATGCCAGCTGCTGCCGAATTGTTGGTCTCTCTCTCTGATAAATCAATCTTACACCACGTTCTCTTTGCCGTAATCCGCCGTCATGGCGTCCATCAGCGTACCCAACTTGGACGCTCCAGCACGGCCTCCGTCTCTACAGAGACACATCGAGCCGAACAGCATGATCTTTCTCTTTCGAGGTCAGACTCGCTTGCAAGTCGCTAACGCCCTTTCGGTCACCGTCTACCAACCGATGCCACACTCGGCGCGTATCTGGCTTGTGGGGAGCGAATTTCAGGTCACCACGACCTTTATCGTATGCGCCTTTATGCTCTACAGGAAACGAGCCTTGGGCCGACTTTGGATCTTCACCAAACGCGAGTCGCGCCACGGCACCTATTACGTTGCCAATGCAGTCCTCAACCTCGTCGTTGCTGTGGCAGTCTACCTGCTGGGATGGAGTGCCATTGCCATGACCGCCGCCTCGTTTTCATTTGCCAATCTCCCGACCATGCAATGGTGGTGGAGCATCCCTCTGCCCTGGCTGCCCCTCGTCGTCGGAGCGTACATAAGCGGCCATGGCTTCACAGTTGGCTGCAGCCCGCGCTCCCCCCTGTCCATCGTCGATTCTCAGGCAAACGCTTCCGGCAAAAACTGGTACCTCCTCCCTGTCCCCAAGAACGCCGTGCTCGTCAATACGTTGCTCATCCTGCCATGTGTCTTGTTCGTCAGCAGCTCTCTCGCCCTTGTCGCCATGTCAGGCCACACCTACTACGGTGCAAAAGACTTTGCCAACCAGCATCTCCCGTCCGACATACTGCTCCAGATGCGCAACCATGCTGGCGGCCGAGCCTCTTCTCTGGCCAATGCTGATGCTCTGGCCTCCGACGAGCTCATCTGGCTGGCTCGCAATGTAAGTGCCAATTACATGGAGGTGCATCGATACGTCTCGATCAATCTGGTCTGCTTTGCTATCGGCGCCGTACTCGTCTTTCTACCTTACGTCTTTTATGGCGTACCCAACATCATCAACTTGGTCGACCATACGTGCTCGCGCTACGGCCCGGCGCTCCCTGCAACGTGCACCAGCTTTCCTCGCAAACTATGGTTTCTCTTTACCAAAGGCAAGCCTTCGACCAAAGACACTTCGGTGCAACACAACCTTGCGAGCAGCTGGAAGATGACGATTTTATCCGTTGGATATGTCGCCATTCTCCTCGTATGTGTTCCAGCCTTTGGATCGATTCCCGTGTTTATCCTGTTTGACTCTTGGCCGCATCGCGTGGCGCAAGGCGACCTCACATTCACGTTACGGAGCGCACTTTTGGCCGTCAGTGTGATTTCCATCATGTCGTGTGGCTTTGTAGCCGCATTTTGCAGTGTCACCACCTTGGATCCGTTGTTCAGGGCAGTGTTGGGCCTCAACTTTATCCGAACCCAGATTCCTATCAATATCCACGTCGATGTGCATCAGAGCGAAGCCGAAGAGCGCGACCATGGGCTGCACGTATATCAGGTATCCAAGACGGTCTACGAAGACTTGCACGAGGTCGGAAGCAAATCACCGACGCTTACACAAAGGCCGTCCAACAGCACCTTGTCCAGCACCACAAAGTCCCCGACTTCCTCCGACCACCCCGTCTATCGGGTCTACAACGATCAAATCATCACAGACGAGCCGGCAGAGCTCACCAGGCACCTGACAGTCGCGCCCCAGGCTCAACGGAACAATCAATCGGCCCGATCGGCCGTCACAGACCCACGTTGGTCTCTGTAGCTTTGGTGTTTAAGCTTTGGCCTTTACTTGTTCGCTTAGTCACATTATTCTTCACTCCTTTTCTCATTGTGCCTTCGTCTTTCAATCTCACATTCCCCTTCATTTGACATGCATTGCTGTGCTGGGGCACACCACAATGACGACCACAGACATCGGAGGACTTCTCTGTGCACTCTGTTTCCCTGAATTCTGATCTGCTTTGTGAATAAGTAATGCAATGCGGCCACTGACATGAATTCCGCGTCGGATCCGCTTTGAGAAGTTCTGATTGTGACTGTGAAGTTCACTCGTCCTCACTCTCGTCGTCCGACCCAAGATCTATTCTGGCTTTGCCGCGGCGACGTTTCGCTGGCGTGCTGGCAAAGATCATAGCGTCGTCGCTGTCGTCCTCGTCATCACCGCTCTGCTCCCGCTTCCTTTTCTTTTGCTGTTTGGCCTTTCTTCCCTTCTGTACCTCCCCTCCTTCACGTTTGCGCTTTCCCTTTCCCCCCGTCGCCCCTACATCCTGCAACACCAGCTGTCCCTTCAACGCCCCCGCAAACTCCGCATTCAACTCTTCCACCACCAACGTGCTCCTCATCAACTCGCCATTGACACCTTCCACCATCTTTTCCGCACCATCCGACCCCGACTCCACTTCCTCCTTGCCCACCAACTTTAACCTCTCCCGCTTCTCCAACACCTCCTGATCAATCGTCTCCATGCTGATCAGCCTCCACACAAACACTTTTTTCAGCTGACCGTATCGGACGCATCGACCGATCGCCTGCGTCATGGTGGCATCGTACTGCTGCTGTTCCTGTTTGAGCAGCGGTCCAACGAAGATCACGTGGTTGGCGACGGTGAGGTTGGATCCGGCGGCGGATTCGTCTTCGACATTGAGCAGCAGGACGCGTGCGCCCGATTCCTCCTGGTAGGCTTCGAGGAGCTCGGAGCGTCGTTTGGCGGTACCGGTGAGTTGAACGAAGGAAATGCCGTAGGCTGACAGCGCTTCGGCGACGGTGGCGGTGAGCGTTTCGAATTGGCAAAAGACCAGGGCTCGTTCGGTCGAGGGAAGGCGGTGAAGCAGGGCGCAAAGGAGCGCTAGCTTGGTTCCGTAACGCGTGGCTTTGCCGTCGTCTTCAGCGCCGAGCGAAGAGGCATGGACGATCGAGGTAGGCTTGGCAAGCGCAGCGCAGTCGGCGGTAGGACACTTGCCGATGTACGCTTCGCTAAGCACGCAATCCTTGCAGCCGGTGTGTCCACATGTGGAACTGATGCTGACCTCGCTGAGCGGCAAAGCGGAACCTTTGTGCTTGCACTTGCCATTCGCGCTGGCAGGACAGACCATCTTGACAGAAACACCTTCGAGATGCGCCCGTTGACAGTCGCGGATCATGGTGAAGAAGCGAAGTGCATTGACACGCCCCACCAGTTCGTTTCGCAATCGAGTGAGTTGATGCACCAACGCTCGCAAGTGATACTCTTCAGCCCAGGCAGCTGCTTTGGGGTCGACTTTGGCCTCCTTGCCATCATCGTCAGCGCCGGCACCCCCCTTTTCGGAGGCAGCACGTTCCTTGGCTCTCCTCTTGAGTGCGGCTTGCAACTTCCCCGGCTGAGAGAAATGCGCTTTGGCAGCTGCTCGAGTGACGCTGCTCATCGTACAGTTGGCTGCATCCAGGATCTCGCGAACCATCTGTTTGGACTCGCGATCGCCCCAAGCAGCGTTGTGAGCGTTGCGAACGTAATCGGCAAACGCCTGTCGGTTCTCGTCACGGTATCCGAAATGGTACAGCACCAACTGATGCTGTTCGAGAGCCACGGGCAATTCTCGTTCGAGTTGCTGACGACAGTCGGCTAGTTGCTTGCGTCGTTCGCGGACAATGTACTCACACGCCTTGATGGCGTTGTTGACGCCTTCCATGGCGTCCAGGTCGACTCCGGCGAAGTCATCGTAGACAGAGGCACGTTTGAGCAAAGCCTCCTCGGGCGAAGCGGAACTGCCGAGCGTGTCGATGAGTCGCTGATCGCGATGGCTCATCTCCAGTTGGGGATCGCCTTGCTTTCGCTTGACCTCCTTGGCTGCTGCCTTCTTGGGCTTCTTTCTTTTTCCGGAATCCGAGTCGTCCGAGCAGGAATCGTCGTCGTCGATGAAATCGTCCGCCGCTTTGGTTTGAGCTGCTGTGATCTTGGCTTTGGCCTTGGGACGAGCCTTAAACACTTTGCGCTGATGACGCAGGTCCAGGTTCTCGATCGCATGCGCCAGCTCGAGGTACAGCGCCGACTCGGCAGCAGGCAGACGGATCGGCTTGATGAGCTGCTGGGTCGGCAGCTCACCAATCTCGGGCTCGTTGCTACGCACAAATCGATCCAAGAATCGCTGCGCGACTTCCTGACGTCGATGATGCCAGGCCGGCGAATGCATCTCGCGGAAGTTGTTGAACTTTTCCGCTGCCGTTCGCATCTTTTCTCTTGCTTTGCGAACCGAGTCCTTGGTTGTGTCGGCATCGTCATCGACACCAAGGTGAATGTTTAGAAAGACGGCGATGCTCTTGACATCAGCGAAGTCGGCGGTGGGTGGGGTACCGGAGAGGATCCATTTGGAGCGGGCCTGCAGACTCGTGACGCCGGCAAGGGTGCGGTCCATAGTCTCGCCGATGTAGTGGAACTCGTCGACGATGACACGGTTCCACATGAACATCTCAAGTGGTGGGCAGGTCATGTTGTGCCAATCGCGCTGGACGAGCGACGAGGAAAGACCCCACGGATCAGGATCCTTCTTGTTGGACGACTGCAGCTCCTTGGGGAGCGCTTTGCTCGTGGAGCCCTTCTTGGCTGCTGCTTTGAGCTCAGCGACATCATCCTCGTCATCGTCCTCTTCCTTGCCATCGGCCGCATTCGCATCCATGTACGCCTTGCCCTTCAATCGGCTCCTCGCCTTGTGTGTTGTTAGATGCGAGTCATCGAAGTCAATTTTGTCTCGGATCGAACGCTGCAGCTGCTTAACGCCGCCTTTTCCATCTCCTTCGCCCCCCGTCAATTCTCGTACACGATTTTTGAGCGCTTCGAGCGACTTCTTGAGCGCAGCATTGAAGAATCGACCGGCGCGGTTGGGCAGCGGATTGGAAGCAGCGATGGAAGCTAAAGTCTCCCAGTACGCGTCCGATTTGTAGACAGTCACCGACATGATGAGAATGTCGCTGTCGAGTACTGTACGCACCGTAAGCTTGTTGAGCTCGGCCTTGGAGGTGATGACGCGAACAGTGAGTTTCTTACCGCAGAACTTGCGCACCTCCTTTTCCCACTGCTTGCAAAGATGTCCGGGAACGATGATGAGCGTAGCGCGCGTCGGGATGTAGTTGCCGTCTTCACCGGCAGGGAGGGCAGGCACTTCATTACGGTGTGGCGAAGAGGCGATCAGTGCGAGTGATATGCACGTCTTGCCGTAACCGACAGCGTCGGCCAAGACACCGCCGCGAACAGTGACGGGGCGCACAGCTCGACCTTCTGCTCGCCAGCCTAGCGGATCGAGCAGACCTTCTGAGATCTCCTCCTCATGGAACGGCTGTACATTGGAATGTTCCTGTTCGAGCATCCAGGTGAGCGATCGTTTTTGTTCACGTCGAAGTTGCAAGGCAAACAAATTCGGAGTCGGCGCTTCGGCATCCTGTCTGTTGCTGCGGAGCGAGTAACGAGGCAGCTTGAACATGTCGATGGATCGATCGAGCTTGGTCAGACGCCACGACAGCTCTACCGAGCCAGCATTCTTGGAAGGTGGAAGCCGCGAAACGGCACGATGCATCAACGTGGCAGCATTGAGGCCGAAGCGCACCTGTGCAACGTCGTCTTTGAGACGCAGCTGGACGACGAAGGGCGAAGGTCGATTCTTGAGCGCCTGCTCATACGGTCCGGCCTGCATCGTGTTCTCGACGGGGATGACGGGCTTGCCTGGAATCGCTAGCCACTGGATATCAGGTTCCGAGGGCGCACATCGTGCACAATGTGCGGTAGCGCAATCAAAGGGATCGTGCTTGGCCGGCATCCAGTTGTCGAGCGCGGCAATATCAGGTAGTCGCTCAACGAGCCATGCCAAGTGGCTGAAGGTCGTATTGGTCTTGTGGAGCAGGTCAACCTGACCCCAGACACCGTCAGCCGGCCAGATACGATCCATTCCTCGCCCCAAAACGGGCGCCTCGCACGTCAGAACAGCAACCGAAGAAGTGCAGTCCTCTTGTCGCAGATCGAGATCGTAAGTCTGCTTGGGGATGGCCATCTTACCATCTACCCCGCTGCCGGCGCGGATGGTGAAAGACTCGATCTTGCGCCAAGTGCCCGAGATTGTCAACTTGACCTTTTCTTCCACCTCTTCTATGTCAGGCTTCGCCAGCGTCGGTCTCCATCCAGGTTCGAGCTTTGCCACCGAAACCCGCTCAAGCGGGTACGGCCAACGCGAAGTGTCGGTGGAGAAGACGAAGCGGTCGGCAGACTGGTCCTTGAATCGGTCCGTGTCGATGAAGAGGAAGAGACGACGGTGATTTGCAGAGTCTCGATCGCCTCGATGAGCGTGGAGGGCACCACAAGCTGTGCCGCACTGCTCGAGCAGATCGTAGGCGCCGTTGATGTCCGCATCAAGCAAGTCGCGCGCATCTTCAGGCACGGTGACATGCATCTCAGAGTAGCGAAGCTTGTCTGCTGACTTGCCGCCTAGACCCATGGCGCTCTGCCAGGTTTGCACCTTGGGACCCGTGCTGCGAACCGAGACGGTGGTGACTTTGGTTGTTGGTAAGCACAACTCCCAGTGCCCGTCCAGCAGATCGACCTTCTTGGCCTTGGAATCGAGCGACATCCGTGCAACCGGCTGGATAAGCAGTTTGCGAAGCGGGCTGCCAGCTGGCTCGTCAACGGCGGGGTCTACGAGAATACGCCAGTGCGGCTCGACAGGATCGAGAAGCAGATCGAGTCGTGCACCTGGCGCCGCAAACTGCGCCTGCCAAATCTTCTGACGCAGCAGCGTCTGGAAGCGGAACTCGGCGGATTGGAGTACGGAGACGACACGCTGACTCCAACGTTTTGCGAGCGAGTCGCTTTGGAATGGCAGGTTCTTCATGAGCGATTTGACGAGCTCCGTGGTGATCCCCCGAGCTTCGAGACGCATTGGGAGTGCCGCTTTCAGCAGAGGCGCAAAGTCGTCCGGAGAGCATCGAACCAAGGTGTCGGGGACAAATTTGTGAACTGGACGTCCCTTGCAAGTATCGCAAGCAGTGTGACCGCACTCGGCACATCGATGGACAGGAACGTCCACGACACGATTTCGGCCCTCACAGCTGCAAAGCTGGGCGCTGTTGACTGCTGCGCTGAGGAGTTTGGGCATCGAGACAGTCTTGCTGGAAGTGAGGTCGAGCGGCTGGGGAGCAAGAAGGTCGTCGTGAGCGATGACGCTCTTGTCCTGATCTACGACCTCATCGACGACGTCGCTGACGGGCCTCTGCTCGTCCTTCCTGGCTGTTTCGCTGGAGATATTGGTCGCCTTCCTCCTGACAGCATCTTCGCGCAAGTCGTCCATGCCGACGAGCAAAGCTGCGAGCACACAAGCGCCAACGACCGTTGAACTCATGGCGTTACCGGCAAGGTCCTGCAGCTGATCATCTGTTTCTCTGGTAAGAAGGAGCTCATCGAGCGGCAGACCTTGGAGCGAGAGCGCTTCCAATCCAATCAATGGGCCACCACGCGAGGTGAGGAAGGGAATGCCCGACGGTGTGAGACAGGGAGCGATACCTGGTCGAGAGGCAGCAACGTTGCGATCGACATTTTGTGACAACTCCCAGATCTTGGACTTGTAGATCGGGTCTTGGCCCAGGGCTGCGAAGCGGAGCGTGGTAATGTCGAGCAAGTCCGTGACACGCTCAGGCTGGCGGATGGCCCACTCATTCCATCCGTTGTGAGACATTTTGCAGGTTCCTCCTTCTTCCCATGCTGTGAGGGGACGCGTCTTGCCGAGCTCTTCTTCGTCTCGCGCTCGCTCATGGCGACTCTGGCATTTGCTCCAATCGATGGTCGACCTGCCTTTGCTGAGACCTTCTCCGTGAGCGAACTGACGACGCACTCGCTGAATTCGCGGATCGTCTGTGGGCAAGAGGAAGGCATCGAGTGGGCTGGAGGCTGGGCGCATGAGAGCGTTGGTGATGAGCTCCCAATTTTGAGGCAGCGAGTTCTTGTTGTTCCTGCTTGCGAGCAGGTAGCCTCGCTGACGTGTGTGCGGGATGTAGTAGTTCTTGGTGTCGAAAGTGTTGCTGAAGCCTACATCGTAGCCTGCCTCCGCCACGATCGTTTCAGCAACGCCAACCCAAGGAGCGTTCTTGACATTTTCGAGAATGACCAACGTGGGCTTGTGGCGCATGACCCACTCGAGCATGCCACGGAAAGTGCGACCACTCTCTCCGCCATCGTTGAGACCCTTCTTGCTGTTGTTCAGATGCGAGTAGTCGACGCACGAAGTACCCGCGATGAGAATGTCGACGTCGCCGGGCACATCGACCAACGCACCGTAGGCAGTATGAGCCCTTTTGCCGCCGAGCTCGGTGACATCCCTAAAAAGGATGGGAGGCGAAAAGTTTCGCTCGATATACGCCTGCTTGAACGGTTCTATCTCGCAGGAAAAGACGTGCTCGACCTTGATGCGGATGCCGTGTTTCTCGTGAATGGCTCGACACATGAGCTCGAGAGCGAGAAGCGGCGATTCAGTACCAGAGCACATGGTGGCCACACGTAAAGGACGGTCCTTGAGAGTCTTGGCCAGCTCGAGAACGGCAGGTGCACGGTCGATCATGTCGCTGAAGATATCTGCCAGATCGTGAATGGGCGGATACGAATTGCTTTCTGCCTTTTCCTTGATTTTGACACGCATGTCGGCGATCTCTGCTGGCGAGGGCACGAAGGGCATCTTACGGAAAGGATGCTGGAGGGCGAATTTCGACTTCCAGCCCTTGCCGCTGGAGAACGACGGCACCGAAGCACCCACTCGCCCTTTTGCACCGCTAGCACTTTTGCGCGGTTTTGCATCATCATCGTCATCGAGAAAAGCGTCGTCATCGTCAATCTCGACGGCCCCATGAGCTCGCTTTGCCTTGGAATCAAACAACGAAAAGAGCTTATTGGGAGGCCCTGTAGATCGAAGCGAACGCTGCGAGGAGGCTTTGAGCAGGTTCGAGATGGGCCTAAGTGGTGTTGTATTCTTGGTCTCGCCGACCACGACAAAGGGATCAGAGCCAAAGAAGTGGCCAGGCATTGCCCCATCAACGTCTGCTGGGGTTTCTGGAACGCTGGTCGATGGTGTAGCTGAACGATCTGCACTGCTATCGACGCGCTCATCCTCGGAATCCTCTTTGTCGTCGTCGTCATCATCATCCTCGACTTCAGCGTGCTTGTCTGGCTGGAAATCGTCATCGCTGTCAGACGCAGCATTGCGACGTCGTCTCCTTCCCCGAAAGAGACCGTTGTCTGACTCTGAGTCAGAGTCCAGCTCCGAATCGGACGAGATCGCCAGTGCCGTTATTTGCTTGTTCGATTTGACAGGTGACGACCTCGTCGGTCTGGACGGCGACGTTGTCGCAGCAGCCTTGGCGACGGAAGCAGCCGAAGGAGAAGGCTTTTGAATTGGGCTCGCTGCACCAGCTTGGCGTGAGAAGAAGGAATCGATACGGCCTTGGCCCGGAGTAAGCGCTGCTGCCCGTTTCGGCGTATTCCGCCTTGGGGTTGTGCGCAAAGTAACCATGATGCCGATAGACCAGAAAAGGTAGCTTGTAAATCGTCGGGACCGAGCCGAGGGAGAGCAATGATAGGGTGAGAGGAGGTGCTATCCCTCAAAATTGACGTTGATGGTGGTCTATGCGAACATGGAAACGGGAATCAAAGGAGACTGCGATGGCATGCTGAGGTCTAGAGAATGCGCTATGCTTGAAGCCGGAGAGATGCAGAGTCGGAACAGTGTGATGCAAAGATGAACACGATGGCAAGCGAGCAGAGAGATGCCAGAAGAAGCAAGCCCTGTCGAGGTGGAGCTTGCCCCACAGATGTCGCGAGTTGGCTAAGTGAAACTAAACGCGAGACACGCTCTCTTTTACGCCTTCGTTCATCTTTCAGGGTCTTCCAACGGTCGAGAACCAATTTCAGCTTTGCGCCGAGACCAAAAAAAAAAAAAAAAAAACGAAAATAAGTGTTTGTTGCGTTTCAAAAGTGTCGGTTGCGAGACGCGTCCATGACGCAGAGCAAAAGTAATGGCGCCTTGTCGAGTACCGTAGAGACTTCTTCTTTGACAAAGACAATGCGCAGGCCGCAAAGCAAGCTCTGTGACAGAAAGCGGCCGTGATGGGCGATCCTGTTTCGCGAAGACCTCTTCATGCGAACTCAGCAAGCGATGTGAACAATCAGCATAATTGACAACTAGATTGCACATTGCAACGAGGTCGTCTGAGACGAGAAGTGATAGGAAAAGGTTGAAAGTGATTCGGCACTTGTTCCGAATGTCATGGCTGCAAATTCCAATCCGTCGGCAAGGCGTTCCGATACGAGCTGACTGCTGAGTCAAAATTACTCTTTTTAACCTCAAACAAATCCTCCCTCGCCATCGTCAAGCGCCTGTTGAGCCGCCTGTTCCAACACTTGCAGATCCCAATCTTCGCCGCCCACCGTATCTTTTGTAACAGCAATGCCATGCTCCATCACCGTCCTGATACACAGTGCGAGTGCATCCAATTCATCCGCCGATGGCGTCTGAGCTAGCAAAGGCATCACCCAGATTTCTGACAAACGACACAGGATGGCATCTTCTCCGTCTTCGAAACGTTTTCCGACGGCCAAGAGGCAGTCGAGCAGGTGGGAGCTGCCAGCTTCGAGTCGACGGAGCGTGTCATGAATGCACGCCATGGCTAAGTCCCAGTGTCGATAGAGCGGAATTGTGAGCGCTCGACGTACACATCCGACAAGGGTAGAAGCTACCACTGTTTCCAGAGAAGCGTCTTTGGGCCACTGCGGCGGTACGGACGCAGCGAGCGAGCGAGATAACTTCGCGATGGTCCAGCCAGATTCAACGGTGGGATCGCCTTCGTTGGTGCGCTCGTCGTAGCTGTATGCGAACGCCAGTTGCAGCGACAATGCCAGCGCGTCGACATTGACGCTCGCGTTCTCTCCTGATGCTGAGCCGTTCGAACTCGTGCTCGTGGGGATACTTGGTTGGAACCGCAACACATGCGCTAACTCCCCGTCAACGTCGAGAAAGTTGTCCATATAGACGCCTTCGTCCCAGCGATCCTCCTCGAATGCCTCGGCCATCTTCTCGCGCTCTACCGGATCGACAGATTTGGGGTCCTGCACCTCGAGCACTTTTCGCGTATCCGCGCAACCTGCTGGGATCAACGCGCCACGAAAACTTTGCTTCCATCCAAACCCGAAGCCCTCGTCGCTTGCATCGGCAACCGTGCTCGTTGGAGTCACCCTTTCAGAAAAGATATTATCATCACCTATCGCCGCTTCTCCGTCGTCGTCGTTGACAGACGTGAGTCCTTGTCTCTGCATTGCTTGTTGCAATAACGCTCTGGCCGCCTCGTCTACCGCAGAATTGTTGCCCGCCGAGACACCAGTACTTGCGCTCCCTGCATCGCCAGTGCTTGATGGCTGGAAGAAACCTTTCGACTGCTCGGCGTCGATGAGCGCTTGCTTCAGCTGATCTTCGGGTAGCAGTTGCGGTTGCACCTGCTCCAGCCCGTCAAAGTGCTGACCTGGCTGCCGCTTGTTGAGCGTAACTCGGAATTGCGTCCGCCGGGCTTGTGCACTGCTCGATGCTGAGTCAGCCGCGTCGATGATTCGAAGCGCCTTTGCGTCGCCCTCAGGTCTCACCACCGAGCCTGGCAGCACAAGAGGCAAATAGTATGGCTCCAGGTGAAAGCCAAAGATCTGCTCCTCGACCGCAATGTTGGGCCTCGTCGGCGTATCACCTTGACACGCTACATCGATGTAGACGTGATCCGCATCTTGCGATACCTGATAGTCAGGAATGCTGAAGCCTTCCATCCTGGCGCTGCTGAGGCGCTGCTGACGACTCGGACCTAGCCGCAAGATCAAGCTGAAAGATGGACGAGAAGAATAACGTTTCTTCCCTCGGGTCATGCACGAAATTTTTGGACCCCAGCCTTTTGGACCTAGTCTAACTTTTCTAGACTCCGGCGAATTTCCGGAATCCCTCTCCACTTTTTGCTCAGAGCTGCATCGAAAAAAGATAGCCGTTGCACACGGAGCACATGGATCTGCGAGTCACCTTTGGCCGACCCACGGCACGCGGCGCGCCGAGACGACAACAGCGCAATTTGACAACCAGGGTTTGATGGAGTCACACTTCGACCGATCGTCACCGACACTACCTCAAACGTCCAAGCACTGCGCTCAACCGCGAGCGCCGATTGTCCTCAAGTTGCTTTTGATTCGCGCTGCACCAGTTGCCGAGCTTGCTCGACTCCGTTGGAAGCGAATTGGAGGGTGGAAAATAGAAGATCAAGCTCTCGATCGACGCATTGGGCAATACCTGGCTCCAAAAGGTGGAAGGTTCTCGAGTCACTACCATCGACTCACACCCTTGTCTTCTACCGAATTGGTGCACTCGTATCGACTCAGTCTCTAAAGGTTCATAAATATAATGTCGATTCGATAGACACCGTCGTACCAGCTCATCAACACTTGATCTTTTCTGCGCGCAGAAACGACGGGATTGCAGTCACCTCAGCATGCCATCAGAATCTCTAGCAGCGAGCGCTGCTCGCGCCGGCCACCACGACCAAGATGACGACCCGGAAACGCAACCTCTGCTCTCTCCGACCCCACGCAAGGAGACACCTCTCCCAATGCGTGCTATCGCCATCCTTACCATCATGCGCTGTGCCGAACCCATCAACTTTACCATCATCTTCCCCTTTGTCAACGACCTCGTCCAACACCTTCTCCCCTCAACACCGCCAGCCTCGGTCGGATTCTATTCCGGCCTTATTGAATCGCTCTTCTCGCTCTCCCAGACGTGTACCATCCTGTTCTGGGGCCGATTGTCCGATCGCATCGGCCGCAAACCCGTGCTTATTACCGGCCTCACTGGCGTGGCTATTTCAGCAACGCTGTTCGGCTTCTCTCAGAGCTTCGCTTGGGCCGTGGTGGCTCGAGCAATGGCAGGAGCGCTCAACGGCAATGTAGCTATCGTAAAGAGCGTGATGGGTGAGCTGACAGACGAAACCAACCAAGCGAGAGCATTCAGCTTGCTACCCCTGACGTGGACGGTAGGGTGTTTGGTAGGGCCCTTGATGGGGGGTTACTTGAGTAGGCCGGCGGAAAAGTATCCGGACGTGTTTGGAGAAAGAGGGTGGGCAGGATTGGGGGGTCTGTGGGAGAGATATCCCTTTGCATTGCCTTGTGTGGTGTCGAGTGCGATCACGACGGCGAGCATCGTATTGGGTGTTACAGCGCTGGAAGAGACCTTGCCGGAGATTGTGGAGAGGAAGAGGGTTGAGAGGGCACAGAAGGAGCAAAGGCAGAGAGGTGTCGAGGAGGGGATCCTCAGGACTCACGAATACGGTTCGACAGACCATACCAATGGATCAGCCATCTCAGTCGACAACGCCGTTTCTTCTGCGCCTGTCGCACGCAGACCAGCCAGAAGAGCATCCACCTCGTCGATCCGAGTTCAAAGCTGGCACTCTGGCTACACACCCACCCACTCGCCTCCACCTTCCTCACCCACCCCTGCCGAGCTATCGGAGCCACATCCGACCTCTTCGATCGGCGAACTGCTCTCGGTCCCGCAGATTCAAAAGGTGATGATCTCGTACGCCTTTCTGGCCTTGATCGCCGTCGCTCTCGATGCCGTCCTCGTGCTTTTCCTCTACGAACCAATCCCGCTCGGCGGTGTCGGATTCAGCTCTGACTCCACCGGCCTTTTGCTCAGCGTCAACGGAATGGGAGGAGCGCTGGTGCAAATCTTCCTGTTCCCACCGCTGCAGAAACGGTTTGGCACGCTTCGCGTGTACCAGCTGTCGATGATCGCCTTTCCTGTTTCCGTGATCCTCCTCCCGCTCGCCAACGGATTTGCTCGACTGGGGCTCACACATCTCGTCTGGACCTGCCTTCTCACCAGCACAGCCATCCGCGTCGTGGGCGGAATGGCATTCGCCTCCAACATGATCCTCGTCAACCAATGCTCCACCCTCACAAGGGGAACGGCGTTGGGAACGCTCAACAGTCTAGCTCAAATGGCCAGCAGCGTCTCGAGAACCATAGGGCCGTACTTTGCAAACACGTTGTTTGCATTCAGTGTAACAAGGAATTTGTTAGGTGGTCAGTTGGTGTGGTTGATCTTGGGCGTGGTCGGGGTGATCGGTCCCGTAGTTTGCTTAATGATCGAAGATCTGGAGGGAGGATCGCGAGATTGAGACGAGCACGAATTCGGCGACATGACGACCGTGACGATGATAGACAACGTGTCCACGACAATCAGTGATAAACGCAATCACAATCAGGATACACAGAGCCATCTTTCTCCTTGTCAGCAGCGTAGCGTGTAATTCAACGGGAATCCCTGTCTGTGTCTCGTGTCGAATAAGCGCCATGCAACCGTCTTGACGATTCAGAAGTGCTGAGGAGCCATCTCAACGTTGGCGATCTGAAAGCTCAAAAGGACGAGAATGGGTGTCGAGAGGTATATGATTGGGTGCCACTTTTGTCTACAAGTACACGGCGTCGTGCACGTTTTCTTATCAGGCTTGTGCTGCTACGCCATGCTTCGGAGCGTAACGGCCAGATCGTTGATGAGTTGCCCAGCTTCGGCGGCTACGGAGTTACTACTATCCCCTGGTTGGCCGACGGTGCCTGCCGCAGCATCGTTGTCCTCGCCATCGACCCGGTTCGTCTCCACTCCGATACTGACAGCAGGGTCCGCTCCTGCAGCCAGCGCTCTTTCCGCGTGCAAGGCTGCCTCGTGCACGACAGCAAACCCCTCTACTGCATCCAAGAGGGTCTGAAATCCATCTTCTCTGATCGCGTTGGCGACACCCGGCCTGCTCTTCGATTTTCGTTCAGGCAGCTCCGCGGCGAGAGCGGCTCGGCACCTTTGCAAGCGAACGGCACCGCCAATGGCATATTGTGCAATAGCGGTGGCAATCGAGTTGGACAGATAGGCTGCGCTACTATCATCGTTGCTCGCAGCTGTCATTCGAGTGTCGAAAAAGACGCGGGCGAGAAGATGGAGCGCTGGTAGACTAGTGTCGCAGATGCACATAATCGTGCAGGCTCGTCTTCGCCAGCAGGCAGGGTCAAGATGGATCGACTGAAATGCATCGCGCGCCTTGTCGAGTTGCTTGATCAGTAGATTCGTGAGAAGGGCAAGCGAGAGATGCACGACATCGTCAAAGAGTGCCACATCGAGCTTGTAAGCGTCGTCATCAGCGACGTATTCTGCATCCTGCTGTTTGCCTTTGCCATGTTTGGATCCGTTCGCAGACGTAGTCGTCTTGCGTCGATGCGAGGCGCTTCGGAAGCTGAGAGAAAAAGCCCGCATGACCAACGCTTGAAGTGTTGGCGAGGAGGCCAGTGACTCGCTCCACTCGGCATCAACCTGACTGAGGTCGAGCAACAACTTGAACAGGCCGTGCAAGACTTGCAAAGCACGACGAGTCGTGCCACGTTCGCTGACAGCCTGCGTATCATCTGCGGTGCCTTGTTCCCCGAAAGGCGCGGCTTGGATCGCAAAAGCGAGAATGTACTGCACTGCATCTAGCGTCTCACTGGACGCAGGCACGGCTCGATCCAGCTCGAGGTAGAGAACATCCATGCCCCTGTCGAGGAATCGAATGCAAACATCGACGGTCTCAAGATCTGGAGTCACTTCGATAGCAGCAAATGTGCTGAGGTCGAGTCCTTTGGCGAAGTCAGCCAGCCGCTCTTTGGCCTTAAGTCCCTCCGAGATCACTACATTGATCACCGCAGCAAAGAGTGAAGGATTCGACCGATCCTCTGCGCCATTTGCGTCGACGAGCATTTCACTGATCGCATCCTCGGTCAGAAGGCGACGAGGCAGGCTGATGAGGGAGCAGCAAGCTGCTAGCACTAAGTTGCGCAGCGTCCAGCTTTTCGAGCCCGTCACAAAGAGGGTCGAGATACGTGCTATGCCGCGAAGCTCGGTGAGCGTGTTGCGATTGGACCTGGATGCAATCTTGAGCTGCTTGAGCTCGTGCAACCGCAGCAAGGCAAAGCCGTCCTTTCGGTCTTGTCGTTGATCTCGGTTTGCCCTCGTCAAGAGATCGCGAAGGATGGAATGCAGATACGATTGACGCTCACGTACCAACGGCTCTGCCGTAGAGGGGGATCTGAGCAGCCTGGCAACATAGACAGCCATGGCAGCATCCAAGACGTCATCAACACCGTCACCAGCTTCTGCGCCCTGGAAAAGATCAAAGAGACGGACAATGAGATCCGAAGCTTTCAGCTTACGGAGAAAGTCTGCGGACTGCGCAGATGTGAGTGGATCCTCAATGTCGTCCTCATCGGCACTTTCGGCATCGCCGGGCTTGAGCTGTTCAAGACTGCCAAGGTCGGGCTTGCCGCAGAGAAGGTTGATGAATTCGACGGCAGAGCTTTGGCGGATGGGAATATTCTGGGCGGCATCGAGACCGGAGAAGAGGTATTCGAGGTCATCGTTGAAGCGTCGAAGCTCTCCCTGTGATCGAAGCGAGGTGATGGATTTGAGATTGAGCGTTGGGTCTTGCGATTCGTCCCATTCGATGTCATCGGCGCCTTCGCCCCACTTTCTGAGCAGCTCCGCATAGCTTTCGCGTGGTGCCGCTGAAGCTGGACCTTGCATGCGTACAGGAGTCACAAGTGTCGAACCAGCCGGCTTGCTCGACGCAAATCCATAGCCGTTGCTGTTGCCGTTGCTCTTGAGTTCGGCCTCAATCTCGTCTTCTACATTACGAGGTTCGACGCTAAAGTTGGGCTGCGCTGCCGACTCGGCGAGAAGATTGTCTTCTGCCTGATCTGCTAGGAAGCTACGCTGAAGGCCATAGGTACGCTTGGCGTTGCTGGCCGAGGTTTGCTTGATACCGGCAAGTCGTCGAGCGTTGGATGCCGATTGGGCGCCGTCCTGAGACTGGCTGTCGGCTTGCGATGCTGTATCAAATGGGTTCGAGCCTGCCTCAGATTGACGTGCGCTCTTGGCCTCATCCTCTTTCAATCGTTGCGCTACTTCGGAAGGCAGTGGCGCTAGATGGACCGCATCCGACAACGCAGACGGCGCCGTCTCGGTCCTGCGAAAGGAACCGCGTCGAGAATTGGTGAGGGCTTCTGCGATTTCATCTACCTTTGACTTCGCAGGGCGAGCGGCTCTGATACCCATCCTGTCCGCCATTCTAGGACGTTTCGAAGGGCTGAGAGAGGCATCGCGGATGGCATGATCGCCAGCATGATCGAGCTCGAGTGCTGGTAGAGTGGGCGATTGAAGGGGACTTGGGGCAAAAATAGGCTCCTCTGACAGTGAGACTTGGGCATCACTCTGGTGGAGGTGAATGATGGGCTGACTCTCGCTGCGTGCGAACGGATTCCGAGACTGAGGTAGTGTGGGCTCTATAGCGTCAAAAAGGCTAGCGAGGTCTTGAGCTGGACGCGAAGGGGTTCGGGAACGAGCGAGCCTTTTGGAAGGGGATACCGAGGATGCAAGCTTTCGAGGCGAGCTGCTGGCGCTCCTTTTGGCAGGGCGCTGCGACTTGCTAGCGGTAGGAGAGACTGCTCTTGCTGGACGCTGCGGTAGCGATTTAGCGGAGCTAGAAATCGCAGAGGAAGGTCCTGGTTTGGGAACTATGCCTGTCGTTGCTGACGAGGCGGATCTTGATACCAGCGCTGCTCGAGATGTCGAGATGCCGACAGGTGGTGTAGCCTTGGGCGTCTTGTTGTGTGAGCTGCTCGAAAGCGAGGAGACGTGCGCTTCCAACAACGGCAAGACTTTGTCGATGGATCGCGGCTGGGGAGCAGCTCGACCTATGGGGCTGACGTTGTCCGCTCGTGTGGTTTGGGACGAAGGCGAGCGGCTAGCGGTGGTGGCATCGTTGCGTCTCGACTGTCGATCGGATGGCCCTGCTTCCTCGTCGGATGATATACTGGATGAAGAAACTACATTGGCGGAAAAGGAGGAGCGAGCGATCGATGGCGACGAACTAGCGCTGTTTGCAGGCGTTCGACTGCGTTTTCCATATGTGACTCCGCCTTGCTTGCGCCGCAGTGACGGAGTGAGGTCCATGGTCGGAGCAGCAGTGCCACGTACCGGGGCGCTACTAGCTCGCTGTTGCTCTTTTCAAGGGACAACAGTGACCACGTTGCAGAGGTGTGATGGAAAGGAAGCAAAGTCGTCTACTGTATGAATTTCGGATACACCGAGATGTGTGACCCGCCTCTTGGACTTCTGCTCTTCCCACGCCTTGTTCTGCTCTGCCACACCGCACTTTGACCCCACCGGAAGCTCTGGCCTAGACGCGCAGAACCGTACAAGTACTCGCTCGCAATGAGAAGGGATGCGGATCCGGCTCAACTCGCAAGGTGGATGCTAGCAAAGTCGGACCAGTCTGCGCCTTTTGGCTAACGTCAAAGCGTTGTGTTCGTTGATTCAGGGTCCTGTCTCTTCTTGATGCAAGACTCTTCGGAAGCCGGGCTGCGTCAGGATAAAGACAGAATTCGCGCACCTTTCTCCGTAGCTGCCTTGGTGTCTGTCTCAAAGCATCACGTGCGTGATTGACGCGTTTTAGTTTGCACTGAGCAGCCAGTTCAGCACTGCTCTGTGGCTAACAACATGGAAAATGCAATTTTGAGGCAGCAGTTCCCCGTTCCCCTTTCGAAGATGGCAGAATTGGCTGGCTTCTGCTGCAGCGTCCGAGAACTGAGCGAAGTGTTACTTTCCGCCTCACTCAGCCGCCGACGTGCATACGCTCTTGTTACTGAAGGCCGCCCCGTCAGCTCAACCTCGGAAAGTAACACTCGTTTTTCATGTCGTCGGGACGCGCTTCGAACCTGTCTGCTTAGCTCTAGACTCACACGACTTTCTATCATCTACTTCAGGTCCTCGTCTCTCCTTACCCCTGTCGGCGTCGGTGGCTGCCGAACAATACCCACGCTTCACAGTGTCACTGAGCTAAGCTTTCGACCACCATTTCTCGGATCACCCGACCAGTCGTTTCGCTCCGATTTGATTCCGTCGCGTTCTTGGCTCAGCCAGCTATCGAACGAGCCATCCCCTTTGCTCGTGCATCATCGCGTCGTGTACCCACAGCTATGTTCTCGGCAGATGAACGCCAGGCGTCCTTCGCCATCGGCTCGTCATCGACGTCAACCTCAGCGGCGAAAAAGAGGCAGTCCACTAAAGCAGCATCCGCCTCTTCGCTCCAATGGCCACATCCCGCCACTGGCCGAAGTGCAAAAGCGTCGGCCATTCCTACGCCTGAGACGCTCGCCAAGTATGGCTTCTATCACTCTCCAATGCCAGATGCACCCGACACAGTCTCCCATTTTCTTTACCCAGAAGTTCAGATAGCCAACTGGCAGCCCAACGATGATCCGCTGTCACGGCTCGAGACTACACTCCCCGGTAACGGCTGGTGCCGCATCTTTCGCAGTCAGGAAGCTGCCCATCGGGACGAGGGCGCCAGCAAATGGAAGTGGAGCGTCGCAGAGCTTCTCCCCACCAGCAAGGAGATGGTCCAAGCACGGAAAGAGTCGTTCGGCTCACAATGGCCTTATGACGGTAAGAAGGGCTGGAAACCCACCAGCAAGAAGCTTGCTGAGGCTGGCTTTTACTTTACGCCCACCGACGAGGAACCGGACAATGCAAAGTGCATCTACTGCAGCAAGTCGCTAGGAGGATGGGAGAAATCAGACGACCCCGTCCACGAGCATCAACGACGCGTACCGGACTGCGCCTTTTTCAATTGCGAGCTTCGCGAGGTGTCCGAGGAGTCAGCAGCTGTTGACGACGAGGTTGCGATCGTTGTCGAAGAACATGTTCAATCGGAAGCACCAACAAAGAAGGGCGGCGGAAAGCGCGCTATATCTGCAGCAGTTCGCAAAGCCTCGGCTAGCGTCGCAAAAGGCAAAGGCAAGAAGTCCATCGCGTCTGGTGCCAAGGAGGCAGAGTTGGACGCAGACAAGGTCGTGGTGGATGTAGAGACGGTCGGAAAGAAGACAAGACAGGTCGAGGCGGATGAAGAAGTACCTAGTCAAGGCGCTAGCGAGGCACCGGCACCTATCAAGAAGGACGGCCGTAAGGTTCGCAGTGTTTCAAGCAAAAAGCATGCGGCAAAGGCCTACGCCGAGGAAGAGGTGGACAAGGTAGTAGAAGCGCAAGACAATGCAGCTTCACCTGCAGAAGGCGACGACGCAGAGTCTGTTGTTGACGAAGAAGAGCCAATCAAGACTCTAAGCAAGAAAAAGAGCGCTACAGGGCTGGGCAACGGGATCGCCACTCAGGCATCCTCTTCAACACGTCCTACACGAGCCGCAAGTAGAAGGGCCACCAAAGCGATCAACTTGCTTTCCGACGAGGGACTCAATCGCAAATTGAGGAGACCCGATGAAGAGGATCTCGAAAGGCGTGAATTGGCGCTCTCGGACCCAGTCCCTGTTCCGGCAGTCTCGAGCGAATATCCCCCCGAGCCAGCAACGGATCTCAACCAGTCCGTCAAGGCGAAAAAGAGTCGATCTAGATCCAAAAAGCTGGATCAGGAGGCAACAGATACAGCGGCTGCGACATCGAGGCAAGCCTCCCCCGAACCCGAGCCAGTGCCGGACGCCCCGATGGAAGAGGAGGCAGTGCAATCGATGGAGGACAATACCATCATTGAGCACAATGACGACCGTGACAAGGACCAAGAGGTAGAAGCGCAAGACGAGACGGTGGAGGAGCCCAGGAGACGAGGTGGCCGTGGTGGAGCCAAGAGCAGTTCGGCCAGCAGCATTTCATCCACCAAGGCTTCAGCAGCTGGAACAAAGTCGAGAAAGGCGTCGACAAAAGCGACGGCGGAAGCTTCGGTGGCATTCCCCTCGATGAGCTCGGAAGCGGATCCTATGCCAGCATCGGACCGATCTTCTGGCTCGGTATCGAATGCGCTGGGGCCAGAATCATCCAAGAGGTCGAGCACCAAATCTGCCGCTTCCAACGGACCAGCTTCGAGCGCTTCCTCTACCGCCAAACGTAGCTCCGACAAGCCTAGCTCCGCCATGGTACTGGAAGTCGGGCCCGAGGCTGGCACACCCAATCTCACCCCCGGTGATGCTACCGACGCGGTCTCCGAGTCGACCTCAGGCATGCTGCCCAACACGGCGTCACAAACCACAATTCGCGGTGCACCTCGACACTCGTCCACCGCCTCGAGAACGCCACTGTCCCCATTACCGCAGTTGACCAAGCTGGACTTGGACGCTTCGCAAAGATCCATGACACTGGGCAACTGGCTGCAGGCAAAAGCGGATGCAGCTGCTCACGAAATGCGTGCTCAAGGCGAAACGCAGTTGGCGGATCTGGAAAACCAGATGCGCATACACAGGGTCGAGATGGAGAGACGCTTGCGCGGATTAGCTGGATAACTTTAAACCGAGTCAAGTATGTCCAGTGGTAATGTCACGTTTCTCTCCAGGATGGCCGAGGCTTGTGTGAGTGTAAGAGTAGTAATTGATTGAGATTCCTGACGACAAGCGGTAGACCGATTTACGCAAAAGAGACGAGCCAATGAGCAGCAGACGTCGGCTGCACACTGTGGGATGCACAGAAGATTGAAACACTGCATGCATGACCAATATTGATGTCGACTTTGATTGCTTCTACTTAGGGGGGTGTCATATTCAAAGACGACTGTTTGCGGGTGGTATGGTGACGAATTTCGATTGAAGCGGGCGGATTTGTGCTGTTGAAAGCATCTGAGCGCATGTTTAACGATTGGCAGCAACCGCGGTAACAAAGCCGCCATCGACTGCGACAATTTGACCGGTGATGAAGCCATTGCCTGCCAACAGTAGTACCAATTGGGCATACTCTTCTTCGCTGCCTACTCTACCGGCTGGGTTTGCATGACCTTTGACATCCTCACTGTTGGTTTTGCCCTTACTGCTTTTGCCACCGCTGGTCATTTCGCTGCTAAACAGACCGGGAGCTATGGCGTTGACTCTGACGCCGAGATTGGTGCGGAAACGCAGCTCGTGCGAGAGCATTTGCGTCAAGTGGTTAGCTGCGGCTTTCGAGGCATTGTAGGCGTAGTGGAATTGGCTGAGCTTGACAATGCCCGAGATCGAGGTGATGTTGATGACGCTTGAAGTCCAATTGTTGGAGTGACTGGCCGAGAGGAGAGGGAGGAAGGTCATGGTGGAGAAAAAGATCGAGGCAGTGTTGACGCGGAAGAGCTGGTCCCATTGTTCAAACGATTCCGACGAGAGGTGCGCAGAAGAGAGGTCGGAAGCAGAGAGTGTCGAGACGGAATCGTCGGAAAACTTGGTCACGGGCCCTTCGATGCCGGCATTGTTGACGAGAATGTGCAAAGCAGCGTGCGATGAAGAGATGGTCGATGCGATCGACGCCAGGTCTTCCTTGGACGAGACATCGCCCTGGACGCTATCCACATCAAGCCGAAAAAGAGGGCCAAATCATCATCGTCAGTACTCAATGCTTGAGATTTTTCCACCTACGCAACTTGACCGACCTGTCATGTGAAGCAGAAAAGAGAGACCATCTACTTACGCAACGAGCTTGCCGCTTCCGACCTGACCAGAATACTCGTTTACAGCCTCATCGAGCTTCTCCTTGCGTCGACCGGAGATGTAGACAGTGGCACCGTTGGATGCGAGCGCCAGAGCGGCGGTGAGACCGAGACCCGTACCACCACCAGTGACGAGAGCAATCTTGCCGGTGAGGTCAAAGAGTTTTGCTGCTGCCAGAGACATTATGAATTCGAGCTTTTTCTAACGGCTTGGACGAGTGGTCAGTGTACCAAAAGAAAGAGAGGGGGAGACAGAGAGAGAGGCAAGGAAGGGGGTTTTATATAATTGGTACTAGGGGAAGCTGGAAGGGAGGAAAGACGGTGAGGAGAGATTTCCGGACGTTGGCAGGACGGGGGAAGCAGGGGCAACAGGGGATTAGTGGACTGTGCGTTGAGGAGAGGTCTTCTCTGTCGACTTGCTCTCGTGTCAGCAGCATCTCACCAACCCCACACGAGGATCGGCGTGAAATTTGACCGACTTCTGTCCTGCCTCCTCCACAGCCTGGTTACGCCATCCCTTTGCCATACAATGCCATAGCAAAAATTGTCGCTCATCCCAATCAAACCACCTCCTCTTCCAGCAAAACCTCCCCGAAGCTACTACAACTCACGGCGACGAAGAGATGCACAGTCCGAAACAAGATGCAGCTTGTGTGATGAGCTGCAGAAACACAGAGAGATTGCCGACAAAGCTTGCAGTGTCAATAGCGGCCATCCTGGCACAATTCGACAATTCGACACGGCATTGCTGCATGGGGCAGAGCATTCAGCCCGGCAATCTCTCTCTCTTTGCTGAAAGCTGGAAATTGCCAAGGAAATCAAAAGTGCTTTTTGAGATCGGGCCAAAAAATGGGATCTAATCCAAGGTCGAGCACAGATCGCGATTAGTTTGCCCACAAAGCGGTGTCGTGCGGGTCACGGCTCACGTTGCCGTCTGTTCCGGTTGTGTCTGTAATATTGTGTGTGTGCGTGTGTGGAGAAACCAAAAAAGCGGTTGGTGAGTTGTTTGACAAAGCCCCGGCTTTTGGCAGTATGAGTGAGGCTGTCGTGTGCAGCAGCGGCCGACACAAAACCTTGTGCTTGTTGCTCAGGAACGCCACACCACGCCCTTGATACAGAGTACAGAGTTGGTGTCTGTGCGACAGTGGTAGACTGTACAGTCACACAAGCCAAACTTCTTGCTCGGTGCTGCTTTTATTGTTCTCATTCCGGAAGTTCTTCCAATCCTTCCTCTACCACCATCTCAAGGAATTCCGGTCCTCCTCATCTCCCATCTCCCATCTCGTTGCAATAATGTCGCTACCCACTGGCACCGCCCCATCTTCGCTGTTTGTCAACCCACCGTTCCGCCATGCACACGTAGGCTCGTTCCTCCGTCCGGCGAGCATCCACACTGCACGCGCCCAGTTCGCCTCTGGTTCGATCGACGCTGCAGCGCTGCGACAGATCGAAGACCGCGAGATTGCCACGCACGTCTCGTCGCTGCTCGCCAACAACGTTCAGGAGATCACCGATGGCGAGTTTCGTCGCGAGTACTTCCACCTGGATTTCCTCAAACACATTGAGGGCATCACCATCTCGAAGAACACTCTGGAGCAAAAAGAGGGTCGGGTACCCCCAACGCTCAGTGTCACGGGCAAGTTGAAGCACACACACAACATTGAGGTCGACAACTTTCTGTACCTCAAGTCTTTGGTTCCAGAGGATGCGGTGAAGCGTATCAAGATCACCATCCCTTCCCCGACCATGTGCCACTTCCGCGGTGGACGCGCCGCCATCTCGAGCCAAGCCTACCCTGACCTCGACGAGTTCTTTGCCGACCTTGCCGCCGTCTACCGCACCGAGATCGACGCACTCTACGCTGCCGGTTGCCGCTACATCCAGCTCGACGATACCAACCTCGCCTACCTCACTGACGCCTCGATGCGCTCGCAAGCAGAGAGCCGCGGCGAAGACCTCGCTACGCTTCCGCACCACTATGCCAAGCTGATCAACGCTTCGCTCGCCTCCAAGCCTACCGACATGGTCGCTGCCATCCACCTGTGCAAAGGAAACTTCCGCAGTCAATTCTTCGCCCAGGGCTCCGACGACGGCTACAACCCTATCGCCGAAGTTCTGTTCAAAGAGCTCAACGTCAATGCCTTTTTCCTCGAGTGGGAAGACCAACGTTCAGGAAAAGACTTTTCGGCACTCCAATACTTGCCTGAAAACAAGATTGTCGTGCTCGGTTTGGTCAGTAGCAAATTCGCCCAGTTGGAGGACAAACAGACGCTAGTGAGCAAGATCCACGACGCAGCCAAACAGATCAAGGGCGACAACGGCCTCAACCAGCTCGCCATCAGCCCTCAGTGTGGTTTCAGCAGCACCGTCCATGGAAACGAAATCACTCCCCAAGACCAGTTTAACAAGCTCGCTCTGTGCAGAGACGTCGCTCTCCAAGTCTGGCCCGACACCGTCTAAAAACCCCTCCGTCCCTGTTGTGAACAGACCCTGCACGCTTCAACACTCCCCGATCCCAACCCGACAACGTCTCGTCTCAAAAAGCGATTCTCCCCTCTATCGCATCCCAGCCCACCATTCATGCAATTTCCTGCACCCCGGCGCAGTGCTTCACCCAAACGAAAGCAAACACAGCCTGCAAACAAAGAGCAAAAAATGGCGCATCAGGACCAAAAGGCCGACGCCATGTGTGCATTTTCAAGCCGAACCAAAACCAAATGCAAAAAAAGAAACCAGGTAAAAGCGCGACACAAGAGAGTGAGATTGTGTGTGTGAAAGAGAGAGAGAGAGAAAGAGACGCGCAGAAGGGCAAAGCAGAATCTCTTTCGAGAGCGGAAAAGGAAAAGGAAACGATGAGTGTATGAGAGAAAAGAGTGGGTGTATGTATGTGTGTGTTCAACGCTCCGAAGGAGGAGCAGCCGAATGGGTATGATCGTTTTGCTTTCCTTCTTCGCAAATGGGCACCGACAACAACCAGGGATCCTTGAGCACCTCGTCCATGGTCCATCGTCCCTTGGGATCCGGGCAGAGCATCTTTTTCAACAGCGGCCGACACTCCCTCGGACTCAGGTTGGACAGCGGAGACGGAGCCGGGCTCGTGGTATACGACTGGACATACTCCTTGAACGTCGGATCCGACATCTTGGCGACACGCCAGGGAAGCTCCTGGAACTGCATGCAGTAGAACACCACGGCAGCAGCCCAGACGTCGACGAGTCGCGCATCGTACTCCTTCTTTTCAAATTGCTCGGGCGCAATGTACGGCTCGGAACCGCAGAGACCCTTCGAGTAGTGCGTCGATTTTTCCCAACACATGCGGAAGACATCAGAGACACCGAAATCTGTAATCTTGATGTGTCCGTGTCCATCCAGCAACAAGTTCTCGGGCTTGATGTCGCGGTGGGCGACACCCATCGAATGCAAGTAAAAGATGCCGTTGAGGATCTGTTTGAACGAGCACTCGACTTCGGCCTGCGACATGCCACCGCGTTTGATGGCAGCGTACAGATCACCGCCGGGGCAGTACTCCATCACCTCGCACCAATGACGGTTCTCGTCCTGCACGAGATCCACGGTCTCAACAATGTTGATGTGGTGCAGCGTCGACGAGATACAAAACTCCGAGGTGAGCTTCTTGACGTACTCCTTCTCCGTCTCGTTCTTGCGACGCTTTCGGAACTCCTTGACCGCATACAGCTTCTCGGTCGATCGATCCCACTTGTGCGCCAGACGTACAACGGCAGTGGCGCCTTTGCCAATCGCGGCTTTCTCGCAGACGCCATACTTTTTGAGCAGACTGGCGGTCTCACCTCCAGCGGCACTGCCGCCCTTGGTGCTGCCCTTCTTGCTGCCTCCATCCGACTTGTTGCCGTGGCTCGTGTTGGAGCCTCGGCGCGAAAGCTTGGGCGCGCTGCCCATGATCATGTCACGCAAGGTCGAGCTTGCGGTCGATTTAGCATCGCCATCCTTGCCCTTTTCCGACTTCTTGCTCGACTTGTCGGGCTTGCCCTTGGCGTCCCAGTCGCGCAGCGCAGCGACGGTGAGACGACTCCCTTCGTTGGCGCCACCGGCATCCTTAATGTTGCCATCGGACTTGCCATCTTTGCGCTTGATCGAGACGTTGCGGCTGGGGGGTTGGCTGCCAGGTGGACTGGTCAAATTCATCGACTGGTAAGCGGAAGCAAGCGCAGGCTCATCCATCTCATTGCGAGGACTGAGCGGCGGCGTCGAGCCTCGGCTGAGCGAGGGCGATCGCATGGGAGAAATGTAGCCGCTGCCCTGCTGGCTCGCTGCAGTGCGAGGCGATGGGCGTTCGCGGCTAGGGCTGCTGGAGGCAGCGGCAGCATCGGTGTGCGCCGCCTTGTCCTTTTCCGAATGACCGGCACCCGACAGCATGCGACGGAACATGCCCTTGGACTCCTTTTCTTTGGGCTTGTCCTTGATCTCGCCGCTGCCAGAGGGGACGCGGGTGGGCTCGGCAGGGGGCTGAGGACGTGGCGCCGAAGCAAACGTGGCGTTGGTGGCCCCCGAGAGCGTGTTGTGGCTCAACTTGGTGGAGGCAGGAGCTTTGCTGGGCGACATGGCGCGCGGAGGAGGCGACGAGGGGCGCGTAGCAGCGGCAGCAGCCGCGGCAGCAGCATTGGCCTGCGACGGAGTACCAGCCGATGGACGTCGGGAGGATACGAGCGAAGGCGGGTTGGTGCTGCTGGCCGAACCGTCGAGCTGACCACCGGCCTGAGCGAAGCTGGGAGGAGCGAGCTGGGAGCGGATGTCGTAAGGGCTGTTTTCGCGTGTCAGCTCGAGACGTGCAGCGAGACCCTCGGGGCCTTCTGCTTCGAGGCCGTGCTTGACGATGGTTTGGTCCTTGCTCTGGAGACCGCTGAGACGGTGCTTGGGAAACCGATCGCGGTCGGGCGATGGAGGACGCGAGAGATTGGATTCGGTCTCGCTGTCGGAAAAGACAAGGAGTTCACGAGCACGAATCTCGCGCTCCTCGGTGGGGATGCGAACGCTTCCGTCGCGGATGGCGGCCTGAATGCGATCCGAGTAGGGGGTTGCCATGAGAGGCTTAGGATCGCAGTTGGCGAGGACGGCAGATGGCTTTGTGGTGGTGGTGGCCGAGGAGGTAGAAGTGGCAGCGGCACCGTTGATAGAAGAGGCAGCGGCACCGTTGGGCTTGGATGGGGAGGCAGAAGTGGCAGCGGGAGCAACAGCAGCCGAGCGTGATTCGCCAGGTTCCTTGGGAGGATTGCCGCCTTCTGATGTGGTATCTTCGGTATGTGTGACGTTTTCGACCATGGCTGCTATGGCTGCTATGAAGGGACAAGAATGAGATGAATGCGATTGCGAACAGATGTCGTGAGGGTTGTGGATCGAGGCGATGTCTGCGTGCCTTGTGTGTCTACGGGGTATCGGCGGCGAGAGCCAGCCTAAAGATCGGAGCCTAGCGAGTGGAAGCTGAGTCTCAGGTCGTTATATCCGAGGAGGTGCTAGCAGTACCAGAGCGATGACCAGTGAAGGCGATGCCGAGACTCGATTGTGTTGCTATGTGCGGGAAGAGCGATGTGAGGCTGCTCTGAGCAGATGCGCGTTTTGCGTTGAAAACTTTGACTTGCGAGCTGGTGACAGATGACCCGGCTCTGCCGTCGTGTACGCGCGAGAGGAGGAGATGGTGGCGATGGAGAGAGCAACGACGGAGGCAATCCCGAAGCTGGTCGGAGAGGGCACGACGAGGGTCAGTCGGGGGCAAGGTGGGCGAGGGCGTGGCGCAACAGGGCAGCGCGGGCAGCAGACAGGCAGAAACAGACCGACACACAACGAGAGGTGAGCCAAGGGTGCAATCGTTTCAAGCCTGGCGGAAAAAAGATAAATTGGCAGCAGCGACTCACAGCGACGGTTCGTCCATCTGTCAGCTTCAGCTTGCTGCGCCGCCAAGCTAAGGATTCGCCGTCACTAAAATCACATTGAAGTCGCAATTTTTCCCCCTGCCCTCCTTACCTGTGCCATTGAAGACAGGCAGCAGCAGCAGCGGAAGAGAAGCTGAGCTTTGAAGAGGGAGAAAAGGAAAGAAAAAATCAATAGAGCAACGAACACACACACACACACACGCACGCGCATCAAGGGCCAAGGGTCGAGGGTGAATTTCGCGCCCTGTCTTGACGACGAGGAGAGCAAAACTGACGCAACTCAATCGCCTTCTCCGTGCCACTCTGCTGTTTTGAGCCAATTTTCTTCGAGCTAATTCATAACGAGCGATTTTTCTGCATTCCGGGCAGCTCTGCTGTGGGACTCTGACCATCCCAGTCCATGGCAGCCCACAACCGTCGGTTGCTGATGGCGTCGTCTGTATATCTGTGAATCCGTCGCCAAGCTACACAGCCTTCTAGATGTAGTAGTGCATCAATGTTATGACACGCTTGTTGCCCGTCTGCTGTATACTATCTGCTTTGGCGAGTCAAGCTTGGCAAGGACTGAAAAGCAAAGGCAGTGCACACCGACTCGCTCTAAAGTGATGCAGCAGAGAAAAAGAAATCAGAACGGGAAAAACAAAGAAAAGAAAAAAGAAAAAGGAAAAAAAGCGGTCGAGTGTCGTCAGGGTCCAATTTCAATCCCCACCACAGAATCAAGATCGATCTGGAAAGTCGCTTTCGCATAGTGACTTTTTTGAGACAAGCCGGACGTCACGCGCGGATGGCCGTCATCTCGGCCAACGTTCACGGCACAGAAACATGCTCTTTGGGCCGTCTTACCGGGGACCTGACCTTGATAGAATAGTAAGAATCAGTACGTCGATTGCAAAGTCGACGAGATGACACGAGCGCACTGGCCTTTCCTACGGCATCCACTTTCGGCGGAGCCAAGGTCAAGTTGCGAGCGGCTCGGCATCGATTTGGACTTGTAGTCAATAGGTACTCTTCAGCGGTGGAAAAGCTAAGATCGTTACTTCGTTGGCTGCTGTTGGTTTGCGCGCTGGTCTCGCCATTGCTTTTGCAATTGCAGTTGTGCGCGTGCAGCCCTTCGGTAGATCTCACTGTGATTCACGTATCGCCTTTTGCGCTCGATGTTACCTTTTCTACGTTCCCGAGCGGAATGTTCGATGCTGTTGCCGCGACCGCTGTCAGGCACTACCGCACTTCTGCGTGTGGCATTCCGACGGCGCTCCTCGAGCGAATCAGGTCCGAGACCTCTTTGCTTGCTGGCGAATACAAAACAGAATCAGGCCCATACGCCAACTTTTGACACTCAACTTTGCTCAAAAACGTGGCAAAACCTCACCATTTGCCGGTGAGGGCCAAGCATGGCTCTCCAACGTTTTTTTTTCTTTCGACATTGCTGAAGCGACGCTCGCTTGGAGGCAGGCAAAGCTTCTCTTGCGCGAGGGTCTAGGGTTCGACTTCGCGATCTGCATCAACTGTCGAGAGAGGGTCTCGCACGGATTGACACTTTATTCCAGACCAAATCAATCGGGACGGATCTCGGTGCTACAGACCGGCGAAGCATCGTGCCCGATTGTACAAGAAGCATGGCCGAAGCCCGAACAATTGATTTACTCCACCATCTCTTTCTGAGAGCTTTTCTACTTTGACGCTTCGTCTGACCCGCTCGATCGACCACTTGTGCTTTCCTTGTAGCATCCCTCGCTCAACGTACTCACCGAAGAGACACAATCGACGAGAAGACGAGAACGATGGCCTCCCCCAGTCCATCCACCAGCGTACACGGCGCAGGCACCAATGGACGACCCATCGTCTTTATGGATATCTCCATCGGTGACACGCCCGCTGGCCGACTCAAATTCGAGCTCTTCTCTGACATCGTTCCTCGTACCTCTGAGAATTTCCGTCAACTCTGCACAGGAGAATTCCGTCCCAACCACGTCCCTGAAGGCTACAAGAATTCCATCTTTCACCGCATCATCAAAGACTTCATGTGCCAAGGAGGCGACTATATCAATGCCGACGGTACCGGCTCGCGATCCATCTACGGCAACAGCTTTGACGATGAAAACTTTGCACTCAAACACGACAAGGCCGGATTGCTGAGTATGGCGAATTCCGGACCTGGGACCAACGGTTGCCAATTCTTCATCACGGCTCAACCTTGTCCGTTCCTGGATGGCAAACATGTCGTCTTCGGCAAAGTTGTGGATGGCTTGTTGACATTGAGAAAGATGGAGAACGTGCCTACGGGGGCAAACAATCGACCAAAGATGGCGATCAGAGTCACACGTAAGTGCCAAAGCAACGCTGAAAGGAGAAGTTCAAGCCGGTCAAGAGAAGAGGTGATCCACTGACTTTTCCCCGTTTGCTTTGTTTGCTCTCCAACAGAATGTGGCGAGATGTAGCCTCCAAATCCCACTCGCTTTGACCTCGAAAGCATCTTCCTTCTCTGTTCGGTTCTGCCATGCATCTGTATACCACCTAGCCATCTTACATGTGTACTTTTATACTTTATATTTCGTCTGAAATGACTCTTTCGCTACACAGCTGATCATGTTGAGATTGCCGAACGTGAGCCTCCCCTAACATCTTTGACATGGGCAGCCGGTCCAAACCGACAAATTCGAGCAGTGGAGACCGGCAAACCACACCGTGTTGAAGAGTCCACTTGGATACGAACGCACCGGCAATCTCTCCCGCACGGCGCTGGGGCAGATCGGCGATCTGTTCTTTTATTGAGAGCAGGTCGAATCCGTCCCGCTCGCCTTGTTCGGAGGCTGCCAACGCGCTCCAGCTGCATGATCGATTTGATACGGCATTCACAGCGTCGAAACAGGTGTTGCATTTGCTATGCGACAAACACCACTCGGCAACGGGCAGGGGTGAACGGCGCAAGTGAATCGGGAGACATTTCAGTCTCGTATCGGGCGATGCAGCGCAGAGGCTATACTCTAGAAAAGCTCTTGAACCTTGAGCGTCCCTACAGCTCAGACGCAGCCACGGAAAGAAAGGGCGGCAAGGGCAAAGGCAAATATTGATAAAGTTCAGTAACCGTTCCCGAAAAACCATCCGAAAAGCGAGACAGCGAGAGCAAGGTGCAACGAAAGCTTGAGATATGCAAGATGATGTCGTGATCGATCTGCCTCGCGTGGTACACCAACTTCGGCTCGTACGTGAAAAGCACCAAGAAAGAGGGTCCGCAGGTCGGGTCTTCTTAGCTCACAACCAACCATACGTGTGACGATATCGTGCACAGGGTGTGAAGCTACTTTGTCTTTCGATTGGGTGTCGTACCTGAGACCCCCATCTCCCCCCAAAAAAGCAAACAAGCGACTGGCCCAGAATACTGCGGCCAGACGAGATTTGTTCTACCCGACCGACACGGCGCCGATGGCATGGGAGCATGGCCATGGTCCTGTGTAGTCTGAAGCTAGGATCGAGCTTGGCGCTTTGACCTGGAAGTTACAGCGGCAGAGTGACGCCGGCGTTGCAGATCCTGAACTGCAAAAGATGCTGTCTAGTGGGTCGCCAATGACAGCTGACAGCCGACAGCCGATCGCCGGTAGAATATGGGTCAAACAACACTCAAGATACGGTAGCCGCCCACCGCAGCAACTGGAAACAATGACAATAACCATTGTGTACAAAGATCGGCCTCTGCGATGCTCAAGATTGGCGACAAGCGACAAGTTGACAGCAGCGTGCTGCTTACAGCACATAGAAATCTAGCAGATCGACAGGGTGTCACGTATCAGCCAACGAGAGGGCCCATCGGGAAACTTGCTCAATGCGTGTGTGTGTGTGTGGAGAGAGTCGGAGACAGCGCAAGACAGAGACAGAGTCACAGGCGCTTCCTTCTTGCGCCCGTTGGTGCGAAATTCGAAAGAGAAGAACATATGACGATGAATTTCCTCAAGATTTCTGAACGATGACTTTTTTACTCTTGCTGAAAGCTGTACGAATTTTAGGCAGCAAGCCAGTGAGTGAAGAGAGAGAGGCGAGCGAGTTGACGGAGGATCTCCGAAAGTGCTGGAAATCCCAATGACGCGCTATTGCTGCTGCCAATTTCCTGTGATTGCTTTCTCCATTGAACGTGCTGCTGTTGTCATGCCGCTCGATCGGATCAGGAAATTCCAAGCTTCGTTCGGACCGTGGCCCGGGCGCAGATGCCCCTGCGCCGCTGCGCTCGCTCTTCTTCCGCCTGCCTTGCCTGGCCGCCTGCTTGCCGCCCACTCAAATCTTTATCGCCTCCAGATCAGCGGCAATCCGTCCAGCGCATAGGCGTGTTTCGGCCTGCTCTTGCCTGTCAGTCTCGAGAGCAACATCGGCGGAAGCCAAAGCTGAGAACACGAATCGCAGTCATCATATATAGTACTCGTTTGCTGCGCATTTACATCCATTCTTCTTACCATCAACCGCCACTTTATCCCATCTTTCCCATCCCATTCTGACAAACGTGTCTGTCACATCCATCTCCAAAATGTCTTCTGCTCTCGACTCTCTCAAGCAATACACAGCCGTCGTCTCGGACTCGGGTGACTTTGAGTCCATCGATGCCTACAAGCCCCAAGATGCTACCACTAACCCTGTAAGTCTTTACTCTCCCAAGTGCCGGATCTAGTAGAGCTGGACACGAGGCAACATCGGCGGAGTCGAAGGCAGAGCCAATGAAAACTTTGTCTGGTCTGCGCCATTGTCGAGTCTCATTTGTCCTGCAGAACTCTGGTGATATTGCTCTCATGCCGCCCAGAATTGTCGATACTGACCGGATTCTCACCTTTGATTCTCCATAAACAGTCGCTCATCCTTGCTGCCGTCAAGCAGGAAAAGTATGCTCGCCTGATCGACGTTGCCGTCAAGTACGCCAAGGAGCAGACCTCGGACAAGTCGAAGCAGCTCGACCTTGCCACTGACCGTCTTCTCGTCGCTTTCGGTGTCGAGATTCTCAAGATCATCCCTGGCCGTGTCTCGACCGAGGTCGACGCCCGTCTGTCGTACAACAAGGAGGCTACCATCGAGAAGGCCAAGCACCTCATCGCCCTCTACGAGTCGCTCGGTGTCAAGCGTGAGCGCGTCCTGATCAAGATCGCTTCCACCTGGGAGGGTATTCAGGCCGCCCGTGAGCTCGAGTCGCAGCACAACATCCACTGCAACTTGACGCTCCTCTTCGGCTTCAACCAGGCCGTTGCTTGTGCCGAGGCCAACGTCACCCTCATCTCGCCCTTCGTCGGCCGTATCCTTGACTACTACAAGAAGGCCGAGGGCAAGGAGTACGCCTCGCACGAGGACCCCGGTGTTCTTTCCGTCCAGCGCATCTACACGTACTACCGTCAGCACGGCTACAAGACCATTGTCATGGGTGCCTCGTTCCGTAACATTGGCGAGATCCTCGAGCTCGCTGGTTGCGACTTCCTCACCATCTCGCCCAAGCTGCTCGAGGAGCTCAAGAACAAGGAGGGCCCCGTCGAGCAGAAGCTTTCCGTCGAGAAGGCCAAGAGCGCCGAGCCCATCGCCAAGGTGTCGTACATCAACGACCAGGCCGCTTTCCTGCTCGACCTTGCTAAGGACCCCATGGCCAACACCAAGCTCGCCGAGGGTATCGCCGGTTTCGCCAAGGACGGTGCTACCATGGAGCAGATGATTGCCGACAAGCTCTAAGCGATGCGCCGGCCATGCATTCCACGCACTCAAACGCTCGAAAAAAAAAAAAACCACATACCGTCTTGTAACATAGTTATGCAATAATCCTTCTTATGCACGTCACTTCTTCTGACTGAATCCCAGGCACAAAGGCTGATCGTTGTTTAGGAAAGTGAAGAGGCCGTTCGGAATCGGCAGTGTATCCCAAACGGGGCTTGGCGGGTCAGCCGAATCTACTGATATTGCAAGACAATCTCGAACCGGGTGGCTTGCTGTCACTACGAAGCCAAGAGCAGAAGCTTTGTGCGAAGGTCAGACCGCAAAAGGCCTGTCGGCACGACCGACGGCAAAGACCACCAGGCAGGCGTGTTCTATCTGCAGGATGAGCTTTCTTTGTGTCAAGCAGTCGGGTATGTCACTGCGCTCAGACCGCTTTTTTCTAAAGTCACGCACAGCCCCGAATTTCAGAGTTGACTTTTCTCCTCCACACTTTCCTGTACGGCTTTGTCCCTTCTCCTCCTTCTCCTCCTCCTCCTCCTCATCTGCATCTCTCTCTGGCTCACGATCACCCGCTCCAACGGGAGCTTGGCCCACGATGCCGCAAGAAACGCTTACTTTCCCACCGCTCTACTGCATCGTCGGTGCCTACCGTCTAGCCCACGATCCTACATTGTGGAAACCCATGTGGGCCAAATGCTCCCACGCTGCGAAACAGGCAGGCATCGCCGGTCTTGTATGGGCCGTATTCACTTGGCCCATTCAAAGGCTTTTCGTCTACTACTTTATGTCTGCATCTGCTTCCGTAACGGGGCTGAGTGCAATTTACGGTAGAGTCGTCGAAACGGCAGATGTGACAGATGACAACTTGCCTTTCAGGATCCCGGTCCCAAGTCTACAGAGTGAGTCTGATGTCGTTTGTTGCGATTCACAGTTCGATGTTGAGGGTAGCAGCTGATATTTGCTACTATTGATGTGCCGACAGCCTTCGCAACGTTCATGTTTGTCATCGGACAGGTTCACGCTATCATGGAATTCTGGTTGAGACGCAAGTTGCGAGAGTGTAGGAATACCGCCTACGTCCAGACGGTCAAGTCGAGAGGCAAGGCGGCCGACTGGTGGACAGAGTATGTAGAGGAGTTTTCGAATCCTCCCACGCAAAAAGCCATCAAGGACGCCAAAAAGCAAGCATGGTACTTGAAGCTCGCGAGTCCTCTGGTTCGATTTGTCATCCTCAAAGGTGAGTTTCAGACAGTCTCCAAACCCATCCTTTGCTTCCTGACACTGACTCCTCGTTGGTGTCGCTTGCTTGATTCTGCCTGCAGTCTTCTTACTGCCCATGGACTTTGTTCCGCTCTTTGGTATGGCTCTCGGCGCTGCACTCCGCTCCCTTACCTACGGACGCCTGCTCCATCAATCTTTCTTCGAGGCAAAGCGCATGTCTCCCTTCCAAATCGAGCTCTGGATCACCGAACGACAATCCGCCTACCGATCGTTTGGCTTTGTTGCCGCCCTCATGGAACGCATCCCTCTTATCGGCCTAATCTTTTCCATCTCAAACCGCATCGGTGCAGCAATGTGGGCGCACGACTTGGAGAAGCGTCAACAACGGATTCGCTCCTCTTCTCAGATCACATCCGGTGAAGCGACAGGCTTGGAAGAGTTCAAATCCAAACCTACACTCAAAAAGATCTACAAGAATGTTCAACAGGATTCTTCTTCTCCCTCGTCCTCCTCCACGGGACTGGAAAAGCAAGACGATGATGCGAATTTCAATGGTGAGGGTCTGGCCGTTCTGCGTTTTGCTAAAGGACAAGGAGTGTTTACACATCTGTCGTTTACGTTTCCGTTGAAACTCATTTGTCCGGGCGTTAGTTCCAGGAATGCTACCCGAGACGCGCTCGTCCGTAGCCGATCCTCAACGCATGGCGCCATAGATGCCAAGCCGACATCCTCAACCACAATGGATTCAAGCTTGACCCGCACTGCGGACATGCAGGCAGATGATGGCCGTGGCGGAGTGGTCGCAAAAGCCGTCAATGCGCTCTACATTGTTGGCTATGGCGGAGGCCTTGTCTCGGGCGACAGCGTAGACCTGGACGTTGATGTTGGCACGCGGTGCTGTCTCCTCATCCTCACCCAGGGAAGCACCAAGGTCTTCAAGACTCGCACCACACGTCCTACTCACGGAGTCTCTACCGCCACCTTTGCTTCTTCCTCTCAGTCTGATCAGAACGGGGGCATGACCCGGCAAAACTTCAGATTTCTCCTCCGACCCAGATCCACATTGGTGCTCCTTCCCGACCCGGTAACCTGTTTTGCACGGGCACGGTACGACCAAGTGCAACGTTTCGACTTGCGCGATCGATCAACCTCCTGCATCGTTCTAGATTGGATCACCCCAGGGCGGACTGCTGTGCCTTCCAGTTCCGGCCCAGAGGAGAAGCTGGACCATCTCGACTCGCATTCGTCACAGCCAAGGGGCAAAACGATGAAAGACTACAGCGTCGGGCAGCGCGACGCGGAGCTGTGGGAGTTTTCCCACTACCGGTCACGAAACGACGTCCGTATTGCCGGCCAAGTTGTCGCGCGGGACACGATTCTACTCTCGCAGTCTCCCGACGAATCATTCATCGATCCCGTATCTGGGTTGAGATTCACCGAGCTGGCACGACGGAACCATCCATACGGCTGCTACGCCACGCTCATTCTCGCCGGTCCTGATGCCAGCGAGATCATCGCTGTGCTGGAAGAAGAATTCCGAGCAATCCAACAGAGACCGTCTACAACACTCAAGGAGGAGGTGCTGTGGAGCTTGAGCCACGTCGAGGAAGCACAGGCAGGGGCGGTGGTGGTGAGGATTGCGGCGAGGGATGCACAGATGGTGCGGAGATGGCTTTTTGAAAGATTGACGCCGTTGCAGCGCGTGGTGGGCAGCGACTTGTATCGGCAGGCGTTGGGGGCGTAGCCGTGCTGCCTCTATTGTAGACTGGCACTTGTCGTGGATTTCATCTCGTTGTCCTGGCAGAATGTGATGGCGCTCAGAAGATGCACGAATGTGTCTGTGCATAGACTTCACTGTGCGTCTGAGACAAGCAGCTCTCGTGCGCCTGGCGTGGCCAGAATTGAGATGAAGCGCCTTGAAGGGGCCAGTCTCGAACCGCCCTCTTAGCTTTGCTGGTCGAAGTTGAAATTGCAGAGCAGGGATGTGTCGTCAATATCGACGCTGTCGGAGCGAGAAAGGAGCAGTCGCTTTGCCTAGCAGCGCACCGAGTTGGTATCGGCTGTGTGTCCATCTTACTGCAATCGACACTTGTTCTCAGCTGCACTCGTATCGCAATAGGTCTATTCAGGCGAACTATGATGTGAAGACGTGTGGGAAAAAGCAAACGGCATAGAAGCGTGAATTCAGGCATGTGTGCCATTGACCTCTTTCGACGCGCGCGAGCGCAACCTCCTCTTGCACCTGTCCTCGCTTAAGCCCATGCTTCAAAGCCTGTAACTCGGCTCTTGTGCGCACCAAACACCCCTATCCACTGGCACTTGATCCAGATCATCCACTTCGAACTTGACACACTGTTGACCATGCGCATCTGCATCTGCGGCCATGACGCCAATTGTATGGTTGGCGGTTTTCACCCTTGCAAACGCCATGTCGGGTTGAAACAGCGCAATGGCAAACTGCGAGTGATTGTGTGTGTTGGAAAACACCTGTACCTGACCTACATGCTGCGTGATACCCTGCGAAGGGCCGTCGAGTGAGTCGATGCACATGTGCACGCTTCCCATGCCTGCATTGCGTGGTGTAGGTTCACCGCAGAACGACGTGTAGCCATAGAATAGTCCGACAGCTCCTGCTTCCACCGGTGCCGAATCACATCGCTTGGCCAACAGGCTTACTGCAGCCCAAACGACAGAGATCAAACAGAGCACGTTAGTCATCTTGAGCGTGGTTGTGAGTGTTTGGAGAACAAGTCGAGACCGGACCGAGGCAATGATGCTCCAGTGGTGTGGCGTATTTGTACCTTTTTCAGGCTTGGTCGGTAATGTTGCGTTGTCCAATATAGCTATGGCGATGCGAGAGGGGTGTGACCGTCTCGTTTGCTTTCCCAGATGAGATCAAGGTGGGAAAATGCTCCTCAAACGACCCTCCCCACCTGTCGTATGTGGGCGAAACATATTCGCTGCATTCGTTGCACCTCGCTGGAATGCCTACACCCACCCACACATGCCACATCCCACCCATTGCGCCACCCAGCCCCACATTTCACCATCACAGCCAGACTCAAGCCCATGCCACAATATCGGCAGACAAATCTATCCCCATTGCATATCGTAGCATCAACATTGAGCGACAAAGAGAGGTGTGTGTACAGCTCGATGATCCGTTCGAGTGCGTGGGTGAGCGGTGATTACGTATTGCAGATTGATATTGAGGCTAAGCTGATGTCTTGGCACGACGTTTTTTGCCCGTCAAACTGCTGCCACCACTGGAGGAATCCCACTTGGAGCCTAGACCCATGCCGAGGGTTGCGCCTGCCGACGAACCTGCTGCTTCTGGAGCTGCTGCTGCCGCTTCCACCTCTTGAGCAGCTGTGGTTGGCGATGATGCAGGCGTAGACACATTCCCACCGGGGAAGCCAGAGCCGATTTTGGACGAATCGGATGCTGGTGAGTCTGGTGTGTTTGTGTGGAAAGCGTTTGGCCACCACGAAGCCGCCTGCTGCTGCTGAGGCTCTCCGTGCGGTGAGAACGATGGCGGTGCGGTTGCACCTCCGCCGCCTCCCTGCGGCGTCCAACCAGGTGGAGGCTGCGCGTACACATTTGGCATGTATCCCGCCGATACACCGCCAAATGCAGGCTGATACCCTCCAAGCTGTTGCTGATACTGCGGATACATGCCACTCGGCATCGGCATCACTCCCCCAACCTCCCGCTTCTTCCCCCTCAACCTCTCGACCCACCCTCCCACCATCTTCCTCCTCTTGCGCTCGTCCACCTTCCTCCCCATGCCCAACCCCACCTTACGCAACCTCTCCAACCGCCTCAACCCCACACCTGCCGTCAGCACCACCGCTCCAAACGCTACCCCGCTCACTACAGCAAACGCCCAATCCAGCTCCTCCATATGGCTCTTCAAGTTCATACCGAACAAACCGGCCCACAAAGTTCCCGCCGAAATGCCCATGGTGGCGATGCTCGTTTTTAGATCGAGTGCCAACAGCTTGTTTCGATTGTTGTCGAGGATGAGTTCGACCACTTCTTGCGTATTGGTGATGTCCGAATGCAGTTGGGTTGTTTCAGCAACCACTTCCTCGACTTGCTTGTCAAACGACTCGAGCAGCAATTCGAGTTCGTCCATGGCTTGCGAATCTGTTGTCTCGGTGGAGCTCGACGATGAAGTGTCGTTCGAGGTTGCATTCGAGCCAGAGGAAGGTGTTGAACTCGAAGATGTCGAGCTTGTCGACGAAGGTGGAGCACTGGACAGATACATCAACTGCATGTCCTCATCGTTCTCCAATACCTCCACCACCGCATTCTTGACCGCTTTACTGCGACTCAAAAAGGCATTCAACTTCCTCGACACCTGCAACAACGTCCTTAACTTTTCTCGATCCACATCATCATCCAGCTCCTCCAAAACCCCACTCGTCCACCCCCTCACCACGCCCAACTCGATCCGTAACGCATCCAGCACCGACACGAGAATGCTCTCGAGCGCCCTGAACTCGTACGCCAATCCACCCGATCCCGAAGATCCACTCGTCTGCTGCTGATGCTGATGCTGATGATGCAAAGGTCGCAAATTGTGCTGCAGATTATACACGAATGCCGAATGTAACTGACTATCGGTGCTCCCATAACTGTCGAACAGCAACACTTTATCCTTTTTGATCATGGCACGGATATGCAAGATGTTGACAAGAATGCCTCCGCGTCTCGCCAGGATGGTGGGGACCAAATTGGGCACGCGTGAATCAATCTTTCGCAAGTCGCGTGGTTCGAGGCCGTGATCGGAGCAAAGACGCGATTTCTTGAACACGCCTGAAGTCGAGGTGGCCAAGCCAGTCGAGTCGAAAATGGTGCAGCGCAGCATGATGTCTGGCGAGAGTTGTGTGGTTCCGAGACCGGCGAGCGAGGCTGGTGAGTAGGCCGAGTGGGAAGGCGGGGGAAGAGGCGGAGGGGTAGATGATGATGACGACGATGGTGCCGATCCTGTCGATCGTGACGATGCAGGGCGGGCGATATTGAGCAAAGGAGTGGCAGTGTGCAAGCCATGTTTGAGCACAAGGCGTGTTCTAGCGCCATCTGATAAGCTATTGCGTCTGTCCCATACGAATGGACCATGTTGCGGACGAAAGTGGCGACAAGACACTATCGACGAAAAGGCCTGCTTTGTTTGCCCTCGATGCGACACCTCGTCAGCACCATCTTGGAGCATCTGTCTCGCCTTTCCCTTGACATCATTGACCTGCGCTATCCCTATCGTGTTGTACCCAGGTCGTACCGACGACGCCGCCGCTGTTCGTGTGACAGCAACCGTTCTTCGTCTCGCAGCATTGTCGGCTCGAACCAGTCGTACAAACGACCTCGCTGTTGTCCGCATGCTCGTGCGGCTACTCGAGAGGCGTCGTGGCACAAACCGAGAATGGCAGCGTGTAGAGTTATACGAAGACACGTAAGCAGAGAGGAGGCAGAGTCATGCAGCTTTCAACATTCGAGCCATTGGCAAAATCTTCGCCTTCGGAACTCGGCCTGTCAGTCTGAATTCCTCCACTTTTGACATAACGGTGCTATTCCTCACTGCAGCTTCGTCCATAGCTTCCTTCCAGCAAACCCCAAACCCATGCTCAACATCAACACTTGTTGGACTCACATGCTTCATCTAACGTGGTCAGAGACATTTTCGCATCAAGGCCAGGTCCAGCATTCTATGCACAACGGTTTCAGCAAACGATATGAGATGAAAGATGTACGCGCTGGTAGAATGATCAACCGCCGTTGTTCGACTTGACACTCTGCCCAGCCGCCGAGAAGCCAGACAGATCAGGATCGAACCATTCCAGATCCGAGCTTGCGCCTCCTCCCACATCCGATCTGCGGGGCGCAGCTAGAGCGTCTTCGAACTGCGGTTCGTCGTCCTCTCCGCCCTCCTCTCCTGCTTCGTCTCCTTCGTCGTCTCGTGCGATCTGACCCGCGCTCGTCTGATGTCTGCCTTGCTCCACCTGTCGTTCGCTTGCATGGTGAGGCGATGTTGATCCGCCAGCCTCTATGTGATTGCTCCGGCTCGAGGAAGAAGGCATCAGCGTTGCATCGCCAATCGTCGTGTCGCCCAGCACACGCATGCCCGACGATGACACCGAAATCGACGCAGAAGGCGTATGGGTCGTCGACGACGCTTGCTGCGACAATGCTGGCGACGAGTCGATCGTCATGGTCGGCGAAGCCGTCTCTCCCGATGCGTCCTTGGCCAGCGCCGAGCCCGGAGGGAAAGGTGCATCTCGACCGGAGCGACGATCTCGTCTTCGCGTCGTGCGGAAGGCGCTTGCGCTGGCCGCAGCTGTTTGCTCTCCGCTCCCCTCTTCCCCGCCTTGCAGCTTGGCCAGCATCGCCGCGGCCACATCCGAAGGACTCCCCTGCGTTCCCGCGAGCACGCTGCCAGGGCCTTGAGCCGCGTCGTCCGTTCCTGGGGCGCTCACATTGGCTGCCGCTGCCGCTGCTGCATTTGTCTGCCTCCTCTCCCTCGCTTTTCGTCTCTGCTTGTTCGGTCCACCTCCACCACTCCGTAGCGAACCCAGCAGCGTCTCGAGCACCGCACTGTCGTCCACACCCGCCTCTTTCCTCGCCAATGCTTCCTGCCTCTCCTTCTCCCTCTCTTCCGCAGCCGCTCTCCGCTTGGCCTCCATCGCCCGCTGCTCGCCAATTCGCACATTGTCCACCTTGACCTTCTTGTACGCAGCCAGGAACTCTTTGAAGATACCGAAAAAGTCTTCGGTGCGCATCGTCTGGTTGGCCAGCTGACCAAGCCCTCGCTTCTTGGGATCAGGTCCCTCACCAAAGTACTTGAGCGCCTCGTTGTAGACACGCTCGGTGAATTGCACCTGGTCGTTGAGCCTCTGCAACTCGGAAGCGGCATCGTTGAGGAAGGGAAGCATAATCTTGACGTACGGATCCTGCAGATTCTCCTCGTTCTCGTCGAGAAGTCGGTCGAGATCTTTGCGATGCTGGAAGCTGCCCGATTTGAGCTCGGCCAGATCTCGACGCAGATCCCACAACTGCACTCGACATGCTTCGGCAGGCAGCTCGAGCTCGTCCATGAAAGCTTCCACCTCGGGAAAGCACTTGGAGATGGTGCGTTCGATAAAGTGCAACAGAGTCGTGCCATCCGACGCTTTCGTATCGACAAGCTTGTTGATCGACGTAATTTTGAATCCAAACGCACCACCTTGCACGCCGGTCGAGTTGAGATAGTTGCCCATCATGAGGATCAGGCTCAGCAAACGCGCAAATGCTTTCGCCTTCATGAGGCCCTCGGAAGCATCTCGAACCTTGACGGTGCCCGACTTGATGAGATCAAATGTCTCCTTGTACTTGGTCATGTACAGCAAACCTTTAACCTTTTCCTTGAGATGCGGCACCGTCATCAACAGCACCACCAGTCGATCGGCAGGATGCAACAGGCGCAGCTCTTCATCCGACGCATTCCTGTACTCGCCCAATTGGCCTTTGGTCTCGCTCTCGGGATAGTGGCGCAACAGTTCCGTCAGGAAGCTCTGGTCGAGCACTGCCTCGTTGCAGTTGATGATGTGGTGCGCCACCTCTTCCGGCGATGCCTGCTTGCTCTCGGTGAGACTCGACTTGACACGCTTGAGCACCATCTCGATACCCTGGCGCGTCTGTAGACTCAGATGCGTCTTGAGCTCGATCTTGTCCTTCTTCGCGGTAGCCGCCGACTTCTTGACCGGCTGCTTGGCTTTAAAGTCCTCTTCCATCTCTTCAAATAGACCTTCCTGCTGCAACGTCTTGACGACTGCCTCTTCATCCGCGGTAAGCTCGTGCTTGCCAAAAATGGTCTCGGCAGCATGCTGAGGAGAGAGCTTGTCCCACTGCAGCTGCTTCATCTTGGAGCTTGCCATGGCGAGCACCTCTTTGCGGCTGAGCGCATGGTTGGCGAAAAGGCCAATGCCAGCGACGTTTGGAGCCGGTGGAGCAGCGATAGGGCCGGCAGGACCGAGGTTTGTCGGCGCGTACGATGCACGCACGTTCATCATCGAGTTGCGGTAAGGCCCGCTCTCGGCCATGGGCGAATCGGCGACCGAGCCAGGCTGCGGTGGAGCCGGTGGAGCAGGCGTGCCCGTGATGGAAGGAATCATCGTCGAGCCGGGACGCGACGAATTGGGCGTCGAGAACGCGGATCGCATCTCGGCACTCATGCCCTGGCTGCTTGTCTGCGACAAGGCAGGCATCATTCCTGGTGCAGGCGGTGGCGGTGGAGGTGGCGGCGGAGGTGGCATGGCCGCCGCGTCGAGCAGCGCTTTTTGGCTTGCCGATGCCCCCGCAGCGACGGAAGGCAGCATGGGGGGCGGCGGCGGCGGAGGAGGAGGAGGCGGAGGGGGTGGCGGTGCCAGGCCTGCTGGTGCAGCACCTGGAGCAGCCTGCCCCTCTGAGACGCTGGCCAACGCATTGGCCTTCTTTTTTCCTCGTCCAGCGATCAGCTCATCGTCGGAATCCGACTCGTCTTCGCGCTGACGTCGAATTTCGTCGAGCAACGTACGCACCGCAGGATGCGAAGTTCGCTTTGCGCCGCCCGGAGTGGGCGCCTGTGCTTTGCGACGTCGTGACTCTCTTGCATCCACCATGCGTGAAGCCAAGTCCGTGTTTTGCGCCATGCCGGCTGCAAGGGTAGCCTGAATCTTCCACTTCGCCGCCTCCGGATCCAACGGCTCTTCGTCAGGTCCCTCGTCTTGCTCGTCTTCGGCGTCGTCTCCCTCCTGGACGCCGTTCTCTTCTAGACGTGCCAAACTCGACTCCCGTCGCACCGACGCCGAGATGCGTTTGCGATCATCGTCTGTGGGCATGCCGGGAACCGGCGGAACGTCGGCACCTCCGAGGCTGCCTTTGGTCTTGCGTGCATTGGCTTCGAGCTTGCGAATCGTCTTGTTGCGCTCCAACTGCTTTTCCAAGGTATCGACGAGCTGTTTGCGGTCCAGACTGCCCTTGCCAGGTGCAGCCACATCGCTGACGTCCATCTGCGCTTCACGCAGCATATCGTATAGTTCTCGTATCTGGATCTCGAGCGCAACCACACGATCAATGTACGCCTTTTCCATCTCATCCATCTCGTCCCGAGCCGCACCGGCGTTGCCTCGAGCCAGCGACAGATCATCTTCGAGCTTTTCGATCTGCTCCTGGAGCTTGCCAATTAGGCCGTCGGAGCCAGCTTTGAGTTTCGACTCGAGCTGAAGCTTCTCCTGCTCGAGGGCAGCCGCTCTGGCTCTGGCCTTTTGCAGTTCGGTCTGCATCGAGTTGATGTGATCCTGATCGGCGAAGCGTGAGAGCACATTGTTGACCGAGACGCCGAGCAGCGAAGACAGATCGTTGCCCTCGACAGCACCCTTGCGGTCCATGACAACCGAAGTCACCATCGAATCGATTAGCTGATAGTAGTGCACAAGGTCATCTCCATCCCTGCGGATCAACAAGAGATGCTGCAAAGCCGACAAGAAGAAATCATAGGCGCGCGAGCCCTCGACCTTACCCACAATGGCGCGAAAGACGTCGACGGGGTCACTGAGATCCGTCAACACCTCTTTGTTGAACGTCTCGACGACGTCTTCATGATCTGCCTCTGAGCCCTTTTCAAAGACACCAATCTGCGCATCGAGATCCGGGTTCTTGAATGCATGCATCTTGATCAAGATGCGCTGCAGACCGCTTGCCTCCATCTGGTTGCGGAGGTGAACGCGCACCTCGAACTCGGGCACAATGTCCGAGTTGAGGATGGCGTTGATGAGAAACATGTTGTTGATGGCGTACTCGTTCAAGCTGGATTCGTGCGGGCCGACCACGCTGAGCTTCTTGACTTCGTCTGATGCGCCAACCATGGAACCCATCTTGCCTCTTCCGTCGATGGTCTGTTCGAGAATGCGGAACCACGCGTCGAAGCGTCCATGATCACCCTGGCTCGTCTTGAGATCGTCAAAAGCCTTGAGAACGAGACGATGACCCGTGGGCTTATCCCAATGACACAAGAAGAGCAGAATGTCGGCGGCCTGCTTGCGTGTAGTGAGCTGCAGCGAGATCATGGAATGCGTGATGCCGCTGATGCACTTGGGCTGAGCCAGCGCATCATTGGCACCGGGCTTCGAGTTGAAGAGCGAGCGGAACGCTTTGAGCACCTCGTATTCGAGCGCCAGATCGTTGTCGTTCTTGATGCCTTTAGCATGGAGTCCACTGAGAAAGCTAGCGAGGACAGGCGTGCCTTTCGCCTCGACAAAGCTCTGAATCCAGCCGATGGCACAGGTGCGTAGCGTCACAGCGAGCGATTCGATGTGCTTGGTGGTGACGGTGCCATCCATGAACTTTTTGATGAACCACTCGGGCGAGTTGCGCGTGATGACCATGCTAGCGCCTGCACCCGGTGGCCCACCTGGCTGGGCGGCGTGCTGACGTCGATTGCGGTCTCGCTCCTTTTCAGCATGCCACTCGGTGAGCTTGTCGTTGTAGACGAGCGTCCACTTTTTGTCGACACTAAAATTGAGCATGTTGCGCCGCGCCGTTTCCTTGAGCTCGTCAGAGAGATTGCCGCCGGGCACATTGAGAAAATCGCGCTTGTCCATGAGCTCCGCAAACAGACGTTCAACTTGATCATCTGGCGGTCGCTGGAGCACAAAGTCTGGCGCTTTGCCAGCTTGCTGGTAGGATTCTCTGGTCAAGTTGGAGGAATGGCTGTTGCTGGCACTGGGCGTTGCTCTTCCATCGTCGGCATGCGGATAGCCGGCCGAGGCGACCGACATTCGGCTCATGACATCGTGAGGTAGGTGAGCGCCGCCGTTGAGGAAGCCGGAGCTGGTGTTGGATGTGTAGCGGGAGGAGCGCGCGCCGCCATTGGGAGCAAATGAGGACGAGCTCGATTGCATCGAGTCGTGTGTGCTGACGCCATGGCGAGACGACGAGGCAGCGGACGGATTACGACGATGCGATGAGAGACCGGCGCTCGACGAGATGGTGGAGCCGTTGCTGTGGGAGATGATGGACGACGTCAAAGGATAAGCAGCAAAGTCGTGCGTATTGCCGCCCAGCCTGGACCTGGGCACATCAAACTGAGCATCCGCGTAGGCGCTGGAGCGATGGACGCCGTGACCTAGGGCGGGATTACCCGAAGGGTTGCCAATGGCGAGCTTGGAGCTGGTGGGGCTGACATTGGTGTGGTAAGATGAGCCCGCGAGTCCGTTGTCAACGGCAACTGGCGTGCGTCCTGTGGCGGTGCGTTCGTAAGGGATGGCCTTGTCGGCTGCATCCGAATTGAACTGGCGCGAACGCTTTTTGCGGCCAAAGATCGAGTCCATGGCTGAAAGCAGGCTGAGTCGCAGTCACGGTCGGAAGGTGCCGTGATTGACGAAAGACGGATGCCGATAGGTGCTTGATAGGGATAGCAGGCGTTCTGCTGAAGTGTCGGGTCACGCCGACATGGAGGGCAAGCAAGTGTTTCGACGACGTGGTGGCCCAACCAGCTCTCTCCCTGCGTTTCGATGGCAGTGGTCGATGGCAAGTGACACTAGCTGGTCAGAACGACCACCTGAGCTGGTTGTCGCGGTGAGCAGATGCTCTCCGATACGCTGGGTTTTCGAGTGGTGCGGAATCTATTATGACCGCCCCGTGGTTTGTGTGCAGACGAGTAGCGAGTCCAGCTATTCTAGCGGTAACAATCAACAGCAGCGAGGGCCGAATAGAGGAATACAGGGTATCGATATGGTGTCGGTGCGGTGGCTAGCAAGATGTTGCAATCGCGACAGACCAATCAAGACTACCAACGGTGTGATAGCGTCAACCTGCTCATGCAAGGGTCGCTTTACAGTAACGCTTCTTCTGCTTGCCTGTCCTTGCCGGGCGAAAAGTAGCTACAATACTGCACTGCACTGCACTCAATCACAATCGGTCGGTTGGTCGGTCGGTCGGTCACAGAGGGTGTGTGTCCAAAAAAGACAAAGTGTTGCGTGTTGCGTGTTGCGTCTGACTTTGTGCCGGCGTGTCTGTCTTTGTTGGTCTCTCTTGCTGCCTTTGCCTTTGCCGACGTCTCGCCACTTTGCTGGCAGCGGCCAGACCCACGCGATTCTCGATTTTTTATTGTCTGCCCTTTTCTTTGCTTTCCTTTTAGCAGAAAGCGTGGCCGTGCGCGTGCGTTTGGCCCACGCGCTTTCCCTCTTTCTTTCCCTCTCATACACTCACACACGATCTTGTCACGTCTGGCAGTCGTGGCTGTCGAGTGGCGGCAGCAGCACACGCTTAGTCTCCGACCACCCCCATCTTGCCGTTTCCTCTTGACATGCATAGAATCGGAGTCTTGTTTCTTTTGGACGTTTCCTTACGTTTTCTATTTCTGTAGCGAGTCCTCTCCGAGGCTGCACTCTATCGCTGCATGCAAAGATGAGGTTCGTATCCGCGTCTCTTGCCGAACCCGCCTTCATGGAGGCCGAGATACCTTCTTCCGCACACACCGACTAAGGCCGGCAAGCCGTTCCACCCTCGGCAAGCTCTCTTGCTCTGCCTCTCGTTTTCCGTGTCACCTTTCGCATCAGAGAGAAGAGGTGATCCCCTTGATTGAGCTTCAACGTCAACGCCAATGCCATTGCAAGAGACGAAAGGAACAAAGGGAAAGGCTTGAGCGACGATCAGGGCTGGCCCGAGACACGCAACGCGCAACTCCAACGAGAGGCAAGAGAGTGATGCCTACAATGCGCCACGCACGCACGCGCCCGAGCTCAATTGTCTCTCTCTTCGCCGGAAGCGGCGCTTTGGAGCTGAGGCGCAATTTACGCGTCGGGATTCTCACAACTTTAACCAACATTCAAATTGTTTGTTCGTGTGTTCCAACAAACCTGTGCCAGTTTTTGCACATGTTGTTTGCGTATCGGGACCGTTATTGTGGATCAAGTGTGTCGACGACACCTGCCAGATAGGCGCACTTCCACAGCGGTAGGACGTTTGCCAGCTCGTGTGGCAGACTCGCATGGCACTGGTCCAAGGCCACCATTAACCACCCATACACCACAGGTGATAGTTCGATGGTGTCTGTCCCTCCAGCAGCCTCTCCGGCGGCTCCTCCTTCTCCTTCTCGTCCAACCTCGGCCGAAGGCGCACGGAAGAATACTCTGCTGCCCTTCCATTCCCGATCACCACTCTCCACGCCGCCGAGTGCGGACCACTTGGTTGCGAGCGATGTGGTGAACACGGCACGTGAGAACAGCCATACTTCCAACGTGGTCGTGCCAGATTTGACGAGAAACCTTCGAGAGCCGTGTGAGGCTGCCGCGTACTGCAAGGTGGATAGCAGTACCGTTAGCCAAGTGCAAGTAGAGGAAGAGATGAGTGTTTCCAGCATGTACTTGTCGAGTCTGATTGCTGCTCCTGTTTGCGCTACGGCGGTGGAAGACGATTCGCCAAGAATGCTGTCGCATGTCGAGCAGCGGACGACCTGTGATTCGAAGCAAGATGACGTGTTTCAGCGCAAGCTTCTCTGGAGAGAATCGTGAAGGGACAAGGGCCTGAGAAAGGAAGCGGGAAGCGGGGAGAGGGGAGGGGGAAGAGCAACGGTGGAGAATGTACGTGAGCCGGGTAGATGCTCTGGCTGTGATCCTTGTCAGCGAGCAAGTGTTCTGTTCAGCCGATCCACGCTTCCCCGCCACCTCCCAAACGTCTATCACTTTGCCTCCATCTATATCCTCCCTCGGATTCACCTTCCGCTTCTCCATCTGCTCTACGAGTAACCTTGACACTTGTGCGAAAGACCAAACATCGAGAAGAGACCGGCTCCGAACGCGTCCACGAAAGACGGCGGTGCCAAAACTCGGTGCGATGCTTGGTGACACCTTGCAAAGTGGATCGATCGCAGACTAGATGCAAGGCAAAAGGCGCTCGAATGGAAATTGTGACGAGCAGAAGACCAGTGAATACGACGAGTGGGATGGGAAAGGTCGGGTTGATCTTGGACTTGAAACGGTGTATCAGTCGGACGACCTATGGAACAACGCAGATGAATTGCGTCCGAGTGTCGTCGACTTTCTAAGCCGGTCCTTTGGTCAGGTTGGAAGAGGAAGAGATTTTGGAGCGGATGGAAAGGGATCGACTTACCGTTTGATTGTGGACCATGTCAAACGTGGTCGCTGAGGAATCGAGAAGCGTTTGAGGGACGAGCATGTACGTGTCTCCGACCCAGACTGTCTGCTCCTCGCCCAGCTCATGTTTGCGTGCATGGCCATACTCCTGTCCATGCTCTGGAGTCTCGATACCAATCTTGCTTGCAAATCGCACCGCAGTCTCGGTGAGACTCCGATTCAACTCTTGATCTGCATGACACATCCATGCATCCACCAGCTCCTCCCACCCTTCCGACGGTAGCGCTACCCACTTGATACCCTCACTTTTCTTCAACAACGCTGCTCCTCGATCCCCCTTCGATTTGCAAATCGCACACGCCAAGTCGACGTTGCTCGACGAAAGCTCGGCAGCGGATAGGGGGAAATGCACCATTCCTTCGGCGCGAGACGCTTGCGCTGCGGCCAGACACTCTGCTTCCGTCAGTGTGAGTTTCAGCCGGGCAATCGCACCCGCACCACCTGTTTTGGGAAGAGCGAGCGTAACTCGCCCCGATTGCGGGAACACGGCTGCTGCAGGAAGCGGAATCTGCACTCCGTTGGACGCTGCGCCATTCACGTGATCTCTGCCTTGCTTCCACTTCTCACCGCTGCTTCTGTTGCTGCCGACGACACTTTGTTCACCGCTTTCACACGACACACGTTCGAGCTGGATCTGATCATTCACCGGTGCAACGTACAACGTTCGACTCTGTTGCCCTCCCTCCTCTACATGGATCAGCTCGTATTCGAGCTCGATACTCTGTCCACCTCCAGTGGTCGTAGAGATGGATGACCACAGCATCACCGAAACACTGCCGAGCGTATGTTGAGCTTCAGCAAAGAAGTCGATTTCCACTTGATCAAACTGCCGGATGGAACCAGAGACAGAACGCGCAGAGGTGTCAGTGGCGTTGTTGCTTTGCAAACAAGTGGAAAACATCGAGTAGACGATGAGGTCGTTTTCAGATGCAGCCGTCGCAGCAACGGTAGAAGCAGCAGAGACAGCAGCGGAAGCACAGGCATGATCAGTGAACGCGGCAGGAGCAAAACACTTACGAGGACGAAGCGGAGACGGGACCGTCTCGCGGTAAGGCGACTGGTGGTGCGGAGGATGAAGCGTATCAGCGGCAAACGTGACGCTCGGTTTGAGGTTGGAGCCGTTGGAGGCGCGTTTGCTGGAAGCCAGGGTATACTCTGGCGTCAGGGGCGATTTGGGCCATGTCGGCGTTGCCGGGTTCGAGGTGAGTTGAGAGCTGCGACGAGATGACCTGCGGCTGGTGTTGCTGCTGGTCCAGCTGACCGGGCTACGAAGCGGCTCACCGCCGATCAAAGACAGCCTGTGGTTGGAGGTGCTCGTATCGATCGAGGCAAACGAATAGTCATCGAGCATACTGTCGTCCTCCTCTTCGGCACTGGCTCGCGGCATCAAACTGGCATCTCGTCCGCGCGGCGTGTCGTCAGCAAAGTCGATGGCCCGAAACCCCGTCTGCGAAGCGAGCCTGGCGGCACTGCTCGCCTCTGCAGCACTGCCCTTGCGCGTCTTGCCCTCGCTGAACATGCTCGAGAGCGTGTCGGCAATGTCCGACTTGGCGCGCGAATCGTGCGTCGCAGCACGACGACGACGCACAGTGGCATTAGCGCTGGGTCCACCCTCTGCCACGACGGAAGCAAAAGCTGGCACATCATGGTCCTCTTTAGGCTTGACTTTGGTCGTGTCATAGATAGAAGCACGACGCAGCGCATTCCCAATGCTGGCCATCGAGAGCTTGCGTGCAAATGCGCCCGGCAACAACGAGCTGCGGCGCGAAGACGAGGTACTGGACATCGATGCAGGCGTGGTGGGCGTCTTGGGGACATCGTTTGCCAATTTCGCTGCACTGTCCTTGCGAGCAAGCGCGGCAGGAGTGGCAAGCCGAGGCCGATCTCCCGCTTGGCCGGCACTGGCAGATGCGGTCGGGGCAGCCGATACTGGCTCGAGAGCGGCCACTTGAGGCAAAGGCGCAGGTCGAGAGGCCTTCATGCTCGGTGGGCTGCTGCGCTGGTCATTCAGACGCTTGGAGCTCGATTCGGCAAGGCGACCGATCATGTTGTGCAAATGCGCCTCGCGCTGATCCTCGGGCGAGAGTGCACGCTGGTTGACGAGCTGAGGCATGACGGTGGACAGACGATCGATGGAGCTCTGCACCATGGCGAGGTCCTCGGGCGTGCGAGCAGCATAGGCGCTGTGCTGAGCCGCCATCTTTGCACGACGTCGTTCCAGAAGCGTGGGCGCCTCAGCGAGCGAGGCTTTCACGTCAGACGAGAAGCCTTCGTCGGCAGCCAAGCCCTGATCATACTGCGGCAGATCATCCGACTCGGATGCGACGCGTGAACGGGGCGCCTTCTTACCGAAAGATGATGCGTTGCTTACGGCATCGTAGCCGGGCAAAGCTGTGCTGGCGGCGCTGTCGGTCTGCACCGAGAAGCGTTTGGTGTTGGGCAACGCCGTCGAGTCGGACCTCGCGGCGACGGAAGCAGAGCAAGAAGCCTGGTTGAAGCGAGGCGACTGCGGCATCACCAAGCCCAAAGCAGTGGGGCGCTGTTCGTACAGCGACTCAAGGGAAAAGGCGTTGGCCTTGGCGTTGCCAGCCTGTCGCACCGTGGCCATATCAAAGACAGAGCCATCCACGTGTTGCTGTTCAGGCACATACGTTGGTGCATCCACCTTTGCCTGTGCCTGCCGCTGGAACAGATCGCCACTGGCGGTGGGAGTGGCTTCGTCAGAGGATGTAGAGAGGGTGGCATACGACTGGGTGGAGCTGAACGAACCGCGCGATGCCGACCTGTGCGTAGCGCTCGAGTGTGGCGAGTGCTGCGATGGCTGTGAAGGTGGCAGCATGGAGCGACGACGCAGCGCAGCAGTGAGCGTTCTTGGCGTTCGTGGAGGACTTTCGAGGGCAATACGCGACATGCGACGATCGGTGACGAAAAGCGCATGGACAAGCGTGGTGAGGTTGGCGAGCATGCCGGCCTGCTGCGCGTCTTCAACATTGCCTAGCAGAGTCGCGAGCCTGTCGACGAGCAACACGAGGCGGTCCGCGTCGGATGGCGCCGCATTCGGAGATCGGGCAAAGGTAGGCGAGAGGGGAGCACTGTGACCGGCAATGAGACGGAGCGAAGCAAACATATCGTCGAGGGTCTGGGTGATGTCGGCATCGGGTCCAGAAGACGACGAGGCACGCTCAAAGTGCATCTCGGCGATCGAGTGAAGCAAAGACTGCAATTGCTCGAGCTGCTCATTTCGATCATCGCGAAGAGCGTCGTGCGTCGCTTTTAGGTTCCAGTCATGAGCGAGCTCGGGCTCAACGATCTCTTCCAGCTCGTCCTGGTCGTGGCCAGCACTGCTGCCAGGGGCTAGGCAAGAAGATTGCCTCCGCAGTTTTGCCAAGGTATGAGCTTCGTCGGACAAAGAGGTTTGAAGGAGCGAGTTCTGGCGACTGCGACGCCTTGCATGTGCGTCGTTGTGGGCCGCCACGGCAAACTGGTGCTGCAACGCCATGGGGCTCGGCAGGTTGTCCTCGGGTTCGTGCGTTGGTACCGAAGGAAGAAGGATAAAGTCGTTGGTGCGGATGATCGTGGGCGACGAGGGAGTGAGGGGTACGTTGGCGCGATCGGGGGAGCGCCGCAGTTGGGCTGCGGCTGAAAGGCGCTTGGGCCTTGGCATTTCGAGGGTGGCCATGGTGGACGTGCCTGGAAGGGATGGTTTGTGCTTCCGATAGTGAGGGGAGCACGACGAGAGCAGGCGACCGAAGAAGAGAGTCGTTGATGCCACTGCTGGGTAAGTAAGGACGGAATGGTGTTAACGAGGAGAAAGCGATGGGAACGGAGTAGATACCTCTGATGGCGTTTACCGTGTGAGGTATATATGGAAAGGGGCGCGCAGGAAAAAAGGCGCTCTCATGGAACGGCAATCGGGGAGAAGGTCGCAAAGGAAAGAAGCTGACTCGGTTTCGTCGAGACGGTTTGGTTGCGGCTTGGCTTGGGAAAGCAGGCGGCAAAGAAACGTGGCTGGCGGGTGCAAAGCCACCTTCTTCGGACACCGCTGATTGTGCCACAAGAGAACGCAGAGGGTCGGAGTCGGGATGGGAGGCAATGGGCGGCGGCGGCAAATGAGCTTCTACGAAGGCGCTAAGCTGAAAGCAGCAGCAGGCCGAGACACAACGGCACGAACAAGAGCTTGTGTGTGCGGATGATGGCCCAGGCTTGGATCAGACAGAGTAGAGCGAATGCGGGTCAAGTCAAAGGCAAGCGTCGACGACCAGTCCGGCGTGATGGAACGGAGGTGACAGATGAATTGATCTACGCCCAACGAGACGACGTGCAAGACGGCGAATCAATAGCTAAGCGTAGGTCGCATTTGGGAGACAAAAGGAGAACAAGAGACAGGGACTGAGCGAGGTTGAACCATGCGGCGACGGACTGCACGCAAGACAAAGGAGAAGAACAACCAGACCAAACGCGGATCTGCGCTTGGTTGCCAATGCAGGGCAGAATGGAATGGAGCAGAGCAGATCAATGCAAGTGCAACCCACACCCGCCCACACACACACACACACACACCCAATGCATTTGGCTCAAAATGTCACTTCGGCTCAGCGTTTAAGCTTTGGTGCGCAGTGAATTTTTCTGTTCCTGTAATAGAGTTCAGCCGCCGCCGAAAAAGATCACGCTGCGTTGTGCTGCAAAAGAGATGCGACATGCAAATCCTAACATCTCACTTCCCAAGACGGCCTTTCTTTTTCGTTTCTTTTTCATTTCTTATTCTTTTTCTTTTTCTTATTCCTTTCCCCCTTTTGTTTCGCGTTACAGCGTCAACGGCCATGAAACACCAGAATGTCTCTGATTGCCTTTTCGCTCTCTTTGCACTTTGTCAAGACTGCTTGGATGCGGACACTGGCGACCCAAAGTCAAGTGAGACCACATCAAGTCGCGCCACTCAGCCAGTCAGCAAACTGGTAAGACCCTGGCGTGTCTGGCTCAAGCGAATTCTCTCTCTTTCTCTGTTTCTTGCCTTCTGTCGTGCGGTGCAGTGACAGTAGCAGCGGTAACGCAGTCTCTTTGGATGCAGCGGAAAAAGCGGGACAGCCGGGACCGCGACCGCCTCTTGCCCGTGTCGCACACTCTCTGCCTTGTGAGAAAGTCGGATCTTACCACCGTCGAGATCGAGACATTTGCCCAAAGTTTTTCGACCCTGGCGGAGCGTCGGCCGCCGTTCCAGCTTGATGGCCTTTACCTTGCTTGTTCCTGCAAGACACAATGGCAAGCGCACAGTGGCAATGCAGAGCGAGACAAGGTAATACTGTAGTAGAAAATTTGTCGATCCGGATCGAATTCTGCCAGTAGCGGGGGCGGCTGCTCGAGCCGCACAATTCCCTTGGTCGTGGCGCGCACAGCGCACGATACCGGTGACGCGGTCGGCTCCTGGTGCTTGGAGGGTTGATGAGCTACAAGAAGCTGCTACAGTATTCCCACACCACCTTCTGCGTGTCTTCTCATCATGCATCAAACGGAGCACACCCTTCATCGTGGCTTGGACAGAGCAGACAAGCCGAAACAAGCAGCTCATACCAAGCGCATCATGATCATTTCGTTCGTGGCGGTCGATGGCTGGTTTGCGGAGATTGTTTTTTCGGTACCCAGTGAAACCGGCCGGCCCCCCCTGAATTTACTGTTGAACCTTATCCCACTGGTTGATCTCTCTACAGCCTTTCTCTCTTCTGCATCGAGCTAAGAGCGCTTGAATCGACCCTCAGACCATATGGTCTTTGATGTTGGGCCTGTCCAGATGCGATGCGAAAAGAGAGATCACATGCAGGCGGGCGCAACGATCTCAGCGATGGCCGCGTTCGCGCTTACACGTTCCGGTTGGATCTGGAACTAGCGCACTAGGTGCTAGCGCTCGAAAGTCTCGTACTCAGGGTCCAGTCTCGGCATCGCTTCGCTCTAGTGTAGTGGACTATACAGTGGATAGTTGCTGTCATGGCTCGAAACAAGATTGGCCGGAACGGGAAATTATTTCGCTGAGACATGCATTCTGCATCTTTTGACAATCGCGGGTCGGCAGCCGGGGTGCTGCTGCTGCTCAGCATCGATGATATTGTACTGTAATTAATCTTGTTTTTCCGCATGCGCAATCAAAGATTTCCCTCCCTTTTATTTTCCCTTGTGCGGGGTTTGGTTGGCGTCTCTGTTCTCTGGCAACTCCGTCATGCTGCCGCACTGATGCGTGTCTCTGCTTTGGCAATCTGTAACCGTTGCAGTATCGAGACGGAGCTCAACCCGCACTGCGAATCTTCGCTCCTACCTCTCTGCTTGTTCGTCTCCTTGATCAGCGTCGAGCGGCGTGCATTGGCGGAGAGACGCTTACGTCTGCTTCAATGATCCCATAGCGCCGCCAAACACCGCTTTTTTTGGCGCCCAGCGTATGGATCAGCTGCGCCACCGCAGTGTAGGTTCTGGTCGTGGGAGAATGAAATCCAAGCATGCATTCGCCGTACCAATTGAATCGGTAGCTCGAGACATGCAAAGCAGATGGCCATCATTCTCACTTGGTCTCTGTTGTCGTCGATGGCGGATAGCTAGGATCGCCATCTTATGCAGTGGGGGACTAAGCGCGTTTTTCGCCGGCCGTGCTAGCGCGCCCGAACCCTACAACCCAAGCTACTGTAGTGACTCTCTCTCTCTCTTCCAAGACCCCGTCGGAGGCTTAGCTTGAACCGGCTCTTCGTCCCCGGGGCTAGCAGAGACAGGTTTCAGCTCCAGTCTGGCTCATCAAATCCTACACCTCTCTCAAACCCTCTGTATAGACGGTGAATGCAAACAACAATAGAGGGGGACAAGATGGTAGGCGAGACACAGACGCGGCTACAAGCAGCCAGCCTCTGATTGTACAACTCGCTCTCAACCCCCTGTATGATTGCTATCGGTGAATTCTTTTCTCGCTTGACCGACACCTCCAACACACGCGAGACACTCTTCTCGACCCACCACTAGATCATCTTTGATTCCCACCCCCCCTTCACTCTGTCACATACAGTAGATCATGTCAAAGAAGAACAACCCCTGAACGCACCTCCCCATCAAATGCACAATAGCTTCTCCAATATACGCGAGACAAAATCACCGCGCGAACACTCAAACCAAAACCCCAAACCAAGCGCTTAGATAGTACTGGTATCCACATGCCTGTCTACGTTTCTCGCCAACTTGGAAAGCCACACCTTGCCCCGTTGCCTAACTATCCCTGTCTGGAGCCGTGTCTTGTTCGAGTCTAAACAGTGAGCTCCGGCCGAAAGTGTCGTTTCGGGCGTCCGCATCGCTGCGTCGCGGACATGCCGACGCCTCGGGGTTTCAAAGTTAGTGTGTCTGTCACACCGACGGAACCATATTATGTACTTGGAAGGCGGCCACTTTCGTGTTCTAGTGTTTCGATATAACGGCGACGGCAGCTAGAATCAATAAGCTGCGACACAATCATGCATGGCGACTCGAATCAATCTGCTGTAACTCTGTGTTGATTAGGCGCTTGCATGCAACAGATTCCGTTACCTCGATCTCACCTCTGACGCAGCTTCCTCTCAATGTTTCGCCCTAGCCTTAGGCGGAGACCGCGGCACATCTTGCTGCGACGGTTCACCATCGGTTCGATCCCGCCTCTGTCCGTCTTGCTGTCCACGTTGCGCCGCCTCTTCATCCTCGTCATCCCCATCCTCCTCCTCGTCGTCGCTATCCACATCCACAAACCCGTGCATCACCTCCGGTCTTCTCGGCATATAGTCGCGCCCCGTGTTTCCCTTGGTGACAGCTACCTCGTCTAAGCGTTTGCTCGAATCCTCGCCTTGCGCATCGGGAACCAACTTGCTCCGCAACCCGTCGATCAGCGATTTTCTGTTCTCGTTCGCTACCCCTCCACCTCTCGCTGCCTCATCCAGCGGCGTCGAAGGATCGTGATCGACATGTCGATGCTCCGCTGTAGTCGCACTAGACTTTTTCCGCAGCGAGGCCAACTTGACACTGCTGAAGATGCCCGTTTTGTGATTGGCGCTGTCCACTGGTGCTTCCAGCGCGTCCGCTTCATCCATGAGCTTTTGTCTATACGGAAGCGGCAGGTCGCGCATGATCTTGAATGAATCCGTATTGCCGATCTGTTCGTTCTCCACTCGCAGATTGTTCCAGCATACGCGGCGGATCATTTCCACCAGTGCAGCCAAAAACGATCGCAGTGTAACGCTGGCCGAACCAGGGATGAGATAAATGATCCACACGGATCGACCGATGATGTCGACCACCATGAAAACGTAGTAGATCGGTTGCGGAAACGAAATCTCGTTGCGAAGCAGGAAATACTTGGCTCGCGGTTTGAGCACCGACCAATCCATGAGCAGATCCCATCCAATGTGCCAGATCGAGTAGATGGTTGCAAACAGGATCCAGAGCGCTTGGTCAGTGCCCGGTCGCGAGCCGTTGCGTCGGTAGTGGATATAAACAAAATTGTTGACAACCGCACTCGAGTACTTGCCGGCATTGACGAGATGCAGGTGCGTTCGATAGTCGCTATCGACCCAACGTCGAATACACTGGCCCAAACGAAGCCATGCGGGCACCGAAAGCAACACAGCAGTCCAAAAGGTATTGTTGGGCGAACATCGATCCGGATGCGCCCAGTCGTGGTGCCACTCGCATCCTATGTACCAAAAGTTGCTCATCGTCCACGCAACCGAGTTGAGTTCGTCTCCCAGGAAGAAATCGCGGAACTCGACTCGCTTCCATCCAGCGGTAAACACCCGCAGCAAACTCTTGATGAACCATGCACGACTGGCGGGCAGCCAGACCGGCAACGGATTGAGCAGCACCAGCGCCACGATGACGAGCCACACGGTGGGCCATGTGGTAGCTTCAATAGTGTCCGGGAACGGATTGACAAACGATACCCAGAAGCAGCAGGAAAGAAACAGCATGAGCAGCGCGGGGATTTCGAAGAACTGTCGGTGATCCATGGTGGTACGTACATCCCATTCAAAGATAAAGACCGTGTTGATGCGAACCGCATGCCACCAGGCCAAGTTGAGACCAAAGAGCAGGGCAAACAGGGTCGGGATGAACTCGGCACCGTAGACGCGCAACAGGGCGGCCCACTGCGGAATCTCTTGCTTGCGTTGCGGCTTCATGGCCTCGACCAGGCCAGCGACAATGGCACAGAGTGAGATGCCGAGGTAGAAGCCGCTGCGAAACACGCTGTAGTGGTGCGTCGTGTGGTCCTCGCGAGCTCTTAGCCGATTAAGCGCCTGCTTGCGATTGCCATGTTCAAAGTAGGCCGTGTAGATATCCTCGGTGGCTTTGCGTAGCTTTTCGACGCGATCCGAGGTGACGAGGAGGGTGGGCGCCACTCGGTCCTTATAGTAAAGATCGGTGCAGGCAACACCGACGGTCTTGGAAAACTTCTTCATGACCTTGGCAAAGCCGGTGCGGTTGAGAATTTTGTAGTTGGTGAGCGTGTCGAGAAATTTGTAGTACTCGAGAACGGCCGCCTTGAGTTTCTTGCGTGCGGCAGCATAAGCTTCCGGGTCGTGGCTCATGGCGGCGGCCTTGTTGGCTTGGCGGATGGCTTTGTCCGTCTCGTCGTCCCAGCCGCGGAGGCTGGCCTGCATCTGGGCCAAGGCCTTGGCTCGACGTCGATCTCCTGCGTCTTGGTCGTCATCATCGCCACTGCTATCGTTGCGCTGCTTGTTGGTGGACTGGTCGGTGGATACGCGCGACGGTTGGTCAGTTTGGAGAGCATCCCTCGACTTGAGCGCCGAAAGGGCTGGGATCGACTTGACGCGATGGACGACTTCGTCTTTGACAATCATCTTGGAGCCAGGCAGGTTGGAGAGGAGATTAGACATTCGATGTCTTCGTGAGCCTGCGTCTGTTCTGTCGGCGTCGGTGATGTTGTACTTGGCGCGATACTCGCGACGATGTTCGGCAAGTTCCTCAAGCTGACGGGCGAGTTGCGAATACTTGACAGCAGCCGATTGCTCCTGAGCTTCGTAGAAGTCGACAATGCGTTCGAGCTCTGCGTCGCAAGCCGAGAAGAGCTTGGCTTCCTCTTGGTCGAAATGGAGCTCGATCAGTTGCTGGAGCGTCTCTGGCGGATCGTCCTTCAAAGAGCGATGCGAGATGTAGCCGGAGGAGCCGGAGCGGGTCAAAAGACGATGCTTGCTGGAGGCTGATGAGTTGTTTGCTCTGCGAGACGAATGAGAAGGTGCGGGCCGCGAGGCGGGTTGGGCGGCGTTGTCTTGGTACCGAAGGTTGTTGGTGCCAGCTGTTTGCGTGCGGGAGGCATCTTGTGTAGGTGAGGTGGGCGTATCGGCGGTGGTTTTTGTATCGATGGAAGAGTCGGCGCGATGTTGTGCTGATGAACTGGCTGCTTGTGACGAGGTATGCAGCACAGCTTGAGCCTCCAAATCCGAGTCCAGATTAGCTGGATGAGTAGCAGCAGCAGCGCTGGCATCGGCAGAGCCATCGTACGAAGGGCTATCCGAGGAGAGGCGAAGACCGGTCCCTTGAAGACTGACTGGAGGTAATTGTGTCAAGGATGGCTGGGGAGTATTTGTGCCGCCATAGTCAGTACGTTGCCTGTACCCTGAACTGGAAGTGAGGATCGACTGCGCCTCTCGGTCACCAATACCGCTCGCAGCTGCTGTTTGGCCAGCATGGTTGCGTCGACGGAGGAATGGATCTGCCGACGGTGTGGAGGGCGATACGGCCGTCGAGCTCGAATGAGAACTGGTAGCGTAGAGCTCTGCTTGTAATCGTAAACGAGCCTCGCGGTGTTCTGCGACGCGCTTGATGAGCTTTTTGAGACCACGATACTGGATGTAGACCTTTCTCCACTCGGGGACGGTGTTTTCGTCGAGATAGCGAGCAAACTTCATTTTTACGGAGGGTGAGCCGCAGTGAGGTGGTGCAAGCCGGGCCAGCCCGACTAGATCGACCAGATGTGGATGTTTGCGTGGCTATATGAAGGAGAGACGGTAGCGATGGGTCAAAGCATGTCGAATTGATGTGCGATATCGCGGTGGGACGTGGATAGTAGTACACGGCAGCCAAGGGCGGTGCAACAACGTTGGACAGAGGCCAGAATCTTTGCAGGTAGCTTAGCAGCTGGTCATACCAGACCTAATCTCTGCTCGGCCCGACTCGGTGCTGGCCGATGCTGCTAGCGGACGGAAAGGATGTTGATCAAGTAATGATGATGATGATGATGATGATGATGATGATGATGAGGATATGATGAGGATCGTGTTGAGCGACAACATTTCGATTTCGGTCCGAATACCTAAATTTCGGCTAAACATTTGACTGAAAAAGCATCATAAATTTCAGCATAAAAATTAGACCCTTTAATTGCCTTTCAAACAATTGAGACGATACTTTTTATTTCTTATTTTTATTTCTTTATTTGTTTTTCCAACATTTACAATCACCATTTCACACGATGTAACATTGCGAATAATCCGGCTGATCTGTGCGTCGCTTTGGGTGAGTCCAACACGATCCTCACTGACACCATAACCCATCAACGATCATCGATCATTGAGCAAGCTGTGACTGCCCATCACAATGTCGAGATCGTTACGCACGCGTCCTATGACGCTCTATGCTCAGGACGGCCAGCAACCCCTTATACCCCCCGTTCCTTCGGCTGCTGCTGCTGCTGGTACCTCCTCTTCTTCTGCAGCATATTCCAACGAGGTCTCCTATGCACGGCAGCAGCCATCGCTGCGAAACTCTCGTTACGATGCGCCGGCCGCTTCTTCATCAAGCAGCGGTGCACTCCTCAAAAAGTCCAAGAAAAAGGCGTCCGAAGTCGGCAGCAACCTCAAGAAGCGTTTGTCTATGCGCTATGCCGAACCTACCCAGCTCGGTCCTGGAGGCTTCAGTGCCATCCCTGCTGTCCCCTCTCTCCCAGTCATGCCCGAGATTCACATCGACGATCAACCACATCGTAATATGGACGACGATCGATACATGCCTGCCATTGGCGAATCCTCCCACGACGCAGCCTACGATCCAGACGATCACGAGCTCAACGCCATTCGCAAGTCGTCCGATACCCAACGCACACACACCGACGTTTTCGAAGGGGACCCCGCCGTCGACTTGCAGTTGCTCTGTCAGTCTGATTTCGACCCGCAAGCCTATCTCCGTGCCAAGCTCTCGCATCACTCGGAATCTAGTTTGCGCCAGTTCAAGTCGTCGCTGGCAGCCGCCAAACAGGCCGCCAACGATGATCTCAAACGACAAGTGTTTAAGAATTACTCGGAATTCATCACCATCAGCAAAGAGATTGCGACGCTCGAAAATGACATGCTCGAACTCAAGGAGTTGCTTTCCGAATGGAAGCAGCTGCCCCAGGCGCTCGAATTGGACGACGCTTCTTCCACCACCGCCTCGTTTTCCGACTCGTTTGCTCGTTCCAGAGCCTCGGGCAAAGTCAATCGCAACAGCACCATCGACCTTCAGCAGATCTACCGCGCCCAAATCACTTCGCTCTGGGAAGGTATCGAAGGCTCGCAAAAGTTTCTTCCCTATGTTCCGGGCCGGCACCTCATCGCAGAAGCAAGCAGTTTCACCGAGCTCAATGCCGCCACTTACAAGCCACAGCAGAGCGTCGCCCTCTTCCTGCTAGACGATCTGCTTCTGATCGCCACCAGGAGAAAACGCCAGATGAGCAGCAAGGTGCGACTGGTCGCCGAGCGATGTTTCAGTCTCGCCGAGATCGTCGTCATCGATCTCAAGGATGGAGGCGATCTCACCAATGCGATCAAGATCAAGCGTGCCAGGGAGACCCACGTCTACCGCACCGATCGCGCCGAAGACAAACGCGCGCTGCTCAATGCCTTTCGTCGCGTCGCCGAGGAGCTGGCCAAGAAGCGCAGAAACGAATCCGAGTATGGAGCAGCAGCAGCTGAGGCCGATGCACGCAAGCGAGAGTCGACGCTGCTCTCGTCCCCGCCCATCGCGCAACGTTCGTTTCCGTCGCTTGCGGCTCGTGCCAATGATAGCGGCAGTCTGTTGACACCCATCGGCGAGACGAGCGATCCGATCCAAGAGGGTGGAGGCGTCATGGCAGCCGCCGCAGCATCGGCCGCTTCGGAACGCAAAGATCCAGGTCGATGGAACAACGATTTCGCCGACGAGCTTTCGGTCTGCATTGCCCTACGCGAATGGGACCAAGCCGTGACACTGATAGAAAAGGGTCGTGCCGTCCTCTCGACCTACACGTCGACCCACGACGCCTCGTGGCTCGATCTCTCATCGAAACTCAACGCCCGCACTTCGGAACTCATTTCGACAATTTCATCCGATTTTGTTCGCCAACATCTCAAAAAGTCGCTCGTCACACGCAACGCATCCTACCTCTTGCGACTCGACCAAGGCGAAAAGGCTCGCCAGCTGTTTCTTGATGCACGCACTGAGCTGCTCAAGAAGCGCACACGCCAGATCAAGTTCGAAGGCGATACAGGCTTGTACATTAGCGAGTTGGCCATGGTGCACTTTACGCTGATCAAGAATACGGCGGAATGGTACATGGCTGCGTTCAAGGATGGCAGCATGGCATCTGGGTTTGTCGAGTGGGCGTGGGAGCGCGTTGAGGAGTATGCCACCTTGTTTCGAAGACAGGTGTTTGGCGTCGAGGATCAAGCGGAGAAGGGAGCTATGGTGAGCGAGGTGAGGGAGATTAGTTTGAGATTGGCCTCGCAGTTGAATGAGGTCGGGTTGGATTTCCGATTCCTGCTCGAGGCGTTGCTGCAGCCCGAGCCAGGCGTGGTAGAGAGGGACGAGCATATGGCGAGGAGAGGAAAAGTGGACGACAAGGCAGTGATCCCCAAACTCGTGCTGACCAGGTCGAGCCGGATTGGAATCGAAAAGGCGGAAACAAAGCAAGAGAGGCAGAGACAGAAGACAAAGCCTCAAGGCGACACGACACTGGCTCAGGAGTTGCGTCGACAGAGCATGCTGCATCTTGATTGATTCTGCCTTGTCCATTTCACACATGCACACTTTTTCTTTTTTCCTTCCAATACGATCGCTTGCGTATGTGGTCACATTGCAAAGTCGACGAAAACAGTTCGCCGTTGCGCGCGTACGCTCTCGTTTCTACGCACGAGCAATCTTGGGCTTGCCCGGCACCACCACTTCGCCCTCGACGGCTCTCGCCTCGATTCCGATCCTGGGGAGAATCGCATGATACCGTTGTGGATTCTTGCGCTTGAGATACTTGAGAATCTTGGCACGCTGATGGGTCAAAAGCGCCATGCTCCTCCGGTTCGAGTTGTCGTGTCGGTTGGCCTGAAGGTGGTCGTGCAGGTTTCGAATCCTGTACGTCAGCACCGCGGCCTGAACCTCTGGGCTACCGGTATCCTTGTCACCGCCAAAGTGCGTGATGATTCGACGAATGTTTTCCACCTGGATGCCCTTGCCACTTGCATTTCGCAGATCGAGGATGCTTGCCAGCGCTTGCTTATTATTGGCCTCTTCGGTTTGCACTTTGGCATACTCGGATTCGAACGCTTCGACGTCGGCTTGGTTGGCGGTGCCGCGGATGAGCGTGCCAAGATTCCACGAATCGAGGATGCGATCCTTGACCATCACCTGTGGCAAGTCTTGGAACAGGAGCTGACGATCCTGCCCATCCAACCCGAAGTTGAGTCGCAACGGACCACCCGCCGTTGCCGCTTCGTTGGCTGCTACCGAATCTATAGCATTGCGCGTCGAAGCAGCCTGCTGTTCAGAGCTGATGGGTACAAGGTTGCCACGTCGATCCTCCTGAACGCCCCACACAATCTGCTTGTCCAAGACAATCTGCGCCAGCTCGCTGTCCGTCCAGACCTTTGTGCCTGTGGGTGTGGTTTGGTGGCCGAGAACCGAATCGGGTTTGGAAGACTGGAGCATGCGCACCTTGAGAATGCGCTGGTCGAGGTTAGACTTGCGCTTGAGACGAGCGGTCCGCTTCTTGCGAGTTTCAGAGAGGATCGAGGTGGTGGAAAACTGGGATCGTTGCAGCGGCTGTAGGTGTGACAGTGCGTACGAGGTGGACGGCAGCGCAGCCGAGAGAGAGGAGAGGTTGAAGGTGTTCGAGATGCATCGTGAGCAGGACGCTGTGAGAGCTGGCACCATTTTGCAGCAGAGTCAGCTGCAGCTTGTGCAGCGGAGGGTGAGCGTAAGGAAAGCGTAAGGTAGGAGTGAGTGTTGTTTGGACAGCACTGAGAACGTTGATGTTGAAGATGATGATGAGAAGGATCGAGAAAGAAGAAATGCAGCGATTCGCTCCAATCTGCCTTTTTTTGCGCCATCGTCTCCTTCTTATCGCGCGGTAGAAATTGGGCAGTCAGTCACATTCAGCCAAAGAACTCTGATTGGAAGAAGCGCCGCAATTTTCGCACTCGAGACGAAAATCAAGTGTTGGTGTTGCGAGTCAAAGGCAGAAATTTCACTGTATAAGAAGGTCAGACACACGAGCAACACCTCTCTTCTTCTCTTCGATCAAAAACAAGTGTACGTATACCACCCCTAACATGCACGGGTTCGTCCATTGCAAAACGTCTGTCAGCGGCATTCACTGACTCTTTCGCTCTCTCCCTTCTTTCTCTGTATGGTGTTTTCCAACAACGACAACAGCTGCCAGCCACACCCACTCGCGACTGCCTTGGTAAAACAAGGTGCCTGGCGTGTTTCATTTTAGGGTGCCAGGGCTGTTATTCTTTACGAAGAGTGCAGCCGTGGTGGACGAGATTGTTGTGATATCCCAGAACGCTATAGGAATCCGTCGTTCTGTGTTACAGATGGAACGATGGAGCCAAACTGTTCTGGGACATTTGTTTGTTGCCCTTTACCTTTCTTGTTCCTTGCTCCTCCCTTTCCCTTTGCACCGCTTTCCTTTCGCACATTCTTTTTCGCTCTCTTTCGCGCGCGCTCTCTCTCTCTCTCTCTCACACACACACATTCCTTTCTCCCACTCTCATTTGCAAGTCGTCCTGTTTGAGTCGCCAACTCGCCGTCCCATGCAATCACAATGGCAACCACTCCTCATCGCTTGCACTGACAAGTTGTCAAACGTGCGTGTGTTGTCAAAAGGGGTATCGTCGAATTGAATACATATACACGAATTGAGACTGCTTGCTATCGTTTCTGAGTCGGTGCTTTGCGTGTTGCATCTGTCGAAGTAAAGGTCGGCTTGGCCGGAAGCGATGCAATGCCAGCTCGCGACTGGCCTGATGACGACGACAAAGAGGAGGAAGCGGGTGGAGCTTTGGCCTGCCGCAACCTGGCCAGCTTGGCCTCCATCGCTGCGATCTTTGCATTCGTCCCCTGTGGCTGTTTGGCATTCTTGCTAAGACTTAGCTGTGTCGTCCTGACTGCCTCATTCTCCCCAAGCGCGGCTGCTCGGCGATCCCGTCGATGCGGACCAATCCCACTCCTCGCATCCCCTTCGGCGTTCTTGGTCGCAAACGTCACCGAAATGCTTCGCCCCCGCAGCGTCTTGTGGTGCGCACCAGCCACCGCCTGCATTGCTTCGTGCGCCGAGCAAAACTCGACAAACGCATACCCTCGTGGCTGACCTCGCTGCGGTCCACTCTTGTGGAACAGAAAGTCGAGTTTCGAGATCTTGCCAAACTTGCTGAACGTTTTGATCAAAGTATACTCGTCTACGGCGGGATGCAGGTTGCCAATGTAGAGACGCGTTTCGTGCTTGCTCTCGTTGCTGGAGGAGGCTGCTGTCGGACCAGCCGGTGCTGCTGCACTGGTGGAAGTGGGTCGAGACAGGTACGGGTTTGCCAAAGTGCTGGATGGCTGCGCATCTGATGCCATCGTTGGATCACAGTATCGGTGGGTATCCGATAGCAATGGAAGAGGGAGTGAGAGCTATGCCATGCCACTCTTACAAAATGCCGCGGAAGAGCCGAGTCTTGATTTTGTTTCATTCAACATTGTTAAAGTGGAGCGACACGCGCGCTCTCAAGCCAGCTTTCAGGAACAATGTGCGGAACACCAACACTTTTTAGGACCAGACTGAGCCTTTCTTTGCCTTCCCATCGTCTCGTCCTCCAACACAGCCATGACCATCAACTAGGACTTGCCACCACAATGTCGAGCCCAATCGAGCGGGTACCGAGCAACGATAGCGCAACGCTTCGTGCTTCCATCAAACCAAAGGGCAGCTCCACCTCGCTCAGCTCGCTCCCTTCGCGTCTCGCCCCTCCCCCCACGCTCAAACCCTCCTCCGCCGAGGTGCAACTCGACTTGAGCTCCGCTTCCATCGAGCCACACGCCTCGTCCTCCACTCGCAATGCCGCTCACAGGCCCAAGTCGGTGCTTCCTTCCGTTTCCACTTCTGTCTCTCCCAAAGCTCGGCCAAGAACCAGCATCATCGAGTCCAACCAGCTCTGGAAGACCAGCGCGGCCAAACGAGCCGAAAATAACTGGGCATTGCAAACCGAACGCGCTCTCTACTCGGATCCCAAGTTTAAGAAGTACGTGGCTCTCGTAGAACGGACTCTCACCTCGTTTGACAGCGTCAGCGAATGGGCCGATTTCATCTCGTTTCTGGCGCGCCTCCACAAGGCCATCCAGGCGTATCCTAGCTACAATGCCATCCCACGCAAGCTCATCGTAGCAAAGCGTCTAGCACAATGTCTCAACCCGGCTTTGCCCTCTGGCGTCCATCAGCGTGCGCTCGACGTCTATCATCACATCCTCGGCGTCATCGGCCCCGACGGTCTGCGGCGAGACTTGCAGGTCTGGACCAGCGGTCTCCTCCCCTTTTTCCAGTATGCTTCCACTTCGGTCAAGCCCACACTCATCGCCATCTACGAGTCGTTCTATCTTCCGCTCCAGGACGACCTCCGTCCGCTCACAAAAGCTCTCCAGATGGCGCTCCTTCCCGGACTCGAAGAAGAGACGAGCGAATACTATGAGCGCACACTTCGTCTTCTCGACGAAATCTCGGACGCTGTCACGCGGCCCTTCTTCCTGCAGAATCTGTGGCTCACGCTCATCACCACGCCATCGGTGCGACTTGCCGCGCTCAACTTTTTGTCCCGGAGGATGCCGCCTGTTGAGGATGCGCAGGACCCTACCACGCTCGTTGGCAAGGATCTCGGTCTCATGGTCCGTGGCCTCGCCCATGCTCTCGACGACGATGTGCTCCTCGTTCGCCGCAACACGCTTGAGATCCTCGTCACGCATCTTCGCATCGATAAGCCCACCTTTGCCTCATCGATCAAACGCCCGGACCAGATCCTTCTCGTCCGCTCTGCGCTCAACGTCGTTTTGCGCAAGGATCTCTCGCTCAATCGTCGCCTCTACTCCTGGCTCCTGGGCGCTGACGAGGCACCCGAGGCCCAAATCGCCTTTCTGCATAAACACGGCCTCGATCTGGTGCGCCAAGCGCTTAAGCAAGGCTTTGACGATGACAATGCCGACCCCGCCGACCGGCAAAAGCCGTACCGCATCTTTGTCTCGCTTCTGGACAAATGGGAGATCGGCCAGTCTCTCACACGCGTACTAGCGCTCGATGCCTTCCATGCTATTAGCGTCCAGGTGGCAAGAGGTCAACAGGAAGAGCTCATGACCACGGCAAAGATGCTATTTGAGGTCGTCGACCCCTTTTTGCTCTACGGTCGCTTTCTGGAATCCATCGTCGATTCGTTTGAGGTCGCGCCCAAGCTATCTGACTTGCACCCGCTAGCCCTCCTCTGCTTCATCTTGAAAGCATTCCACATCCATGACGAAGAGACCAAGCAGATCCACGTCCCGCTCCTTTTCGCTGCCGTCGCTCAGCTCCTACTTGAGCAGCTGCAGCGCTGCGAGGCTCAAAAGGACGCTGACATGTCGAGAGTGCTGGACGCTTTCGAGCTGCTCAAGCTGCTTGTTACCATCATGCCTTCCCGCGTCTTTGTTCGCATCGCACCCATCGCCCATTCCGCCACCTCGCCGACCACGCACTTTTCCGAGCGAGCACGCAGCTTTTATGCGTCCAGCGAGACCGACAGCCAGCAAGCCGCGCGAAACTTTCTCAGTTTTCAAGATAGCGCCTCGGCCGCCACTCTGGTCGAGCTCTTGGCCCAGCTATGCCTCGAAACGGGCCGACGCGCTAACCAGATCCCAGCCGCGACCGAAGCCTTTGTCCGCGCTCTCGATGTGTTTGCCGATGCCATGCGCGTCATCGATGGCTCCGAAGCTGCGCAAGAGATTGCGCTCGTCGCGTCGGCAACCGTTCTGAAAGAAGCCGTCTCCACCGATAAGCTTGCGTGGAACGCAGCCGCCTGGTCCGACTCGCTCCTGACGCATCTCGACCGCATCACTACCTTTGCGGAAGTCGAGCGCATCGTCGAAGTATTGATCTCCTGCTGCATCTGCCGAGCACTTCAACATCCTGTCCAGCTGGACCCGCCGCAGGTGTTGGATCGCATCGTCGCCAGCCTCTTGCGCTACCTCGCGCCGGATATGGCCCCCTACCACGTCCGTGCTGTCGAGCTGCTCTGGGCCACGTACAAGGTGACCCAAAAGTCACGACTCGAGACCGCCATGGCGCAGCAGCTCACCCGCGGCAACGCTGCAACGAAATTCGCCGCTCTCACCGCGTTCGGCACCTTTTGGCGTCTGTCGGAGGATGTTTCGACCGACGAGCTGCGCACGCCGCTGCTTCTGGTGCTCGATCAGCTCCCCTCGCCCAACGCGGACGAGCGGCAGCAAGCCGAGACATGGCTCCGAGCCAATGTCAAGTCGTACCTCAAGGTCGTCGATCCGCTGCTGCACATACTGGTGCGCAACCGGCCAGCTCCGCTGTCGTCTGCATCCATGGATCTCGATGGCATCATCGTCGCATTTACGCAGATCGACGCGCCGTTCAATCAGCAGCTCATCCAGTACGCTCTCCGAACGCTATCGGCACTGGCGCGTTTCGGCGGGCCCAGCTTTGTCCGTTCTCTTGCCACAACCCCGCTCTCGGCCTCGCTCAGCACCACCACCAAGCAGCTTCTCCGAGCAGAGACGCTTGCCACCTCGGCCACGTATCTCGACGCCTTGCTCGACGAGTGTACCCTCTGGATCAGCTCTCAACCGTCGCCCCGGCTCCAAGAGAGCTACACGCAGGCGTTGACAGCGACGCGCGCCGCGGCCGTCGAAGTCGTCCATTGCCTTGTGCAGCGATGCCCATCTCCGCGCAAGCGCATTGACCAGCTCGAAACGCTTCTCATCGAGGCTTTGCTGGCAGCAGTGCATCAGGGCTCGATCGCTGTCCAGAACAAGATGCTCCACACGCTCCACACCATCCTCGCCGACAAGACAAGCCATTCGAGTCGACCTGATTTGCTCCAGAGACGACTCTCTAGCACGTCGCAGTCGATCAGCCTCCACCAGCGCGGCGATTCTCTGAACCGCAGCGAAGTCGATTCAGCCTCTCCAAAACCAACGGCAACGGTTTCATCAACAACCGCATCGCTACCACACCGTCTCTTGCTGCCTCTGCTCCAGCGCGCACTCGTCTCTACCTCGAATCGAGCCATCCTTCAACACTGGTCCGACTTTGTCCTCATGACCGCGCCCCTCTATCGTTCCAGTGGCAATTTGTTTGTATTGCCGCTCAATCGCACCATCTGCGACTTGACCGCAAAAGCAATGCTCGAGGTCGCCGAGACCTACAAGCCAGGCGCAAGCAGGCCTACCTTTGGCGCAGAGTCGGTGGTTCATTCGCGCGACACACGTTGCTCTTTCCTCGAGTCGGATCTACTGCTGCTAATCAATCTCGCCGAGCGGACGTTGATGCTTGCTGGCGACAATACGAGAGTCAAGTCAACGTCGAAAGAAAAGGACGGCACGGTCACCGCTGCGTCGCCCATTCCGACCGAAACATCCACCCAAGAGCAAGGCCTGCTTGGCTACGTCTCCAATGCATTCTCGTCCGACACTGCCGATGCCGAAAAGGCATACGTCATCGCAAACGATGCAAGCAACGGCAGTCTCTTGCACACTGTCCAGACACTCCACCGTGTATGGACGGTCTGCAGCAGCGAGCTTTCCCCGACCGACGCAAAGGCGCTCTCGCTCGATGCGATGACCTCGAAACTGCAGCTCCGCTGCCGTCGTGCCTTTGAGCGCATCTATCGTGCTCATCCCGCCGAAACGGTCGAGTCGCTTCTCCATTGCTGGCAGGCCAGCGTCAAACCGGGCCGCACGCGAGACCCGACCGCCACTAGCGCCGTCATTGAAATTCTGGACATCATCACGCCCAGTGCGCAAATTCTCGTTACGTTCCTCTGTGACGTCCTCGCAGCCCGGATCGCCAAGCATGATGACCGATCGCGCAAGAATGCTGCGACAACCACCTCGACCGTCTCGGATGCGACGCTGTTTCTCTTCTTTGACGCGGTGCTCGCAAGGATTGAGCCACAAGAGGCAACACAAGTCTGGCCCGTCATGCTCGTCTTTGTCAAGGACTTTGTCGCCAATAGCATGTCGCGCAAGGTACACATCTATCCGATGCTGCGCATCCTCACCGCCCTCGGCGAAAAGATTTGCGTTACCTCGGCCATCGAGGACCGTCGGACCAAGAGAGAGCTTCAGGACAATCTAGTCAAGCTCATCGACTCTTGCATCCTGCTTTCGGGCCGCAGCTTTGATCAATCCACCTGGATCCGTCGTTCGGGCCGCGACAATGCCGAAGATTTGGACAAAGAGGCTGCCGATTTCACTGCTGAGCTGCTCTGTCTCGAGGACGTAGCCCCCACTGATGGCCCTTCCGTCAGCGGCGTCATCGACGCCATCAACCTCTTCCTCGCCACGCGCGGTCTGGCCGCCCTTCGAAAGGTTCAGCTGGACGCCGATCGCATCCAAGCCATCGTCTCGAATGCCGTTTACTACATTGTAGCACCCGCAGCTCGCACACGATCGCGCACGCTCGATGTCGACGCAAGCGTGGTCGCCGTCATCTCGGAGCTCGTTCGCATGCCCGGCACGGTCAAGGCGTGGCGCAGCATCGTCGCCGAAATGTTTGGGGATGGTCGCTTCTTTAGCATGGCGCTGGGCAAAGCGGAACGCTGGAAACCGATCATCGTGGCGCTCATGACGCAGGACAAGGAGCGTGTACCCGATCTGCTTGCGCGCGTCAGTGCCACCGCGGGCGCCGCCAACATTTTTGCCAACCGTGAGCTCGAGATGCTCTCGCGTGCGCTCAACTTGCGACGCTTGTCATTTACGCTGTTCGCCGGAGAGCGCGATGCCTTTCTCACGCAGTTGCCGCTCATCCAGGAAAAGTTGGTGGATCTGCTTCGGTCTGCTGTGTCCGAAGTGCTCCATGCTGAGGTCTATCTTTGCCTCAGAGTGGTACTGGTGCGGTTTTCGGCGAGAAACCTGGCGAGTTTCTGGCCGGTGCTCATGACCGAACTCATGCGGTTGTACGACCAGGTCGCAACAGAACCGGAGACTGTTTCGCAGACGGTCGATGGACGCAATCTGCTCTTGTCGACGCTCAAGTTGTTGGATCTGCTGGTGCTCATCCAGCCGGAAGATTTCCAGATCAACGAATGGCTTTTTGTCACGGACACCATCGATGCGATTTACCCGGAAGACGATTTCCAGCCGCAGACGCTGTTAGATAGCCTAGCAACGACGTTTGCGAGCACCAGCAAGGGATCTGCACGCTCGACGACATCCAATGGGGCATATGCATCGAAGAGACGGCTGCAAATCGGCAGATTGCGGAGCATTGATTCGGTCAGCGAGCTGATCCCGTTTTTGAACAGTGTTTCTCAGAACGCGTTCGAAGCCAACTACAGAGATGCCGAGGTGGATCTGGAGGATGTGGATCGTTGCTTGATGGGCGACATGTTTGATAGTAGTGAGGTAGCATCCGGAGTGCAAAAGGACGGCGCGGTCGAGCCTGGGGTAGGCGTGGCAGCCGACGTTGGTGGCAGCAAATAAGACGCGGTGATCCGCGCTCAATGTGATACCACCGCCACCACCGCATCGTACGTCCTTTTTCGAAATTCACGAGTGTCTGTCACGGCTTGAGCCAGGGCCGCCAGGGGATAGGATACGACGTAGCAGTTGAACTCGTCCCATCACCAACAATAAAGTGTGGTGTGATGATCCGGATCGTAAGCTGGCGTTGCTGTGCGGCTCAAACCAGGCTATGAACCGGCGGAAGCTGTTTTCGAAGCGTCCCGGATATGCAGCCTTTTTCAGTAGAGTGTATGTTGCTTGACACAGTACAATTGCCTCGTCCTTATCATCATGCTCGGTGTCAGTTCAGGCGCCTGCTTATGCGACTGGTGGTGATTCGGTGGGATTCGCTGCACTGTGTTCTTTTGTCGCAGCATGACCGAGGTTCGAATGTGTTTCGCGGGTCTGGCGGTAAGGAATTGCAGTGTTGTTGATTGTGCCTGAGTGAAGACATGTCTTGGACGTGTGTGCGAAAAAACCAAGCAAGCAAGTCGACTGGAAAAAGGTTGAGTGCCAGAGTGGGATTGAGAGCAAGGCAGAAGACTGTTTCTGTGTTCCACTTTTCTTTTGCGACTCCGCTGCCCAATGCGGATATCCGATTTTCGCGCGAAGAAAAAGTCCAAAACACCGCTCGCTTCGCTATTTGACACGCCACGCCACTGTCTGCTGACGTAGGAACCCAAGCTGGTGACGGCCTCCAATGGTCTGGAACAACCAAAGAAGAAAAAAAAGGTGGATCGGACTTTCAAGTGTCGACACACGGAAGGCGATTTTTGAAACGGATATGCTTCTACTGTTTTGACAGTTTGGTTCGCTCGAATGGGTCGACCAGCCTAGATCGCATCACGCCGCCTTTGTTTCGGATTGTGCTCCGTCATCAGTATAGTTAGCACATGCGGTTGTGAGACCACAAGACAGCGCCTCGACCATCATCTCGCTCGGATCCGTCATCTCGATACCTCATGACCCGGGGAAAGGTTTGGGCCGTGGGCGCGATGGTCGATCTCGCATCGCATCGAATCTCCGCCAGCAAAAAAGAAAAAAAGACAACACCGCCGTATGAGGCGATCTGTCTTCATGGATCTGCCTCCCCAACTTCTATCCGCCCGCCCGACTTGATCTTGCTCTGTCCTGCCATGCCAATGGAGGCGAGCGACATGGAGCGGAGTTTCTGAGCTCGCAGCGCCGCTGCAAGAAACCCAGCAGATTGACAGCCGCCCCGTCTCGTCCTCGTCCCTCCGTTTGCTTGCTCCGTGACGACGTGCAACAAGTTCGAGACGGATGGATCACGAGCTCATGCACGTTTCAGCTGTTTGCGGCTGCGTCCCTCTTTATCCGCGTGTCGGCGCTTTAAACGTAGACTCGAGCCCAATTGTGGACAGACTGCGCTTACAAGTCCGGTTGGATGGCAGCAGCAGCAGCAGTCATGAGGACGAAGACGGTTCTCTGCAAAGTTTCGCGCTTTCAGACTCAGGTCCAGATCCGCTCCTCTTTCTTACATGCCTATAGCCGCAGGCGCTGCTTGCTAATGAGCAGGTCCGATTCGTGCAGAGGCTATATAGTCAACATGGATGGTCACATCGTTGTTTGATCCGCTTAGCCAAGCCATCCCTGCTCTCCTCGACGCTCGAAGCGAAACCTCTGCATCATCTTGGCATCCAACCTCGACTGATTTCAAGACTCTCCACGTTTCGCCGTCCAGATTTCTGTGTTGTTGGCTTTGGCTGCCAACAGCCGCGCACAAGCATGACTTCAGCCAACACGGCGATACCGCTTTCAGACAAGACAACCATCTTCAACGCCTTGCCACCCAACGAAGGCGTTCCTTATCTCGTGCTCGTCATTGTCATCACGCTGTGCACAGGCGCGAGCCTGTGCGAAGTAGCCAACCATGTCAAGTACGATTTCCGGCTGTTGCGCAAGCCCGGCTGGACCAACCCGACCAAAGTGGGCTCGCGCACAGCGTATTTTCTTTGCCACTACTTTTCTGTGGTGGTGCTGGCGCTCAGCTTGTGCTTCACCGTGCTCAAGGCAGAAGACTGCAGGGTGATGCCGGTGGTGGTCAATGTGGCAGCCATGTTTTTGCTCGATTCGGTCTCGTCGATTTTTTATCTCAGGACGCTGGCGTTGTATACGGGCAAGCGGAGGGTACAGACGTATCTGACAGTGCACTATGTGCTGGTGTTGGCAACGAGCGTTTTTTGCGTCCCCTTTTACGGCGTAGGATATCGCATTCCCGATAGTCAGTTTTGCGGCTACGACACACGACGCCATCTTGCACGCACGATTGCCGCCAACATTATCTACAAAGGTTTGGCCATGGGTCTCGATTTCGCAATGCTCATGCTCACGCTGCATCGGCTGCTCGAAGGCGGGCTCGGGTCGCTGTGGAACAAGCATCCGTCGGAACTTTGGTCGAGCATCTGTGAGACGAGCCTCTCGAGCTTCCTGATTCGACAAGGATTTCATTTCTACGTATATCAGTACGGATGTGATTTGTTGCTGCTGGCAATGTACTTTGGCTGTATACAGGTGGCGTATCAGGATCTAGGGACGGTGATTGGATTTTGTATTCCGCCTATTGTCGCCGCCAAGGCGTTTAGGGATATGGCCAAGGAGGCGACGCTGATTGGGTCGCACAATGCGCTCAAGATCAACCGCATCGCCGTGTCGGCGGGGGCGGCGGACGATAAGCAAACGAATGGCAGCGAGCACTGTCAGACCATTGGTTCCGCCTCCGTCCGCGATTCGATCATCCCTAAAAGTCCGCTCTCGTTGGAAAGCAAATTGTCGTTCGGTACAAACGCATACGTTCTGCAGGCTCTTTCTGCGCGAGCCATGGATCCGGAATCCGCAGCTCAGGAGCTACCTTGCTCCAGCCCGATGCACTCTAGGTGGAACTCAAGCCAAGTAGACCGCATCGTCGTCTCACACAGCACCGAATCGCGCATCGAGCACCTCGATCCGAAATGGATCACAGCCCCGCGCCGCTCGTCGGACATCGCAGCACCCGGTTCGCCTACAGCGAGACGTTTCTGGTCTGCCTCAGTTGCAAATCAGGACCAACTCATGGTTGTGGCTGTGGCTCCGGAACCTTTGCCATTGAGCGCTGTCGACGACAGCAGAGGCGTCGACCCGATTGCTGAGGATGCTTGGTGTCCGCACACGCCCGAAGGCGCCCCACCATCGCCACTACCACCCCTGCTCTCGCCAGGCGCGTTTTCGCGACCGCCCAGATCATAGCACCGCCACAAGCAGCCGCGCTCGCCCGCTCGCCATTCACCCTTTGGCATTTTCTTCAATTCCAGTCTGTCTGTTGATACCACTTGTATTTTTATATCACGGGAGGCCTTCTCTGTCGAGAAAGGGTTTCCACCTCATTGATACCATTTGGATACCATTGCTGGCGACGGGTCTGTTCGAGTGATTGCTGTTTGGAATTTGTGTTTTAGGAGGGCAAAATGTAGCCCGTCAAAAGAAGGATCAGGCAAGGGATGGAATCCGCAGTTCCGCAAGGCTTTGCAATCTCGTCGCTGAATGACTTGAAATGAAGCGAAACTCAAGCGTGGTTGACAGACTTGCTGAGCTGGATGCCAAGAACGGGCAGCCGGAAGCTAGTACGCTGCAGACTGCGAAGGTGGACGGAGCTCGTTGTCCAGAACTTTGCGCACCCAATCCTTCCGCCTCGACTCGGATCCTGAACGTTCAAAGACGAGGATGCAGCGCGTCGTCAGCATCATAGGAGACCCTTGTGCCTCCCGCCAACGGATTGGTGATGCGCGCATATTCTGATCCAGCTTCGCAGCAGCAGATGAATTGTGCCCACGCCCTCACCTCGCTCACCTCTGTTTGGACGGCAGAAGCTGTTCATGGACAGGACCGTGGATCGCCACATGCGGGTCGTCAAAAACGTCACCAATGAAGGCGCCACCTCACCCTCAGAGCCGATCCTGGCCATTGCTACCTCGCTCGTTATGCTGCCCTCCCATCGTGTCGGAGAGCAGTCACGATCTGTGACAACCTCTCAGCAAAAGGCGAGCAACACATACGGAGACGTTCTCAAAAGCTTCGAACAAAGATGCTTGCCTGCACCTGACGTCACATTATACACGGGCTGTCAAGACGAGGTTGCCTCACGCAACGCCCTGATGGTCGCTTGCGCCGCTGCAAAGCGGAAATGGCTCGACGATCCGGAAGAACAGCTGGTCCAGGAGAGGCTTGCGCGCGCCGAGCTCGTCTAACTTCACCAGCATCATCAAGCAGGCCGTGCCACTTGCAGAAATTCTTGCAGGCCGTGTTGACCTTGACGAAGACCATGTCGCTGCATTACGCCGGCGCCATTCAAGATGTATATGATGCAGGCTTGCGCACTGATCATACGGCCCCTCTCCTCTCCGCGGTACGCTCTAGCTTTTCTAGCCACAAACACGGCTTGGTCCTATCCAAGTCTACCCCTCGCCATGTTACCGATCCCTATCTCGTTGGCTTTGAAAGCCTTTGCATCTTGCTTTCTTGTTTCGCAGATCATTGACTCGTAATTCTCATCGGCATTGTTTGTTCGCAATCTCAATTCTTTCATCCGCCCATCCCCATCCCAATCCGCTAGCCCTCACAAGCCATATCTGACCAGCGACGAGCCTACCCGGCCTTGTAGCACGGCCAACGCAAACATGGCACGGGCGCACATCCCTCAGGTAAAGAGGCAAATCGTCAAGATAGGATGAAAGACTTTCTCATCTTCTTGAATTGAAGCGAAACGTTATCTGAACACAAAGCTAGAGTCAGATGGGAAACTGCTGGTGAAAATCAGCGAGAACGATGCGCTCGAAGTTTTCAAAGGTCCTCGAGCTCATCAGCCGAGTCGTAGGTGCCAGCCTTCTTCTTGGCAAGACGATCTTTCCTTGCCTTACGTTTGTCACTGGCGGACTCCTTCTTGGCCTTCTTCTCTTTCTTGTGCACATTACCCATAGCGTCAGTGTACTCGTCGTCCTCCTCCTTGGTCTCGAGCTTGGTTCCCTTCGAGTTGCTCTCGGTCCAGTCGTGACCCGAGGCGACGAGGACACCGTCTTCCATGGCCCAGATTTCCTTGCAGGTACCCTCGGAGAACTCCTTGGAGTGTGTGATGATACCGACACCTCCCTGGAACGACTCGATGGCCTTGATGAGCGCGGCGAGCGACTCACGGTCCAAGAAGTTGGTGGGCTCGTCGAGGATGATAATGTGGGGCTTGCGCCAGGTGGCAGCACCGAGCACGACCTTGACCTTCTGACCACCGGAGAGACCACGCATGGTGTTGTGCGAGGTGAACTCGCGCTCGAGACCAAAGTCCTCAAAGTGCTGCTCGATCTCCTTTCGTACCAGGGGTCGGTTCATACCAAGACGCTGGGCCTCCTTGGAGTCAAAGGCCATGACCTTCTTCTCGAAGCCTCGGTCGATAAGCTCTTGCCTGGGCACCCACTGGTTGTCGGCGGAAGACATGTTTTTGAACGAGATCTCGTACTGGAACGAGTTCTTCAACTTCTTACGGCCGACGATCTCGTCAAAGAGACGCTTGACGCCCTCGATGACAAAGACCTCACCCTGCTTCATCTTGGCCTGCTCCTCCTCGGTCAGGACACGGTTGGCCTTCATGTGCTCCTCGAGATCCTCACCGGTCTGGTAACGCCAGAGCATGTAGTCAAGAGGGGTCTTGTCGAGGTGCTGGTCGATGTGGTGGAAAGCGTGCTGGGCAACGTAGCCAATGACCAAGTTGGGGTGCTTCCACATCTCACCAGAGCCGGGCTCGGTGTCACCGACGACGAGCTTGACCAGGGTCGACTTACCCGAACCGTTGGGGCCGAGAATGGCGACACGCGAGGCGAGCGAGAGCTGAATGCTAACACCCTTGAGCTGGGGAGCGGGAGTGCCGGGGTACTGGAAGTGAACGTCCTTCATCTTGATGAGCGACTTCTCCTTGGTCTTGACACCGTCCAGCAGAGGAGGGTCGGGGAGCTTGAACGAGTAGTCCTCGCCGGTGTTGAGCTCGGCGTAGGCACGGGCCTCGGGAACACGCTTGACAAAGGCGTCGAGGTTACCCGGGTATCGCTTGATCTTGAAGCGGTTGAGGTGGAGAATGTCAGTGCAGACGTCGTTCAAGAACTTGGAGTCGTGCGAGACAATGATGGCGGTGGCGGTCTTGAGGTTGACAAGGTAGTCGGTGATCCACTTGACGTTGACGACGTCCAAGTGGTTCGTGGGCTCGTCGAGGAGGAGAATGTCGGCCTTGAACAAGATGGCACGGGCAAGGGCGACCTTCATCTTCCAACCACCCGAGAGACCGGCGATGGGCGAGTTTTGACGAGCATCGTCGAAGCCGACCTCGTGGAGGGTGGCGATAGCCTCGTCCTTGGTCATGCTGAGACGGGTGTCGGCAAGGATAAATTCGAGAACGGTCATCAGACCCTCGGAGCCGTCCAAGTCGTGCTCGACGTACCAGGTTCGTACCTCGTCGGGCGAAGGGAAACCCTCGACCTGGCCGTTGGTGATGGCACGCATGAGGGTCGACTTTCCGGAACCGTTACGACCGCAGAGACCGTATTTGTGACCACGCTTGAGGCGGAGAGTGGCGGTGTTGAGCAGGATCTTGGCACCGTAGGCAAGCGAGAACTGACAGTTGCAGAGATCCTCGCCCTCCTCCTCGTCCTCAAAGATCTCGACCGAGTCGCCGGTGGACTTGGCCAGGGCGGTGAGCAGAGACTTGGCAACGGCCCTGGCCTGCTCGGGCTTGGAGCCCTTGATAAGGGTGAGGTAAGGGGTGAGGGTGGATTCCCACTCGGTAAGCTCAAAGTTGCGGGCGTTGGCAAGGTTGGCAACGAGGATAGCGAGGTAGGCCGAAAGGTTGGCCTGGGCCTGGAGGCTCTGCTCACCGAGGGCCTTGTTGACCTGCTCCTGGGTGGCCTTGATGTCGACATCCTCGAGGGGCTTGACATCGGAGCCATCGCCGGTGACGTTGCCGACCTCGCGAAGGGTCTTGATGGCACGCTGAACGACGGAGCGAGCCTCGGGGTCAGCGAGGGTGGACTCGATCTTGATCAAACCGGGGAGGAGCTTGCCGAGGAAAGGACGAACGGTGCGCTCGTTGTCGACGAGCTTGGTCATGTTGTCAATGATGACGGCGACCTTACGCTTGGTGGCGGTGGGGCGCTCGTTGAGACCACGCGAGAGAAGGGGCACCATGAGGGCGAGAGTGGCGCTGTCGACCTCCTGGACGAAGGTGGTAGCGGAAAGGAGCTGGATGGTCTTGGGCACCTCCTCGACGGGGTGGATGAGCGAGTTGATGAGAGCAGGGATGAAGCGCTCGATATCCTTGTTGGAGATGAGAGCGCAGAGCGTGGTGAGAGCCTCGCGCGAAGCCTTCTGAACGTCGGTCTTGGTGTCCCAGATGACCTCGGTCATGGTGGGAATGATCTCGGGCATGAGGGCGGCCATGCGCTCGGGGCATGCAGTGACCATCTCGACGAGAATGGCAATGCAGCCAGTCTTGACCTGCCACTTGCCGGCGGAGCGCGCCTGCTCGAGGACGACCTTGAGCACCTGCTGGACGGCCCAGGGGGACATGGCCTTGACGAAAGCCTTGAGAGCGGCGAGGGAAGCCTTCTGAACAGACTTTTCCTTGTCGCCCATGGCCTCGACGAGGGGGGTGAAGACCTTGTCGAAGATGAAGGGCTCGACCTCGTGGCCAACGCCCTGCTCGCAGAGGTTGGAAACAAGAGCGCAGGCGCCCTCACGAGCGGCGGCGTTCTTCTTGTCTCCGAGACCCTTGAGAATGACGGCCTCGATGCCGAGGTTGGCAAGAGCAGCGGGGCCCTCAATCTTGACGAGGTTGGTGAGCTCCTGAGCTGCATCCTTGTCGCCAGAGAGGAGAGCGTCGGTCTCGGCGCTGGCCTCCTTCTTCTCGGCGGCAGCACCGCTCTTGGCGGCAGCACCGGCGGCGCCCTTGACGGCCTTGGCGGGAACGGTGGCGGGAACACCAGCAGCGGAAGGTGCGGGAGCCATCTTGTGTAGTGTGAAAAGAAGAAAAAAAAGAGGGGAGGTGACGGTGAAAGTGGCTACCGAGGATCACTGATCGCAGATAGCAAGCACAAAGCACCAAAAGTGGGAGTCTGTCGTTCGTGAGATCGACTTTTGGGTTCTTCCGACTAAGAAGAAAGAAGCGTGTCTAGCGCTTTCGAATCGGAGTGATGATGAACAGCGCTAACAATAGCTCTGTGAGATGCCTAGATGGGCGGAAGGGAGGGATGAAGAGGGATGATGGTGATTAGGAAGGGAAGTCAGTGGGTGAACCGCTCGCACAAACCTAGCTCGGACGTCTAGCACAGAAAATTTTTGCAGGCAGAGCAACACAGTCGCAAAGGGCAAAGAACACAAGGCAGGCTGGCTACATTATGTTCTCTGTTCGATTTTCTCGGACAACTTTGTGCTGAGCATCTACTGTCATCTTTTTTCGAGTGGCGAGCAGCGAGCACAGACAGAGGACGGGGCGCAAACAGAAATGCAGCAAGAAGAAAAGGAAAAATTTGGCCTCGAGACGGAAGAGGCGATCGTCTTCTTGCTTTTCTGCCTAGACGCTGATTCCAAATCAAGCACACTGATCAGGTGCATGCTCGAGGCTGACGGCCAGCAAAATTCGAACTTTCACCGTCTGGTCTTTTGCTTTTTCCCTGTCGCGCTCAGCTTCCACCCTTGGAGCCACTTCTTCCAAAATTCCCAAATTTTTGAATTGATCGAGCGAGTAAGGCTTCAAGGACTGGGTATTCAAATTCAACACTCGACACTGTCTAGTACACTGTGAGGGGGTTGAATTTCGACTTTCCACTTCTGGGTCGTGTGTGGCGATGCTATTGCTGCTGGTGCTGGTGACTGCTCAGCAATTTCGTCGGCTCTACCCGCAAGCGCTCCAGCAACGTGCCAATGTGTCCTGCCAGCTGGATTCTCAAATTCGTGCGAGATAGCGCCAGCGAATGCGAAGAACAGAGTGAGCAGGGCGTGTTGCACCACAAGATGAGATTCCTCGCCAAACCTGAACGGCGTTTTGCCAACCTTTCCGTCGCCCTGAAGACTCGACAGAAGCGGTCCACGGCGGCTACAAACGTCTTGCACTCTCGAGCTGTGTCAAGTTGATCTTCGCATCGGAGCTTGAGGTTCTGCAGTCCACCGTCCCTGATGCAGCCTCAAACACAGTCTGTGCAACTCAGCAGCCGACAAGGTGGTCAACTGAGTGGAATCTCCCTGACCAAAGACGGCTGAGCCGACTCGACCAATCTGTGCCACCGGCTCGCCGACTCAAGAGTCGATGCAAAATTGTTCGGTTCATCTCCCGATTTGCAAATACCCTAAGAAGATAACGATCTGCAGGCACTTACTCCACATGCGCGCGACTGAGCACGGCCGCAGCTGAGAAATCCACCTCGACCGATAGGGTCCTGCAAGTATGAATGCTGAGCATCGTCAATGTTGCCGTCGCCAACCTCCTCCTTTTGTCGACCAAGGCTTTGGCTGCTTCTCATCAGAAGAGGCACATCTCAGCCGGCTTTGGCTGTCCACGCCGCGCCATAATGAAGTTCTACATCGATGAGCTGCCCGTGCTCTTCCCCTACCCCAAAATCTATCCGGAGCAATATGCGTATATGACCGATCTCAAGCGTACGCTCGACGCCAACGGCCACTGTGTCCTCGAGATGCCTTCCGGTACCGGCAAGACCGTCTCGCTTCTCAGTCTCATCGTCTCCTATCAGCTGTTCCACCCCGCCAAGCGCAAGCTCATCTACTGCTCGCGTACCGTTCCCGAGATCGAAAAGGCGCTGGCGGAGCTCAAACGTCTCATGGAATACAGAGCGAGATACAACGTCAATCAAGATCAAGAGTCCGATGCTCTCAAGAACGACGCCGAGGGAAGCAACGGTGCTGGCGAGCATGACGTCGAGATGATGGGCAAGGGCAAGGCAGGTGGCCAGATGGAGGACATCCTTGCTTTGGGACTCAGTTCACGAAAGAATCTCTGCATTCACCCGGATGTCAGTCGCGAACGCAAAGGTAAGGTTGTCGATGCAAGATGCAGAGATATGACCAGCAGCTGGGCCTGCGAGAAGGGGCGCCAAGATCCTGGCAGTGTCGAGCTGTGCAGCTTTCACGAAGAACTCGGCAAGATGGAGCCCGGTCAGCTAATCCCGCAAGGCGTCTGGACCCTCGAAGAAGTCAAAGAGTATGCGCGCGACAAGGGGATATGTCCATACTTTGCCATCCGCCGAATGCTGCCCTTTGTCGACATCATCATCTATAGTTTCCACTACCTCCTCGATCCCAAGATTGCCGAGCAGGTGAGCAAGGAGATGAGCAAAGATGCAATTGTTGTCTTCGACGAGGCCCACAACATCGACAACGTCTGCATCGAGTCGCTCTCGATCGATCTCACAAGGCCCATGCTTGATAGCGCATATCGAAGCATCAATCAACTCTCGGAACGCGTCGACGAAATCAAAAAGACCGACGCATCCAAGCTGCAAGACGAGTATGCACGATTGGTCGAAGGATTGCAAGAGCAAGGCGAGCAAAGGGAAGCCGAGTCCTTCATGGCAAATCCGGTTTTGCCAGACGATCTCCTTCAAGAAGCAGTGCCAGGCAACATCCGTCGCGCCGAACACTTTGTCGCTTTCCTCAAACGCTTCGTCGAATATCTCAAAACACGTATGCGTGTTTTGCATGTCGTCGCCGAAACTCCGGCAAGTTTCCTTCAACACTTGAAGGACATCACCTATATCGAGCGCAAGCCTTTGCGCTTCTGCGCGGAACGACTTCGCATGCTTGTCAGCACCCTCGAACTCACCCGCCTCGACGAATTCTCGGCACTCCAAAAGGTGGCAGCATTTGCAACCCTCGTAGCCACCTACGACAAAGGCTTCCTCCTCATCCTCGAGCCTTTTGAGACCGAAAACGCCACCGTACCCAATCCCATCTTCCACTTTACATGTCTTGACGCCAGTCTGGCCATCGCACCCGTCTTTGAACGCTTCTCGAGCGTCATCATCACCAGTGGAACCATCAGCCCGCTCGACATGTATCCGAAAATGCTCAAGTTCGATGCCATCGTCCAGGAGTCATATGCCATGACGCTCACGCGCCAATGTTTCTTGCCTCTCGTCATCACAAGAGGTAGCGACCAAGTCGCGATCAGTTCGAGGTTCGAGGTACGCAACGATCCAGCCGTAGTGCGCAACTACGGCAGCATCCTCATCGAGTACGCCAAATGCGTCCCCGACGGTATTGTCGCCTTCTTCCCGTCTTACCTCTACATGGAGAGCATCGTCGCCGCATGGCACGATATGGGCATCCTCGACGAAGTGTGGAAGTACAAGCTCATCTTTATTGAGACGCCCGACGCTCCCGAGACCAGCATTGCGCTCGAGAACTACCGCAGGGCATGTGACAATGGCCGCGGTGCCATCCTGCTCTCAGTCGCCAGAGGCAAAGTGTCAGAAGGCATCGATTTCGATCATAACTATGGGCGCGCCGTCATCATGTTTGGAGTGCCGTACCAGTACACCGAGTCGCGCATCCTCAAAGCGCGACTGGAGTTTTTGCGCGACAACTTCCGCATCCGCGAAAACGACTTTTTGACCTTCGACGCAATGCGACACGCTGCCCAGTGCGTCGGACGTGTACTCCGGGGTAAGACCGACTACGGGCTCATGGTTTTTGCAGACAAGCGCTTTGCACGTGCAGACAAGCGCAACAAGCTGCCCAAGTGGATCGCACAGTACATCAAAGAGACGCACTCCAACCTGTCTACCGACATGGCGATTGTCGAGTCCAAGTTGTTTATCCGTTCCATGGCGCAACCGTATCCGGAGGGCAAGAACGGAGTCAGTCTGTGGGAGCTGGCCGACATCGAGTCACGCCAGGCCAAAGAGCGCGAAACGTTTGCCAAGCTCATGGGTGGTCAGCTCAAAGTCGATGCCAACGGTGAGGTGGTGGACAAGGATGATAGCGATTCGGACATGGACGGGGTCGCTGTCGGAAAGGAAGAGGACGACTTTGATCAAGAGTTTGGAAAAGGCGACGATCTGGCTCAGATGGAGGAGTTGGATCAAGTTATGCAGGAAGCATGAGGCGGATTCACACGATGAAATAAAGCATCCTGCTTTGATTGGAGATCGGAGACGTGAGTAGCTGTGTTGAACTTCCCCGTGCATTCAATTCTGTGCGCCTTTGAGGTGTGCTGTCAGCTCACACGTTGCTCAACAGAAAATCTCAATGCTGCGAATACCTCCAACCATCTGAAGCCTAACCTTTTCAGCGAACGGGTCAGACAAAATGCATTATCTGCAACTGGACACCATCTTCCGATTACTGGATTACTGGACGGAAGCTGTCCAACTCCGCAATCCCCCGCGCTGTATCGCGGTTTGTTTGTCCTCACATCTGCAAAGCAATCACGTTGAGCGCCCTTGTTTGTCGGGGTTTGGAAGGGCTGGAAATCGGCCGTGAGTGCGCTCTGTGACACACAGCTCTTGTCAATCGACGTGCGCTTTGGCCTCTGCGGCTTGGACAACGGACAGCGACCCATGCTCAACTTCGAGTCGTTGCTGCCGGTGCTTTCATCGAGTGTTCCCTCTTGTCACATACTCTTCCTGCAATCACCTTTCTTGCTGCGAGCATTATTGACGGAGCACAACGTCCTGCACACGCTGTTGCCTTTCACGATTCAGAGTTCCTGTCTGCTTCTTATTTCGTCAAGACGCTGATGAGAGCTGTCAGACTCGGGCTCGAACCTCTCAAACCTTGTCGGCTCCTTCTAGAAGTTCGTCCGCGTGCGGTGTACACTTGGACATTCGCCGCTCTGCGGGCACGCGCGATTCCATACCTTACTTCTTGTCTATCTTTTCCCACGCTCAGTCCTTCTTCTCTTTTTCGCAAAGCAGTCAAGTGGGCTTCAATCGGCACCGAGGTGTTGACAGCATCCGCCAATGCCCTCTTGCTCTCGGTAGTGAGCTTTTAAGCGGCTAGATTCGTGCATCAGCGTGGGACTTGCGTGGATGACAAGCTGATAGACCATGGCGCGGACCTTTTTGCGCATGTACGGATTGAGTGGTGGTGGTTGTGCTGGGCAGAACAAGCTTGCGTGATGCCGCCTTCTGCATTGCTTGTATTGGCGAGTTCTCAACAAACGTCACAACGATTCAGCTCGGTCGTCGCGGCTGTGAGATGGGTACTAATCCTTCAAGAGTCCAAGACGGTGATACGCGAGCTTTGTGGCAACCGGATCCTTGGGCGTGGCCATGAGGTCACAAAATGTTGAGCTCGAGCCCAGCGGTATTCTCAGCGGTACGTGCCGAATAGCCCAAAGCGTACTGTCTTCGTTGCAGCGCTGTAATCCGAATCGTATCTGCCCGTTGTCCATCCAAGGTATCCGTTCTAGGAACACACTTCTAGAAAGCTGTTCGAGAATCATCGAACACGAATGGAAGCCGCTTGGGACCGCTGCTGGTCCGAGCATCAAGTTGGACCCTTTGAGTATATATGTGTCCGAATTATCACTCAAGCCTTCTGGTTCGACACATGTGCTTCAACCACTCTCCTCTTCCCTCCATCCCCTTCCTCTCCCCCATCAAGCCAGTGTAGATCTTCCTCTTCCCAGCGCCTGGCTCGAACCAACTCCATCCTTGCAACCGCTTTCCCCATCCTCGCCGAAATGATGCACGTGCCGATGTTCCTACGATGGATTCAACCCTCCCAGCTCACCATCCCCGCTTCGGCTCTCACCACCAATGGAGCACTCTACAACTTCACCGACCTCTTGCTCCGCCCTAGTCTTGCTTCCGGACTCGAAGTGTTTATGCTCATTGACGCGGTTCAGTGCTTGTTCACCTGTGCATTGTGCTGCTACGTCATGTTCTGCAGGGGTCGCGCGCGCAAAAGCTCGCTCTTCAGTTTGCGCCGCAGCGCACATGGGACCTTTATCGTACCTAATGCTATCTGTGTGCTGCTGCTCGGTGTGTCTACGTACCTGGGCATCTGGTCTGGGTACTGCGCGTACATTGTGGCGATGCAAAAGACGAGACACACATACGCGCAGTGGCTGTGGTTCATTCCGTGTCCTTGGTAAGTGTCATTACGTGTCGCCGAGTAGGAAAAGAAATACAGTCACTCAATTTGCTTTCCACTGCGGCTGCTTCGTTGCGTGTCTCCTGTAGGCTTCCGCTCGCTATCGGCGCATTCTTGAGCGGTAAGTACAAGCGTGAGCTTCACCTTTCGACCAGAACTAGAAGGACAACAAGCTGATCTAGACCTTCTCTGCATACACTGTCCCGCTCCTCACACAGCCTACGGCTTTGCTATCACCTGCAGCCCGCGTTCCCCCATCTCAAGCTTCAACTCTAGTCCTGAAAGCGGCATGGCCAACACCAATCTGCATTGGATGCATCTACCCATCCCACACTCGGCGTGGATCATGAACACGTTCCTGCTCAGTGTCACCAGCACGATGATCGTCTGGAATGCCGTGGTGCACGGATGCAACCTCCATCTGCGTCAACAGATGGACAAGCCGAGTCGAAACTATTACGAGCAGGTGTTGGTTCCGCAGCATACGCAGGCTTGGCGAGACGATGTGCCGAGCGAGTCGCTGGTCGAGTTTGCGCGCGTGGCGTGGTGCGATCTGCTCAATGTCTACCGATTTTGCAGCTTGGCATATGCGTCGTACATTGCACTCCTCTGCATAATCCTTCTGATCTCGATCCTGTATGCGGTGCCCAACCAGATCTACCTGATCAACCACCTGTGCAGCATCTTTCCAGGTCCTCGTCCGCAAGGTTACGATGGAGGCCAGGGCGGATTCCGGTACAATTGGCGGTTGCTCCGACAGCTCGGGCTACCACGCAATCTCAACGGAACCCAGTACCACGGCTTCAAGAGGATGTGGATGATGACCATGGTGGGCCACAGCCAAGCCATCTGGATCATCGTTGGCGCCGGATTGTTCCTGTTCATCCCCACCTACATGGCGACAGTGCCTTGGGACGGCTTGTGGAAGGGCGTCATGCTGTCGTCTACGATCGATCTGGCCTTCGGCTACGTGATTTCGGTCGCTTTTCTGAGTGCGTTCTGGATCACGTGTCTGTCAGCGATCATGACACTAGACGACATCTTCCAGGCAATCTCGGGTTTGGGGTCTGCCAGGTCAGATGGCCAGGCCAAGCATACGGAGTGTGGGCCTTGTGTGCTTTTGCCGCAGTCGACGTCAGTGTACCAGGCACGAATCAGAACGGAAGCGCTTCCAGTATCTTGCGTAGGCAAGGACGAGGAAGAGAACATTGCAAGCCGAGCTCGAAAGCCGAGGACCGTCACATACCTTGGAGGCGATGACGGATTCATTGCCCAGCGAAGTTTCTCGACTCTAGGTACGGCTACCGAAGGCCACATGGAAGAGCTCAAGGATCACGACGAGCCGGATCATCAGGGAATCAAGGTGACGTTTGCCACCAAGACCGTGGTAGAAGAAGATTGGTCCATTGGCATGACAGCTGCCCCATTTTGACACACTTACATCGTCCTGTGTTCCGCTTGCCTTCCAAACCAGCTCTTATCCTCGGCTTGGTCTACGCTCTTTCTGAACTTCTTTCATTCATCACTGATCATACTCCTCATGTGAAGCTTGATTCAACCATTCATTTGTCCGAAAGCTCCGTGAGAATGAAGGTGGTGACAGGGGCGTAGCGAGGCGTGTGGGCTACAGTCGTCTCGGTGCAGCGCTGCAGCGATGTCAGATCTCTGGCGAGAACATTGGAACTAAATCGAAAATTGTGGCTCTACAACATGTTTGAGGATTTGTTTGGCGGAAAGACACAAATTGCAATGTGACGTAGTGACTGTGACTGCAATTGTTAGACTTCGGTTCTTGAGCCATTTCCACATTTTGTCTTGCTTCTCCACCAAAAAGCCTACGAATCCTTGTGCTGGTCGATGCTTCTTGGTAGCACACTCTCACCGTCGCATACCATGGCATACCATGCCACCCAAAGGATCCGGCCGAGGCCGAACGCAGCATCGCGAGGCTGACAAGGAGCCAGAGACCCCCTTCCATCCGCACGCCGACGCTGCCACCTTTCGCGACCTACTCATCTTTGAAGAGCGGCTCAAGCAGAATGCGGCTCGACTGCAGGCGCGCAAGCGCAAATACGAGATGCTCCTCTTTGGATTCGTCAGCTTCATCCTCTGCTTGTCGCACTTTGTCGTCATTTCGCCTCGCTCCTCGGTGTTTCTGCAGTACAGTCTGGCAGCGGTGCTCATGATTTGCTTGACGACGCTGTTTCTGTTTTTCGCCAGTGGAATGCACGCAGAACGGATCCGGTCGGCCAACAAGTTTGTGCCGCAGGCGAATCGGAGCTTACGCAACTTCAACATGTATCTCAACACACGCGGGGCTCGAACAACTTCCCTGAATCCGTCAGCGGGGACATCATCATCGTTGTCGTCGTCAATCCCTCCAGCGCAAAACAGCAGAGGTGAGCTCATCTTCAGCAGCAGGGTCAGCCCAGAGTTCCGGGAAGGATACGAAAGGTATCGGGCCGCTTTCGAACGGCGCCGGGCGGAAAAGATTGCAGTCAAACGGGCACAATCGTGGAAGCGCTGGTTTGACTTTGCTCTCGGCAAGTCGAGCGATCTAGCTCCCAAGCCTTTGTCGGCTACACGCCTCTCTATCGAGTCACGGCCAAGGACAACGCGTAGCTCAAAGCCAAGAAGTAGCCGGACAACCCGAGCTTCAACGCGAGCCAACTCAAAGGGTAGTGCGGCTACGCTATCGCATGTTGCCAGCGGACAGCTGGAAGATGTAAGCGACGTGCCGAGTGATGGACTCAGTAGCGAGGGTTTGAGCGACGGCTTGAGCGAAGGATTGAGCGAGGAAGGAGGATCTCTGTCAGGCCACGAGCCATCATAGCTTTCCCATGGTCACCATCACAGCCGTTTCGTAGCATCACTGCCCTCAATTGTAACATCACCGTTTGTTTTTGGGGTTTTGGTGGTGGGCTGTCTGTGCGCGTTTTTGCCAGTTGAAACACGCGAATGACAATGTGCGGCCGTTCCGAGGTGGAGGAAAGCAGCACAGCACTTCGGCACTCCGGCACATCCGTCAAGGCAGAAGGCAACTCGGCTGGACCCAAATTGAGTTTTGACCTTTGCATGCCTTTCAACAGCTGCCTCGTGCTACAAAGTCGTGATCACTTCTCATCCACCATCCAGCCGCTCCCAACATGGAGACCACCTGGGCCCCACTCGTACCCACATCCAAGGGCTCAGGGCGGAACAATACCTCTGCAGAGGCTGCCAATGCTGCAGCTGCAGCCGCGACCTCCAATCATGTCAACGACGTCTCGCTCGATCCATTCTCAATAGGTGCTTTACCCTCGACCGTGGTCCAACGCATCCTCAGCTTCATCCCCGTTGCCGACCTTCCCAGCTGTGCGCTCGCAGCAAGATCCCTAGCTCGCTTTGTAGCCGACGAGAGATTATGGGCGCAAAAATTGGCCTTTCTGCAGTACAAACAGGTGCCCGGACGACATCTCCGCTACGATCCGGACCTGTCAACCGTTTCAACCGCGTCCGGAAGCAAAAATGAAGTGCTTCACCATCGAAAGAGCAGCACCAGCTCGCCCTCTGGTCGACCCTCAGCAAGCAGTGCCGCAACAGCAACAGCGCCATTCAAGGACACCAAAGACACCAATGATGATGACTTTGGCGACTTTGAAGCTGCCACCATCACTAGTCCGGACGACGAGAGCTTTGGCGGCTTTCTCTCCTTCAAACCGAGCCAGTCAGGACAAAGCTTTTCGACAGCGCCCGTGTTCTCGTATCGCGCCGAATCCAAGCTGCCCATGCCGAGCACCGAGGCGAATTCAGCGTACCAGACGTTCAAACGCATCGCCATCTCACTCAAACCGTTCGTGCAGAGCCTGCTGTTCGAGACGTCTCCGACCAACTCGCTGGTGTTTACGGATCCGAGTCTGTCTTCGCTTTCGTCGCAGGCAATGATGATTTGCAACGTGGCCCGATTCACGGGGCCGCTGGTGCTTGGATCGTTCGCCAGGGCCCATTCGACAGCTTCCAAAGAAGGTGCCGAGGACGCTTTGGACCAAGACCAGTGGAGGCTGCGCATGTCTATCAGCCAGGCAGCCGATTATCTCGAAGGTGTGCTGTTGTCAGCGTTTGAAGGAGCCGATGCGAGGCGGTCGGATGCTCTGCGCGCAGGTGATCGAGGCATGGATGTTAGCAAAGCCGTCGAGCGCGCAGAGAGCGATATGCACGAACATGCTTCCTTGATATGGAATCTGGCCGTCTCGACTGCTGCCCCCTCAGCAGACCCAGGCCACGTCTTTGCCTCCTCGATCGCAGCCGAGGGCGAGACGGCCAACTTGTTGGCTCTACTCGATCGTCCCGGCCACGCAGCGGCGCTCAGCTTTCTCGAAAAGCGAGACTCGCTCTTCATGAAGAGAACCTCACATCGACCTGAAGCCAACTTTGCTTCTACGGCTACCTCAACACGGCCCGCACTCGACTTTACAGCTATGGACGCATTTATGGCCGACATTCTCGCCAGTTTGGCGAAAGACGGATCGCTGGCGGCGCGCGTCTTTCCCCCTGAGCAGCAGATTCTTCTCGCCTTTGCCAGTCGTCTCACCAACGAGGTGGTGGGCGAATACATCAACGGTGTGCTGACCAAAGCGCGGTCGATTGATCTGCATGTCTACCTCCAGGCGGCAGCGGCGACCTTTTTGCAGGCGCTCAAGCTCGCCGATGCGCTGGAAAAGGTGGAGCCGCGTCATCCCGAGTACGTCAACACGTCACGATGCCGTGCCATCGTACTGTCCATGTTCGAGGCGCATCTCGACGACTATCTGCAAGACGAACGCGAGTGGGTGCGCAACATCATGGTGGACTTGTGCAAAGACAGTGCAGGTGCGAGCGGGTCGGCGGGCAAAGCGGATGGCCGTGTGGCGCCAACCAAGACGATGGATACGGCGTTTTTGGCCAGCAGCAATCCGGCCCAGGTGAAGCGCAATGTGCTCAGCGGATTCAAGGACGTGCTGCTCATGCCGGTCACTGTGGTTCCGCGTGCAGCGGGCGCGGTGGGCGGCGCGGTGATCCGGACCGCAGGCACGGGCTTGAGCCAGTTAAACCCGCTCAAGTGGCAGCAGGGCCCCGCAGCGGCACGGAGCTCTACAGGAGCTAGCTCAGGCTCGGTGACGCCACAACGCGCTGGTACACCGGCGGCGATCGCAAGTGGGGCCGCGGCAGCGAACAATGGATATGTCGATTTCAGTAAAGAGGTGCTTGGCGGTCCCGAGGGGCATGTGGTCGGAGATGATGAGGACAGCGAGGACGAATCTGGATTTGCAGCGAGTTCGTCCATCAACGAACAGGTGGATGCCTTTGGCGGCTTTGCTGATGCGAGCATTCAAAATGAGTGGAACGAGAAGAGCAGTGCAGCTGCCGATGCGAAAAGCGCCTGGACCTCGAGCACGGACACGAGCCTCGAAGCTGACGGTGGGGAATGGAAAGCTAACGGTGTCAGCCCGAAGCCGACGCCGGCAGCAGCATCGACGATGGACGAGAAGGCACCACCAGCCTTAGGACCGACAACGAAAAAAGGCAACTTTGAGCGACTGCAACTCCTCCTCTCGCTCGATACGGCTCTGTCGCTGATCCAGGTGCATCGCGAATCGCTCAAGCGTATCGAAGCATTTCTCGTCTACCCACGTGCCACGCTGCACGGACGACGCGTTCACGAGGAAATGGAAGAGATCTGCCTCTCGCTCTTCCAAGTGCTAGGCGAACAGCACATTGCGCCTGGATTCAATCAAGCCACCGAGGAGATCAAGCAGTGGAATCCGCTGTCCGACTCTTGCATCTCGGATAAAGAAGCTGAGGCTGGCTGCGACGGAACGCAGGTGCTTCCGCTGGTGCAGTTTTTCGAGCTGACGCATATCGCCGATACCATCTCGCAGCTGTGCTCGGTGTATTTCTCACAAACGCTGGTGCCCGTGGTAAAGTTGGACGTGGATGACTTTTTAAACCCGGTGATTCGGGCGAAAAAGTCGTTCGAGGCCAACCTGGACGAATTTGTAGCAGCGGGCTTGTCGGTCAGCGTCGATCTGCTCATGAAGCGCGCCGAGTGGATATTGTTTTCGCAGCGTGATCCGCTCGATTATGCCGGGGGCAGCTCGGCGGAGCTCGGCTCTGCGACCCCCGCCACACGATCGACGCTCTCACTCCTCTCATACCACTGCTCGCTGCTCGTTGGCGCCACTGACCGCGAAATTCTCGACCTCTTCTACTCCGAAGTCGCCACGCGTCTCTTCCACATCATCACTAAACACCTCAAATCCCTCTCCATCAGCCCCACCGGCGCTTTCCAACTCATATCGGACCTCAACCACATTTCCACTTTCATCGCCTCGCTCAAATCCAAAGACCCCGACTTGCCTCGATTCTACAACTCGCTCAAGACGCTCGCAAACTACTACATTGTCGACGGTACCGAGTTGATCGCCCTCCTCAAGAAGGACGCAAACGCCAGCGCAGGCGCAGCAGCCAGACAGCAGAGGGTCGATGGATTCGTTTTTGGTCAGGAAGAGCTGTATGAGTTTCTCAAGAGCAGAACCGATTTCAGGCTGATCGAGAAACAGGTGGATCACGAGATTTTCGGGTTCAAGCTCAGCGAGGATTGCATCGTCTGCTGAGCCAGCGCGGGAAGGCAACACATTGCAATGTGCCAACAATCACGGGAATCGTGTGGAAATATGGAAATGCGTGTGTGTGTGTGGGTGTGTTGTGCTTGCTTACATGGTTTTGACAGCGGAACGAGAAGCGCGGAAAAGCATCAGTGCTTGCCATTTGCAGCCACATCGACCGCCTGCTCGATGACCGCCCCGGGCTTGGAAATGTTGCTGAGCGCCGACAGAACCGCCTTGAGCGAAGCGGTGGTAATATCGACGTCAATGCCGACACCCCAGAAACCGGGGGCCTTTTTCTCTCCGATCTCGTCCTTCTTGACCGGGTCGATGAGCTCAACGTAACTCGCCGCTTGCGCTTTGCTACCGTTGGCGCCGGCGGAGCCGGTCTGCAGGCTCGAGGCTTTGGTGATGGCGTGCTCGCTGTATTCTCGGATTTCGGCCTTGATGCTGAAGGTCGACTCGATGGCGTCGAGGAACGCCGAGAGGGCACCGTTGCCTGTGCCGGTGAGCTCGTGCACCTTACCCTGGTAGAGCACCTTGCCGGTGAAGCGACGGTGACGCGGGGTCTGAAGGCCGCTGTGCTCGTCTTCAGAGGTGATGCTGCTGGAAAGGTCGTCAGAAAGCGAGTAGCCGCGCAGAGCAAATCGACCCTCGCTCTTGCTAGCGGCGCCGGCACCGGCTTGAAGCGAAGCGAGCGAGGCCAGGTGGTACGTCTGCGTGAAAATGCGCGTGATATCGTCACTGGTCATCTCCTTGCCCGTGCGATCTGCGACCTCCTGGATCACCTGGTAGAAGGCGACCTGCATTCTGCGAGGCAGGTCGAGGCCCAGACTCTGCGCCACGAGGTAGGCGACACCGCCTTTGCCCGATTGCGAGTTGACGCGGATGACCGCCTCGTAGGTGCAGCCGAGGTCGATAGGGTCGATGGGAAGGTAAGGGATTTCCCACGTGTTGTCGCCCTCGGCGATGCGTTTGGCCTGCGCGGCGAAGCCTTTCTTGATGGCATCTTGGTGGCTGCCCGAGAAAGCGGTGAAGACGAGGTCGCCGGCATAAGGGTGACGCGGGTGGACCGGGATGTCATTGCAGCCACTGACCACATCAACGACCGACTGAATATCCGACAGGTCGAGCTCTCCGGGCTGAATGCCCTGCGAAAACATGTTGAGCGCCAGCGTGACAATGTCGACGTTGCCCGTTCGTTCACCGTTACCGAAAAGACAGCCCTCGACACGGTCACCTCCCGCTAGCATGCCAAGCTCCGATGCAGCAACGGCACAGCCTCGGTCGTTGTGCGGGTGGAGCGAGACAATGACCGAGTCGCGGTCGGTGATGTTGGTGCAAAAGTACTCAATCTGGTCGGCATAGTGGTTGGGAGGACCTACCTCGACGGTGGCAGGTAGGTTGAAGATGATCGGATGCTCGTGGCTGGCTTTGCCCCAGGCGGTGCGCACCGCTTCGCAGATCTTGACTGCAAAGTCCATCTCGGTCTGGGTAAAAGTCTCTGGCGAATACTCATACTTGAAGTTGGTGCCGCCGTTTTCGGGTTTCGAGTAGTGATCGACGAGTTCGCGGACGATCTTGGTGTGTCGTACTGCGAGGTCGATAGTCTGCTCTTGTGAGTTGCTGAACACGACGTTACGGAAGAGGGGCGAGGAAGCGTTGTACATGTGCATAATGACGTTTTTGGCGCCCTTGATCGACTCGAAAGTGCGTCGAATAAGCTCTTCACGAGCGGGTGTGAGGACTTGGATGTAGACATCGTCGGGTATCATGTTGTTTTCGATAATGTGACGAACAAAGCCAAAGTCGGTATCGGAAGCCGAAGGGAAAGCAACCTCGATCTCTTTGAACCCGACTTGGACGAGCTTCTGGTAGAATTTGAGCTTCTGCTCGCCGGACATGGGGTTGATGAGAGCCTGATTACCATCTCGAAGATCGACCGAGGTCCAGATGGGCGATTTCTTCTGAACTTTTGTGGGCCACGTTCGATTGGGCAGATCGATGGGCTTGTACGGTTTGTACTTGTCGCCGGGGATCATTGGCGCCATGACGGACAAGATGTGTGGCAGCTGTGCCAAAAGTTTTTTGCGGCGGGTCTGGTTGGATGAGGATGCGGTCGAACAAAGCGGAGGTCGCTGAATCAATAGTTGGCTCTCCAGAGGTATGAAAGCGAATACAATGTGATGGCGAGAAGAAAACGAGAGAGCGCCTCGTCAGATTGAGCTACTGCACTCTCACCCGCTTCAGAAGTCAGCGTTACAGCCGGTCAAGAAGCCCCAGAAGGCGGCGGGCTGAGCGCAGCAGCTTGCCTGTCATGTGAATAAAAGGCCTCCCAGCCTGCGAAGAAGGTATTTTCTGAATAATAATAATAAAAGAAAAGAAAAAAAATTGAGAACAGGGACTTGGCCCGTGACTCGATGACTTGAATTCTTCCAGAAGAAAGGGCAACTTTGGTGACGGTGGACCCACTTGTCACATCGGAGGTTGACCCGAATAAATGCCATGGGATGTCGGCATGCTCGGCCTCACATTCTGCGAATGTTTGGAACCGGGTAGGAAATCAGGGTCCAGTCGAAAACGATTGCAAAGACCTCCTTTCTTCCTGACACTGCCCTCCTCTTTGACGATCCATTTCGACGATGCTAGAGGTCGAATTGGGGCCAGCTCAAGGCGTCAATTCGCTGTACAATAAGAGCTTGGGTCCTGGTCACTCTCCGACGCCTTGTCCACAATCCGGATTCATCGCTCCAGCTCGGGACAAAGGGACGCAGGTGTTGGCGGCGCACTCGGACTGCAACGACAACGATCTGCAGGTGCCATCGGGATGGCCGAAAGAAGTCGTCTACATCACACAGAACCTTGTAGCGCCATCGATACCTCACTTGATTGCGCAAAGGTATGTGCTCTCGCCCTCGCCGGGCTCGGCTCTCGCTCCGAACAGCGAAGCGCCTGCAGGGCCAAAACCCTCGCCGGCTCTTCCGCAAGCAACGCACAACGACGGACGGCCAGACTGTCTCTACACCACATCGATTCAGCAACAGGTGCCGCTGATCATCTACCTGATTGATGAGCGTACACCGTGGTGTCCCGAATCGTTCCACTCTACCAGCCGAAATCTGACGTGTCATCCCGCCGCTGGATCTTTCGGCCTTTTCGCAGCGCAGGATATCCTACCCGACACTTTCATCAGGCCATATTTGGGCATACTTCATACCAAAGCAGATGCGGATTTCTACTCGACGTACGATCTGAGTCTTTGTCATGACTATAGGCTCACTCCTTGCCCATCGAACGAAGCCGATGACGTGGCACAACAGATCGATCTCATGTCGCTAGAACGAACCGGCGCGGACGAACACGATGCAACAGCCTTGTATCTGGACAGTCGCTACTGGGGCAACGAATCGCGCTTTGTCAACGACTATCGTGGCATCGCTGCCAAACCCAACGTAGAATTTCGTTCCTTCATTCAACTTGCCGAAGGTGGGCAGCAACGCTTCCAAATGGGCCTATTTGCAACAAAATCGATCAAGAAGGGTCAAGAATTGCTGATCAACTACGGAAAGAGCTACTGGGTACATCACGATCAATTGGAGGGCATCAAGGCGAAGCAAGCGCAGGCTGCTTCGGCACCAACCAGACAGCTAAGTAGCAAAGAGGCTCCGACGAAAGCGGTCGACCCGATTCAGGCAATGCTGCAACGAAGTCGCATGCGAGTCTCGAGATCAGCGCCGAGCGTTCCACGGCCTCCTCATCAACCTCCGCCTCGCTCATGACTTGCACTTCGCTCATTCTCTCGTTCTTCCTGTCTCTCATATCTCTCTCGAACAATGCATCGTTAGAGCTTGGTGACTTCATCGCTGAAACTGCTGAAACTGTATTTACAAATCTCTTGGACAAACCCATCATCGACGCTTGCGACTCTTATCACCCTTTCCCGTGTACGAAACATGGTCGCTGTTCTTGCCCGCCTTCTTGCCCGCGACCTGGCTCAACGGGACGTAGGCATACGGGCTCTTGCCGTTTCGAATCACATCACCGCCTCCGCGTTTAGCACGGAACTCTTTGCCGATCGTCTCCTTGACGCGCTTCTTACGGTCGCCTTGCGCAGCGGCTGGCTTGCCACTCTGCACCTGTCGTGCTCGGTCCTGGGCTTCCTCCACGGCCATCTGTTCCAGCTCCATCTCGCGTTCGGCTTCGCGGGTACGTTTGTTGTTCTTGTTGAACTTAACCGCTCCGCCTCGCACCTGGGCCATGCCGTCGATGCCGCGAGCTTGGTTGATGTAGGCGGTGCCGGCGCCATCAACGTCGACGGGCTCGGAAGCGTCTCCACCCGTGGCGAATGAGACGCGCTTGGAATTCGCATTGGCGCCCTGCTTGGCAGCGTGACTCTCATCGTCGTCAATGAGCATGCGTCCCGTAGCTTCGTCGAGCGCAAACTTGCTCGCCTCTTGTCCAGGTTGACGCTTCTTGTTGCGACCGTTAGCGCCGTTCTTGGCGTTGGGGTTGGACAGGGCGATGCGTGCCGTGGCGCTGCGATCCAGCAGATCCATGGGCACATCATCATCGTCGTCCATTTCGATGTATGCCTCGTCCTGCTGCTTGGCGCGACGACGGTTGGCTCGACCGCCTTTCTCGTCCGCATCACCGCCGCCATTCTTGCGGTTCCGGTTGCGAGCCAGCGCAGCCGCGGTACCGCCCTTGCGTCCGTCAGCTTCGCCGTCGTCGTCGCCGTCTTCATCGCTGTCCGAGATATCCGACTCGGATCCGTATACGACCTCCTCGAAGGCATCATTGCCACCTTTGGTCTTGAGGATGCGAGGCGCAAGCCCGGGTTCGTCGTCGTCCTCGAGCACACCAGCCTCGCGCTCGGCTGCAGCATCGGCCCTCTTGCGCTTGGCTCGCTCCTTGCGCTTACGAATGTTGTTGATCAGCTTGCGATTGTCTTCGTCGGTAAGCTGGTAGATGCGCTCGAATCCAAAGCGACGCAGGAGACGCTCGAAAATGTGGCGGACCTTGACCTTGAAATGCTGCTTGTGCTCGGTCGACCATCCGAGCAGGGCCGGGATGAGCTTGGGCAGGTGTGCGTCGATGAGCGCCGTGTTGAAGTCGACGATGGCCACCTTAACAAAACCGATGGCCGACTTGACGATCTCGCGGTTGGCCGACTGCACGTACACCTCGATGGTGCTCAGCAGCTCATCGAGTACGCTCTGCTCGAGCGTCTCCTTGAATTCGTAGACGAGGCGAGAAAGCGCGGTGATGGTGGCGCTGATCATGTGCGGTGTGGTACCTGCGAGACCGGCGGCGACCATGGTCAGGTATTCACTGATGGAGGCCGACACGACACCGACCTCGGCCATCTCGCTGTCATCTTCGTCTTGCTCCTCTGCAGCGGCGGCGGTATGACCCTCGACGAGCTGGCGATTGATGACACCACCCTGCTCCATCTTGTAGCCCATCTGAACGAGTAGCTCGTAGGCGTTCTGACGCGTGAGCGCATTGACCTCCTTGGTGGCCAGTACGGCCTCGGGGATGATGGTTGGCAGATGGTGCAGCTCGTCTGAGGGAATGTTGGGAACAAGCGTAGCGAGCAGCAGAACACGGTCACGCTTGGCGCCGAGTGCGACGCTGGCCGTCGATTCGCGCAGCTTCTCGAGCAAGTCGCCGACACGGTTGGCGGTCTTGCCTCCGTCGGATACAAGCAAGATTTGCTTGCCGGCATCTCCCTCGAGCAGCCTACTCAAAATGCGGTAACTCTTCTTCTGAACGGTTGAGTCGTGCGAGCGCAGCACGTTGTCCTGGCAGATGAGGGAGAAGAGGTCGGCAGCGGAGCCCTGGGGGCTCTTGTCAAGATGCGGGATGAGCGCCGAGAGCAGGTCGAGCATCGTGTAGGGAACAGGCGGCGGTGAGTTAGGAGACTCCTTCTGGTTGCGTTTCTGCTTGGTGGAGAGGGTGGGCAGCGCCTGCTCGAGCGTTGTCTTGACTTTGGTATACGTGTTCTGAACATCTTGCGGGGACATTACACGCAGATAGGCGGCGATAGTGTCGTAGACAAAACCACGGCCTTCTCCCGGCGATTGCGAAAAGACGTTGAACAAGACAGCCAGCAGATTGGGAGCGATGGCCGAGAGATGGGCGATGTTGGCCTTTCCATCGGCCTGGTCGAGACCAAAGGCGTGCTTGAGCGAGTCGGAAGGCGCACCAGACGACACCAGCGCTTCGTTGCGATAGACCAAGGCTTGAAGACCTCGGCAGATGGAAGGACGCAGGTTGGGCTGCGTGTAGAGCACGTTGGTAAGCAGTTCAGCAAAGGGCCGGGTAAAGGCCGAGATGAGATCGCGAGGCATGGCGCAGTAGGCGGGGAACAGCGCCCAGATCTGCTCGGTGAGCGCTTCGTACATCTTTGCTTCGACGGGTCGTCCGTCTGTTTCGGCTTCCTGGCGCTTGGTGAAAATCTTTTCCGAGAGCGAAACGAGATCGCCCGTGAAATGGCTCAACTCGGAGTTGTTGATTTTAGTGCGGATGAGCGGGAGCAGCCAGGCACGTCCGGGACCTTGAGCCTCGCCGAACAGGTTGAGCGGCAACGCCTCGAGGAGCAGACGCGGGCCGCAGACCTCGACGGCCGCGGCAATCACCGTGTCGGCGTGCTCGCGGTGCTCAAATGTGGGCTCCTGACGCAGCTCGGCGATGGTCTGAACAATGTGCATGGTGAGCGAGGCAGCAGCGGGGTGTGGAGGCTGGGTGTTGGGCACGTAGTGGTATCTCAAGCGGGCGATGAGCGAGGCGAGCACCGAGAGGATCTCTGCGCGCGCGTGCATGTACTGGAGCGAATCCTTGCCGAGCGCGTCTTCGATGGACTGGATCATGTCCAGCAGAGGAGCTTTGCTGGCCTTCGCTTTCGAGAAGGACGCCTTGAGGGCATCCGAGACGGCAGCATCGGGAACGCAGTAGCGCAAAAGCGCGATGAGGGTATCGCGACCGGCGGAGCGGACAGCAGGCGCGGTGCGCGATGCGTCTGACTTGGCCGACAGGGAGAGCGCAAAGATGTCGGACCATACCTGCGGGGCCAGCTGCCAGGCGGGTTCGCCTCCAGCAAACCGTGAGTAGGCCGACATGGCGTGCTCAAGGGCACGGAGGTAGGCTGGAAGCAGTTGCACATCCGAGCTGGAAGGCACAAATGCGGGCGAGCGGAGCGACTCCAAAAGGTTGGACAGCGTCTTTTCGCCGATGCTGCTTGGCGTGGAAGTGACGTGCGACTGGATGAGAAGCGCGTCGGCCTGTGCAGCGCCCGAAGAGATGCTGGGGCGGCATGTTTTGAGGAAGGCTTCAAAGACGTCAAAGGCAGCGATGGTAAGGAAGGGGTTTTGAAGGCCTGGCAAACGCAGCAGCGCAGCAACGAGGTCGTCAACTTGGGCAATGGGCAGGATATTGATGGTCTGCTTGGCAAAACCACACACCCAAATGCCGACAGAAGCGGTGTCGCCTTGGTTCTGTCGAAGCGCTGCGGCGGCTTGGGCCTGTTTGGCCGTACCCGACTTTTTGTCGTACTTTGGATGGAAGGGGTCGTCCTTCTTCTTCTTCTTCTGGGCTTTAGAGCCGGAAGATGAGACGGAGCCAGCATCGGCTACGTGCGTCAATGTTGAAATGATCCAGTCGAAAGTGAGCTTGAGGTAAGGGTGATACGGTTTGACGGAAGCAGCCGCTGTTGTTGGCAGGATGCTCGTGACGAGAAGCTGCGCGCGTCTGCGAACCTTGGGACGAGAATCGGCACAGAGGTTGAGCGCAGCAGACCAGCAAGAACGCAAGGGGCCATCCTTTTCGAGATGCGGCAGATCAGCCTCAAAGGCCGTGTAGATGGACTGAAGAATGGCAAGCGCCGATTTGAGCGCCGAGGCATAGTTTTCTGCGGCCGAGGTGTCGTTGACGTTAAAAGTGGTGGGGTGAGGAGAGCTGAGCAGCTTGCCGACGGCGGGGACGATCGAGGCGAGCTTGGCGCGGAGAATTCCTGCTGATACGTGGGGAGCGACGATCGACAAGAGGTAAAAAACATTGTTGAGAAGCGAGGGAGGCGATGAAGGCGATCTGGCAAGTTCGAGCATCGACTCTAGCGCGAGAAAGTACTCTGCAGGCGCCCGCTGTACGAAAGCATGCTGGGAAGCGGCTGCGCCAGAAGCTGATGTGGATCCGTTGGCGGTATCTTGCTCTGCAAGCGTTGCTTCTACGGCGACGAGAAGCTGAGCGGGGCCCTTTTGATTTTCGAGTTTCGAGTTGGTGTGGTGGCGAATCTTGGAGAGGGCGCTGTGCAGGCTGTCGAGGCTAGCGGCGGCGGCAGCCGATGCATCCATCTCAAGCGAAGTCATTGTGGTTGCGAGAAAGATGCAAAGAGAGAAATTGGAGAGCGGAACGAGTCTGATTTGGGTGTGCTTGAGGAGCCACGACAAGGGTGCCCTGCTTGAGCGGACTGCGTTTGCAACGCAAGAGCTGTGCGTTTAAGTGAGACAGAGCCTCTGGTTCTCGAGGGGACGTCGGATGTTCCGTAGCGACTCGAAGAAAAACCGTGTGTATGCGTGACTGCGGAGCCCTGGAGAGAGAGGGAGGGAGCCGAAACGAAGAGACAAAGGGTAGAGGTGAAGGAAGTGCCGAACGCAATCCAAGCTCAGTCTCGAGTGTGAAGCATGAGCTGCTGTCGAGTGTTGCACTTTTTTCTTCCTTCTTCTCAGTCTAGCTGACTTCCCACCAAATTCACTTTTTGGCAAGCACAATTTTGCTTGTGCTTTCTTCTTCCTGCAAAAATTTCAGCAGCAGGACCCTGAAGAGCGAGGAAAAGAGCTGACGACTGCTTATGTAACATGAAAAGACAGGAAGCTCTGTGCAAGATCTCGGGTCGGTTGTGCACCGACGTCAACGTGCACCGCAACTTCAACCTTGATCCTTGTCGATCTGCACAGGTGCACCGGTGCGACCCATCAAGCTTTGATTATTGTGTCGTTGCTGCTTCAGTTGCGCTTTCTTCTTCTCTTGTCCTTTGCATTTTGTCAATGCGATCCACGCTCCTCTCGCTGGCTTCATTCCATTCCATCTCGAGAAACTCCTTGGTTGCCCGCTGTCCAACTCTAGCCCGCACAGTCGTTTCCATCCCAGGTCCTCGGGCTCCTCGCACCTTCCCAAGTCTACATCCTAGCACACGCAACATGGCTTCTTCCACCTCTGCCAGCGCAGCAAGTGCTGCCAACGCCAATTCGTCCGCTTTCAAGAGCGCCGGCCTCCCCCAACTGTCTGGCGTCGAGGCTGCCAAGCGTGCGGCTGCCTACGCTGCCGTCGACAACCACGTCAAGCCGCAGCACGAGATCATCGGTATCGGTTCCGGATCCACCGTCCCTTACGTTGTCGAGCGCATCGCACAACAGGGCGAGGCTGTCAATGCCAAACGTTGGTTCGTCCCCACCGGCTTCCAGTCGCGCGAGCTTATCATTAACGCCGGTCTTCGTCTCGGTGATGTTGACAGTTTCCCCAGCATTGACGTCACCATCGACGGCGCAGACGAGGTCGACAATGCGCTCAACTGCATCAAGGGCGGTGGTGCGTGCCATCTGCGCGAAAAGGTGCTCGCCGAGGCCGCCAACGAGTTTGTTGTCGTAGCCGATTACCGCAAAAACGGCTCTCAGCTCGGTACCAAGTGGCTCCAGGGCGTCCCTATCGAAGTGGCTCCCTTTGCTTATGCCAAAGTGTTGCAGAACCTCAAAAAGATGGGTGCAGACAAGCCGGTGCTTCGCATGGGTAAGGCCAAAGCTGGCCCGGTGGTCACCGACAACGGCAACTTTTGCATCGACGCTCCTTTCCCTGAAGCTCAGATGAAGGATCCTTCCGACCTGCTTATGCGCATCAAGTTGCTCACCGGTGTCCTCGAAGTCGGTCTCTTTTGTAACATTTGCAAGTCGGCTTACTTTGGTAACGATGACGGCACCATTACCATCAAGACAGCCGACGGAAAAGTGCAAGAGGGCGTCCATTTTGACGTCTCCAAGCCTCCAGCGACAGCATGACTTCGGCTGTATGCGCGTAGGCACTTTGTAGTATCTCCATCTTTTCCGCCCAATCAACCATGGTTCTGCTCAGGTCAAGCAAAGTGTGACATCGCCTTTGCTATCTTTCAAAAGAGCGGGTGGTGCTTGCGGCCATCGGCGCCGTGTGCAACGGCATGTATCGATGCCTCTTCTGCACAAAAGAGTGCTAGCCTTGCCTTGAATCCGACCTACGCCCTAACCTTGCTGTTATCACATCACCTCGCCGCGTGCCGTCTGTCACGGAGCCGACTTTCCATGAGATCCGCAGGTCTGCGCGCTGGGTCGAGGTGACTGAGCCAGGCTTCCAAGCGTGCTCACGGACCATGCTCCACGAAAGGCGACCAAGGCTGATTTTTGGAGGACAGCTTCAGAAACGCGTTGCTCGCTCAGATCGCTGCAAAGTTAATCTATCATCGATAGACCACAGAAGATATCGCATAATAAGAGCCGTAGTGCTCAGGCCACCAAGGGTCTGCAAACGTCGCGCCATGTCAAGCTCGGCTCCTCCTCTGGATCTTTTTCGGCATTGGCAAGAATGCGGTGGTCGTTCCATTGTTGAAAGACGAGACAGCCATTGGGAGCCGGCGCCTCGTCCAGGTGCGTCGCATCGCCATGCATGAATTGGCATTCGTATGAGGATCCCGGAGAGGGATCATAAGGTACTCGGAAGAGATTGGCGTTGCTCAGTTAGCCCGGGTTTCCTTTTTGGCTCTGTTCGCTCCTTGCCTTAATCGCTCCTCCCCCCCCCCCCCTTCCTCGCAGACGTAACCCTCTCCAGCGACAGCATCTCGGTTGCATTCGACAGTGCCAGCTACGATGCAGTCCGTCTACGTTGGCGAACTCGATCGAACAGGTCCTGGGACGACCCTTTCGTACCCCATCAGTCCGTACGACATGACCTTTCTTCATCGCGGTCAGACCCAAGCACAGGTGATCGAGGCGCTCTACAGGCTCATTTACGCGCCCGAAACTCCAGGTCATCGAATCTGGCTGCTTGTCAGCCAAATCGAATGCATCATCGCAATCACCGTTTCAGTGGTCCTTCTGGTTCGCAAGAAATCCTACGGCAGGCTGTGGTTGGTGGCGAGGCGCGACTCGAGCTACGGCACGTTCTACGTGACCAATTCGGTGTTTTGCCTGGTTATCGGCGTGGCGGGTTATCTGTCGGCGTGGGTGGTGACATCGGTAACGGCGGCAGCGTTTTCGTTTGCGGGCGTCAGCTCGAATGCGTGGTGGTGGATCGTGCCGGCTCCATGGGCGCCGCTGGTGGTGGGCGGGTATGTGAGCATGCATGGGTTTGTGATCGGGTGCAGCCCTCGCTCGCCGCTGTCGCCGTTCAGCGCAAAGCATCGTAGCAAGTGGTACTACTTGCGGTTGTCAAAGAGCCCCATGGTGGTGAATACGATGCTGATCGTGCCACCGGTGCTCTTCATCATCGGTACATTTGTGCTGTGCATTCTGGCCGGACATACGTATCTTTTTGCAAAAGCGTTGGCGGCTGACACATTGCCCAGCGACATTTCGGCGGCGCTAGCACAAACAGCGCATCATACGCCCGTAGATGCTTCATTTGCCAGCACCTTGGCATCGGACCAGCTGCTGTGGACGTCGCGTCGTGTAGCAGCTGCCTACCTCGACATCCACCGCTACGTCTGTATCAACTTGCTGCTCAGCTGCGTCGCCGCGTTTTGCATCCTCACTCCCAGCATCCTCTACGGTCTGCCCAACAGCTTCAGCTTGGTCGACCATGCTTGTTCTCGCACCGCCACGCTTCCACCTGCGCACCTGGGCCACCTTCGAAAAACTTTCTGGTTGATGACCACGGGCCGACCCAAAGGCGCCGTGCAAGCTGGCTATTTGAGCGCCAACGCATGGCGAATGACGCTGTTTGCCCAAGCCTACGTCTGGCTCGTCGTACTCTGCAGTCCCCTGTTTGGATTTGTCCCCATCATGATCGTGGCCAACTCGTTTCCCAAGCAAGTGGAACGCGGCGATTTCAGCCCCACCTTGCGTGCGGCCATCATCATCATCTCGGTAGTCATCTTCCTGACCGTCATCTTCTACGCAGCGCTATGCACCGTGTTCAGTTTAGAGCCGCTGTTTCGCTCGGCTATGGGCGTCAGCTTGCTAAGAAACCAGATTCCGATCGATGTCCAGGTGGTAGACCATCCAGAGGTCGAGAGTAGCGAAAACACTCAACCCGTGCTGACGATTTTTGTGCACGACCAACAGGAGGTGGAAGAACCCCTGCCTTCGCGGATCGAGAAGCGCGGCATATCGACCCAGCCATCCTTCTGTAGTCTCGAAAGCTCGTCACTTTTTCACAAGGACAAGGATGGATCGAGGGCACGCAACGACTCGGCTGATTTGGATGGCTGTCGACGTGTCGAGCCAGTCTCTTTGCTCGAATGCGGGCTGTTGTGAATCGATCTTATGGGAATGGTTTGCTCTGGTCAATTGTACCCTCGAGTTCCGGTCTCTTCGCTCTTTGTTTACTTTCCTTCACTTTGCTCTCCTTCGGATACGCTCTCTAGAAAACAATCCTTTGCTCATTCGGCGTCGCGACGGCTGTGAATGCGAGCGAGACCACACGGTAGTCAACTTGACATGAAGACAGTCTCAACTGGAGGACGCTGAGCACTGCTCTGTCTCAGATGTGCTATCCATTACAAAAACGATCATCGGGGTATACAGAGCTCTTCCTTACCTCTCCCTCCTCGCGTCGCGCTTCTGCTGCTCTAAAGCGGCCAAATCTGAGCAAAGCACTCGGTCACATCCTCGACAAACAGTCTCGGCTGTTCCACTGCCGCAAAGTGTCCACCCTCACCATGCCTTTTGTACCACTTCAAATTGACACTTGCGCGTACAAAACTCTCGGGAGCCTGAATAATTTCCATCGGGAAACTCGAGTAGCCCGCCGGCTGACGAATATAGTTGCTTGGATCGCTGGCTAGCTCGCTGGGACCTCTGGGATCCCGGTTCCGATACGGATAGAAGGAGCCCGCGATGGTGTCGGTGGTCTCGTAGAGGGTGAGGTTGGCAAGAATGGTTGAGAGAGTGGGCGATGTGTCAGTCCACGCGTACATTTTTTCGGCCACCCAGGCGAGCGTCGAGAGGGGCGAGCGCGAGAGGACGAGGCCGAGGGTGGAGGGCCGCGTGGCGTGGAAGGCGGCATAGGCGCTGCCGGTGGAGGTGAATTCGATGCCACGGTGGAGGGAATCGCGTTCGTCATGGGTGAGAGGTGGTGGGATCGAACCGAGCGTGAGCAGCGAAGCTGCTTTCCATGCAGTTTCAGCAGCGTATTCGGCTGCTTTGCCGACAAGCGATCCTGTTCCGCAGAGCGATTGTGCCTTTTCGCCGCGACTCCAGCTTTCAAACAATCCCAGTGCACGCTTGGTATAACGCTGTTTCGAGACCAAATGCGGAAGGCGTAGAACCCAGTGCGGTGTCAGTTCACGACCTAGTACCGGCAGAACGAGGTTGGGTCCTTGACAGGGGCAAAAGTTGAGATGCACCGCTCTCACGTTCTGCGGGAACTGAATGGCCATACTTCGAAGAACCGCAGAACCCCAATCGCCCGCCTGAACAGCGTAATTGCGGTACCCGAGGCTGATCATCAGCTTGTGCATGATACGAGCCACATCTTTGACCAACAGATCGCCGTCAGGGCCAGAGTGGCTGCCGACAAGTCTGCCGGAAAGCGAATCTCGCGCGAGACCTGCTGCAGCGCTTGAAAAGAGGTAGCCGGGATGCGAGGGCACGACGACGTCAAAGTGCACCGGCGTCAGATTGCCCGGATGGGCGAGCGGCTTGATGACATCCAAAAACTCGTGGAAAGAACCAGGCCATCCATGGAGCAGCAAGAGTGGGATCACTTTGGTGTTGAAGCCTGCTGCGGGAGAATTGGCGCGTTCATGGATAAAATGAAGATCGACGTCTTCGATGAGCACCTTGTAGTGAGAGAAGGACGAGATGCGCGCCTGCTCTGCTGCCCAGGTGTCATGATCTGGGCCAGCTCGATGAGTGCTGGCGTGCCGGATGGTGATCGAGTCGTCAAGTTCGGCAGCTGGGGTAGCAGCTTTCGAATGAAGAAAGGGAAGCCAAGCATCGCGCAACTCGCAGAAGCGTTCGTGCGTCAGACCGAACCGTTCGTAGTCGCCTTCAAAGTGGGCTTTAGAGGGCAAGGGACGTTGTGCATCGGTTTCAATGCGCTCGATGAGGTCTTGGAGGCGATCCTGCGAGATCGTGGGATCAAATTCGCGCACGACAAACGACTGTGTGCTGGAACCAAGAGGCTTGTCGTTGCGGCAGTTGCGCGGCGGAGACTTTTCGCTGCGCGCATCGGCGCAGATGTCATTGGTGTGCGGTCTATTTGACTGCAGGCCATGCTCTGCGCCACGATAGACAGACTCGATGCTAGGCTTTTCGTTGAAGAGATTCCAAAATTCGTGTCCTTCCAGAGCGCGCTCGAGGTAGCGAGGCAGGTTTTGACCGGCTGAATCGGCAATGGGGCGAGGCAGGGTATGAATGTGATTCTCGTGCATAAGCTCGCTGACCCAACGCTGGACGGTCTCGGCGCTATCTTCGGGATGATCTGGCAACGCGGGCCGCAGAAAGCGGAACAGCTGCCACCAATCGTATACGCGGGTATCCGAGACGATCCAGCGGCGACCCCATCCCGCTGAGCTGCTCTGGTGGAGTAAGAGGATGGCCCGTGCTACGTCTTGACCATGAACAAAGTGAACGCTGCCTTTCATGGAGAGAAGTTCCTTGGAAGCACCGACGCGGGAAGCAAAATTCATTGGTTGTCGCTGTGCTCCGTAGAGGCCAGCGAGATTTAAGACGGCAGCTGCGCTAGCATTTCCGGGGGGAGCAAGCGAGGTGATATCGAGAAGGCGTTGCTCTGCAGCTGCTCTTGCATTGGTCGCATCAAAAGGAGAAGAGGAGGAGCTCCTTCCAGGGCCCCAGATGCCTGTGCTGCCGAGCTGAATCCATCGAGTCGCCCCATGCAACTGTTGATACTCGCGGACCAGGTCGTCCACCTGCTGGAGGTCCTTGATGGGAAAGATGATGACGACGGTGGTAGCATGTGGAAGTGGCTCGAGCGACTCTTTCGTGACGGGCACAGTTAGCTCGAATTGAATCCTGTGATTGTCGTGAGGTTGCTTTGCGTCCGGTGGAGAGCGCGATGTATAGGCATAGTGGAGGCGGTTTCGCTGGAGAAGCGGGACGAGGAAGGTGCCAGTCCATCCGGAGCCGAGCAGCAGCACATCGACCGAGTTTCGAGAGGTCATGACGCCATTCAGGATGTTATTAGACGCAGCGATGGTGGTCGTAAGCCAGTTGCCAGATGTCGCCGACGGATATGAGACAGAGGATCTGGTGGACAGAGGCGGAGAGGAGATGCGGGGAAAAAGGGCATGTGAAATCGTCCAAATCACAGCAGAATGATGACGAGCTGATCTGAGCGGCCAACGATGATCCTCCACCTTTCGCCCGGCAGATTTCGAAAATGTGACACATGTTGATTCTAACATTTCAAACTTTTGTGAGCTTGTCTTTTCGTGTTAGGTCGTTCGAATCCCCGCAGGCGACTCACGATTGGTGGAGTCGTTTGGATGGACACCAGGGGGATCGGTAATTGGTGCGGACTCTGAACGCTGTCCTTCGGTGTCTAAGACTGTGTGAACTTGCGTTGATATAGGCGATCATCGATGCGGTTAGAGGGTACCTCGGATCCCGAATCCGAATCCGAACCACATGCCTTGGCAAGCAGCCGGTCATGATCGCTTTCGATTCACATGGTGGATCCGGAAACGAAGACCCGGCAGCAGCATTGAAATCTCGACCGGATTGGCTCGATCTGTTGCTGCGAAAGGATCTGCGAGCGACGATGGTCAGGCCGGAGTGGGGCCGAATCGTGAGACGTACAATGACAGGGGAATACGTGGTACCGAGGAAACACCAAGCTACCGAAAGCGAGGTGTCGATGGATGGACCCTGCTTCTCGATGAGCAGTGACAATGGCGATCAAGCTGGGGGACATCAGGAACATCGACAACGCGGCACAACTGACAACGTAAGCGATACGATCATTGCATGCTCTCTCCACCCGTAAATACGGTTCTTACCGTCCTTGCTGTCCTTACGGTTCGAGACATTTCACATTGTGTCGGTGACGTCGCGTTGCTGCAGGCAAGACATTTTAAGCTATGCATCAGGGCGCCCCAAGCGCTCTTCTTCCTCGATTGCAAACACTGGACCACGTGCCTGGTACCAGGTGATGGAGAGAATTAAAGCTACTGTACCGAACAATCTCCGCTCCGCTTGATCCTGAAAGAAGCGTCAGGCGATGAGGAGCTCCAGTATGCAGTACCTTGCAATTTCCAATCTGAATCGGACGGTTCGAGCTGCAGATTCAGAGATTTTAAAATGTGGCTTGTCGAACCATCCATCCAGAACGGGCGTGTAGTCCAGAACCAGATTGTAACCATCCGAGAGTTTATCTTTTTATCATCCCGACTCCCGCTCGCGCATGGTCTCGGCGCGAAGTTCTTGAGTGAGACTACCTGTGTACTCGAGTCGCAGTTCTCCCCCATGCAGCGCAGTGCATTGCGCGGTTCCTGGGGAATCTCAGAGCTCCAAGACATCCTCTCGTCTAGGCAACTTCCAGCAGCTGCACACGCGACTGAGGTCTAGACGGGTCACTTGCCGCCGTCGGACCTGCAGGCGCGGCGGCAAGGCGTGCGTGGATCCGTGTGTTTGGGCAAAGCTGGTGGCCTGTCTGCTTGCCTGCTTGCTGCTAACTGCTGAACGATGCCGTCTGGCTTCGAGCTAGCACATTGCAGCGCAGGACACCACAGCGCGGTGCAGTGCCGGGCAGAGGTACAGTGCAGTAGCCTGACAGTTTGCAGCAAATGCTTTCGAGGGTCCCGCGTCTTGTCCAAGTCTACCCGACGATCCAAAAAGGGGGCGTTTACTGCTGCTGATCCGCGTTTTGCCCTGATTCAGGAGGTGTAATCCGTTTTCGCCGGCAAAGTGCGCTGTGGTGCGGCGCGTCTGTTCAAGATCGTGTTGGGCTCCTTCTTTTTCTCCTCAGTCGATTCGCGTTGCGGTCCAGGCTCATTTGGCAAAGTAAAGAGCAACAGACAAAACCTTTAGCCGAAGAACCCACGCTGCGCTCTGTGCACTTCTGCAGCGGCGGGTGCCTTTTCAAGTTCCACAATTTGCAACTCCGAGAACCATCGTTTTGTGTCACACTCAGACTCTTTTGTCTTGGTAACCTTTCCGCACATCTCCCATCGTCATTGCCGTTTGGACAAAGACACTACACTACTACTACCACAGGTACACTTCTCGGATCCATCTGGGGTCCACTTCGAATCCGTCTCGAAGCCTCCCATTTCGGTAGGCGGAGTCCAGACGCTTCGGGTCTCATGCTGCCGTCCGCACATCCCACTCGACCCCAACCTTCACACGCGCAGCACGCCCAGCTTCGATTGCCCGCAGCACCAGCTGCGATCGCCGCCACAATCCTCACGTTCAGCTACGATTACCGGCAGCTCAAACAGAGATCCCATTCGTTATAACAGCCGCGTCGGTGCTGGCGCTTGGAGTAGCCTTAACGAGCTTGCACCGTCATCGACATAGATTCTCTTGTCTTCCGTCTCCTTGCTCTGCCCAGCCGTCGACGGAGATCCTCTCACCCCTCGTCTTCTTGCTCTGCTGCACTTCATACGGCCGGACTGTTGCGGCGTCTTCTTCAGCTCACGCTCTTTGGCTATAAAGAAGCGCATCCTCGCAGATCGTCGCGCATAGGAGACTCCCGTGACAAACATGTTTGCATGACACAATCTTGTTCCTCCTACGTTGCAAGCCGTCGCGCCTTTGGCCACCATGAAGTCGCCCGAGCTCGATTCGGCATCGTCCTCGCCTGCCACAGGCCTGGGCGTCGCCGGCGTCAGCATTGACTTTGGCATTGCTTTCTCTTCATCTTCAAGCTCGCCTTCCACCACCATCAACAACAACAAGACGCCGCGATTGGGTTTCATCCGTCAACGTTTCAGCAGCATCCAATCGCGCGACAGTCCTTCCGTCCCCGAGGACAGCGTCGACGACGGAATATGGGACAAGAACGATGCCGCTTTTCTCCAAGAAGTTGCCCTTGATTCGCCTCTCCTTCTTTCCTCGCCTGATCACTTTAAGGCGGAGCCGCTGTTAACTTCCCCTGCCAGGCCCTCGTCTCGCTCGAACAGCTTGCTTCGCACCAACGAGATCAGTCGTCACTCCCTTTCCCCAACGCTTTTGGCAAGCTCTACTCTTCCCGCACCCATCATCTCCCAGGATTTAAGGTCAGCTTCTGCAGGCATCGCGTCCACATCGCCTAGACCCTGGTCTCGTTCTGTACGAAGGGCTCCCTCGGTGGTCATGCTTCCCGAGCTCCCTGGGCGGAATCGCGTCGACGATACTGTTCCCTTTTCACGTCCTTCTACTTCGTCTTCTTCCATTTCTTCCATTGCCTCGCCTCTTCTTTCTTCCGTAGCATCTTTGTCCTCCTCTATGGCAACTGGGCACCCGAATCTTAACGGGCGCGAGTCGAATTCGTTTTTGTCTCGCACATCGAGTCCAGATGTCGCCGCCTCTCCCGTTTTCGCGCACACACCTGGTGCCAATGCCCTTGCTCCAAGTGGGGCACGTCGTCAATCAGGTCCGCTTGCGCGCGACTCGCCTCTGGCCGCAGCCTCGCCACGCCGCTTTTCACGGTCGCCTGCGATGCATGCAGTCGGCGATGCACCCAGCCACCGTCTCGCCATCGGCAACCAAATGGCGACCGGTACCATGCAAGGCGTGCCTGGCAGTCCAGCAAAGAGCAGCAATGACTTTGCTTTGCCTTCCACAGCAGCAACCGCGATTTCCACCAGCGGTTCAGAGCCATTCGCAACCGCCCCCAACACGATCTCTCGCAAGCATACCAGAAATAGGAGCAGTCTCGTCTCGGGTCTGCGCAAGCTCATGGCAAAGCGCGAAAAGGAGGGCCAGCGTCCTTTGACCGGCGGCGATGCCTCGGCACATCCGACGATGCCAAACGTTGCGGAGCCGTCCGCATCGACCAAGAATGCACACAGACGCCGAGGACATGTGAACCTGCTCGGCCTCGCCCCTGACGCTCTCGGATCGCAGACCGAGTTTCTAGCGTCGCAGTCAGACAGCCGAATTGGTGCTCACGCTGCCAGCCGCTCGGCTTCTCCGAGCATGACACGCCCCTCTCCCTCGCTCGATTCGCTGCCCGGCTGGAGCGAAGCGTCCATTCAGATCACGGCGTCCGATTCGCCACGCTCGGGCAGAAAGAGCGTCGATGCCGGCAAGAGGCCGCTGCGTGAAGTCTTGACATCACGACCACGCAAGGCTTCTAGCAACAAGGCGTCCTCTCGCAAGAGTGTCATCGAGCACATCTCTCACGAAGAAGCGCGTAGATTGACGGGCACCTCAGGGCCTGTCTTGCTTCCGACGGAGCAGGCTGTGCTCGACCATCGGGTCAACTACACCCATCTGGCTTCGGAAACGGATTCGTCATCCCACTTGGACGCTGTACGCGGCCAACCGGAGGAGTTTGGGCCGGAGTTGGTGGAGATGCTTGCCACTGGCAGCAACGGCAGTCATTCTCAAGCAACCGGTCCGTCGCGAAAACTGCAGGCGCCCTTTGCATTTCAAGCGCGGGCATACAGGGCTCACTCATTCGACTCGCATGAATCCATCCCGACGTCGAGCTCGGCTTCGTTCCGCCGTCCGCTCACGGCCGATACTGCTACGTCGTTGGCACCCTCGCACCGCCAGACTCTGTCTCTCGGCTCACGGTCCACGCTCGGTAGCATTTACGATGAGCACACGTCGGACGCGTCTTGCAGCGGCGGCGATTCGGACTGCATGCCTCCTCCTCCACCTGTTGGGGTACATAGCACCAAGCGCGGACACGCAAGTCGTCGCTCGCTTAACATCTCGGTGGGCAGCCGGCCTTGGTCTGGGCTTTTGACCTCACCTGTGATTGCAAGCAGCAGCAGCTCGCAGTCGCTTCACAGTACCAAACGCATATCTGGTGCGGTAATCTCGCGTCCCGTGTCGGTCACCTCGACTGCATTCTCGGACGATCAGTATCTAGCCGAGACAGACATGGCCGATGCGACTTCCCGTGCTTCAGATTTGCACACGGTAGCGGCACGAGCTTCCGACACAGCCGCTCCATCACCGGAGGAATCGCGTGTTCGCCTTGACTCGACTCTTTCCGCCAAGTCTAATTTTTCGGAGCCGGTAATTTGCGCCCAAAACGTGAATACGGCTGGAGCGATAAATTATTTGCCTCAAACCGCCTCGCACGGCCGCTCTTCGTATCACTTGGCTCGTCCACCCTCGAACCCACATCTGGTTGCCCTTGCTCCACCAGCACAAGCTCCAGCACCGGCAGCATTTCATTCGACCTCATCCCATCATTCTTTCACTCATTCAGGCGCGTCGACGACCATTGCCTCTGCATCAGCCTCGATCACACTATCGCCCACTGCGCATCGCTTCAGCTCTTTGGCGCCGTCACCGTCATCGCTGTCGTCGCCTTCTGTTCATCAAGCTCCTCGTACGCCTCAACGCCCCGCTACGGGTGACTCCTCTACCTCAAATTTGCCACGACTTGCCACCAGCGGCAGCTTCCAATCCATCGGTCACCTGGCGCCCTCGTTCTCATCGCCCCTAATCCAGTCATCATCGCTCGCGGGTTTGCAAGCGGTACGGTCATACAAGCCGAGCCTTCTAGCAACTCATCCTTCGTCAGCTGCAGCTGATCCTCGCATCTCGCCTTCTGGCTCGCCAGTTCTGCAACGCAAAAGGCCGTCGTTTGGTCTTGCGATCGAGCCTGCTGCGCATTCCGCTTTCGATTGCATTCCGAGCCCGCTTATTTGCACACGTCGCACTTCGCCCGTGCTAGTGGAACCCCTCACGCCGGAACGGCCTATCTCCATCTCGTCAGCTTCGGCGGCTCGAACGACGCCGCCCATCAGTCCATCTGGTACCAGCGCCGAGAGATCGAGCCGTGTTTCGGCCGACACACTGCCGTCGAGTCATCACTCTGGTCCAGAGGACAACGGCGAGATCGTGGTGACTCTCAATCCAGTAGACAGTCAAGACGATCCGCTCATATTGGCGCTGCCTGCGTTGGAAAGTGCCATGGCGGCCGTCACGATGCAAAAGCCGATTGATCGGCGATCGGCGTCGGTGCCTATCAACATACCTCTGGAGGTGCCTGCTGAGGTGCCCGTGGACGAAGATGATTCGCCACGGCAGTATATGGAGGAAAGCTGGAGTCGTGCTACCGAGAGCTCGGTGCTGACCTATGGGGAGGAGGAGCTTCCTAGGCAGATGGCACCGCGGCAGTACATGATCCACTCGCCCAACGAAGAGGAAGGCCCCGCGCTTGCTTCCAGGTCATCATCGTCCGATGGCCGACTGAGCCAAGCATCCAAAGACATCGCCTTTGGCTCGATCGCGGGCATGGTGAGCAAAGTGTTTGAACACCCTTTCGACCTGGTCAAAGTGCGTCTGCAGACGCAGTCGGCCGATCGGCCGGCTCGCTACGCCGGAGCCTTGGACTGCTTCAAGCAGACTTATCTGCACGAGGGGATCCGCGGACTGTACCGTGGACTCAGCATGCCCGTGTTTGGCGCAACGCTCGAGAATGCGTGTTTGTTTTTTACGTACAATCAGATCCAGTCGGCGATCCGGTGGGCAAATGGAGAGGCGAGCAGCCATTCGGCGAGCAAAGCGGATGCCGAGTCGCCCTTGTCGATCCCTCAATTGGCGATTGCAGCGGCGGGAGCCGGGTCAGTGACAAGCTTGGTGTTGACACCGATCGAATTGATCAAGTGCAAGATGCAGGTGCAGATGATCACGCGGCAGCAAGCTATACCTGCGGCGGCATCCTCGCCGATGGCTGCGGCTGCGGCTGCTGCTGGTGCCGGTGTTGGAGCGGGAGTGCAATTGCAGCAATCACGATCGCTGTATATGAGTGCAGTAACGCGCGCAGCTGCTTCTCCGCAGTACAAGACGCTCGACGGGCCGCTTGCGCTGCTAAAACGAACCATTGCGACCGATGGCATCCGCGGGCTATGGCTCGGCCAGACGGGAACTCTGCTGCGCGAGACTGGTGGCGGCATGGCCTGGTTCCTCGCCTTTGAATCGTGCTCTCGCTACCTGGTGGCGCGCAAACAAGGCCTCGGGCAGCGCGGTGCGACCAAAAAGGACCTGAGCTCGCTCGAACTCGTCGGCGCAGGTGCGCTGGCCGGGATTAGCTACAACGTGGTCCTCTTCCCTGCCGACTCGGTCAAATCGACCATGCAGACCGAACAGGAGATGCGCAGTGTCAGCGGCAAACCGGGCGAAAAGTGGAAGGGCACTGGATTCTACGAAACCTTCAAAAACATTTATCGCACCCGTGGCGTTAGGGGTCTCTACGCCGGCTGTGGCGTCACCTGCTTACGCAGTGCGCCGAGCAGTGCCATCATCTTTCTGCTGTATAACAAGTTGGAGCGTCTAAGCGATACATATGGACTTTAGATCAAGGTCATTTCCGCAGAATAGAAGTCACATGCATCAACACCTTTGCTACATCTGAAAATGCTTGAGACCGTCGTGTGAAGGTGAGTGTGTAGGATAGCCGTTCAGTCGTCGAAATCAAAGCTGAGCCCTTTGCCAGATTGCGCTTTGAGTTTCTTTGTCTGTGCGAGTTTGGTGCGTTTGTTGATTTGGTTGCGTTTGACTTTGTCTTGGTCTTGTGACGGGCGAGATTGGTGGATGAGTTGTTTGACTTGGGCAAGTGGGTCTTGGGAGTTGCTTGTGGAAGGTGTGGTGGGGGATCTAGAGGGCGAGGTGTCTTTCTTGTCGCCTGTAAGGTCAACGACGTTGATGGGGAGGCGTCGTTTTTTGTTCGTCGCACCACCAGCTCCGGCGCCGGCGATACGCTGCTTCTTGCTCTCATGGACATCATCTCGATTTCTTGGCTTGTCGATCTGACTGTTTGTTTGTTGCTTGATCCGCACCGCCTCGTCATGCGACACATGCCGACTCTCGTTCAATACGACTACCTGTGCACCACGCAGCTCGTCATCGCTATCCCATTCCTCCTCTCCCTCCTGCTCATCTACTACTCTCCTTTTTGAACCGGAAGAGCTCGACGACGAAGCCACGAGCGAATCCAATTCGTCCCCCGGGCGAGATCGATGCGAAAAGGAGGAGGAGGAGGAACAGCCTCGATGAGAAGAGGCGACTTGCGCCTGCAACGCTTTGAGAAAGTTGGGCGTTGAAGGCGCGTGGTATTCCAACGAACGCGAAGCGAGGGTGCCTTTGCGTGACATCAAGGGGTTGAAAGTGCAAGGTATGCGAGATAAGTGGCCTGTGTGTGGGGAGACGCAGATAGAAAGAGAGCGAGAGAACAGGTGGTAGAGGTGGATGATGAATGTCTTCTCGGCGTTTAGGACCCTTGAAAATCCATGATGCATTCACTTTGTCCCATGTGCGCCGTGTGGAGGCTTGGTTCGACAGGGTCTGTGCTGCTCTTGGGCAATGAGAAGGTCTCCCTCTCTCTCTCCCTCCCTCTCTCTCCTCTTGGGATTCCTGCTTTGTGCCTTTCGTCACCCAACACCATTCAACTTCGAACCCGTCAGTGTCTTGTCCCAACGCATATTCAACCTGCAGAATGGCTCCTAGGCACCCATAACAGCCAACCCTTCACCCGACATACGTTGTCGACTCTAACACCGTCATGTCGAACATTTCCACCTTGTCGGCCTCTAGCTGGCTGTTCGGAAGCAGCTTTACCACCGCCACCACCGAACCCTTGTCATGGCGCAGCCCCTACCTCGTCCCGCTTTACACCCTTGCCATCGTGTGGTCGCTCCGCCACCTACCTTACCTTCTAGAATCCTTCACCCCTGTTGCCACATCACGCACATCCGCTTACGTCCTCCCATCCATCACGCGCCACGCGCGCTTCCTCCCCACTCCCTCGCGCCACGCCTTTCGCTACCCCGTTCTCTACCTCGCTCTCCGACTCGATCAGCTCGAAACGCGCAAGCTCGACACCGGACATGCGTTTGCCTGGAAAGGGCCGCTGCTGCAGCCCGAATTTGTCGACGAACCTGCGTTAGCCAGTCGCAAGAATGTGACCCCCGCCGGTAGGGCGATTGCAGGGGGAGACGGATGGAAGGCTCAGATGCGCGCTGCCGAGCGAATCGAGCGTGCAAGGCTCGAGGAGAAGCGTGCGCGCAATGACAGGTATACCTGGTCACTCACAGGTTTGCACCCGGCAAAGTATCTGAGGGAGAAGATCCCAGAACAAAGTACAAGAGCGAAGTGGATTCAGGGTTCCATCCTGCTCAAGTTGGCGTACGAGTTGAGGCAGCGGGGCGTCTTGACTGCCGGTCCTCAGGATTCGACCGGGGAGGGGAGAGACTGGAGACACGAGTTGGGTCATGTTTGGACGGTAACCATGCCGAGTATCGCCGGACTGAGCGGGATCAATCCGCTGACCGTGCACTACTGTTTTCGACCGTACGGATACACCAGCACCGAAGGAAAGCATGCGGTCAGCAGAGACGATACGAGGAGAGGTGCGTTTTGGTTGGTCGTTCTCGAGGTGCATAACACGTTTGGAGAACGACACATCTACGTGCTCGAAGCGGGCAAGAATGAAGACGCATCGCAGCCACAGGATGAGTCGGCTTCAACAGCAGCAGCGGCGACAAAAAAGAGGACAGGCTACGATCATCAGTGGACGTTCCCACGTTCGTTTCACGTCTCGCCATTCAACGATCGAGGTGGATATTACCGGTTGTTCCTGAAGGAACCTTTTGGCGCCGCTGAATGTAGCTTCCAGTTGGGAATCCGATTGCTGTTGCTCGTTGAATCGGCGGATTCTGCGTCCGGTACTCTGGAGAAGAAACTCATGGCTACGCTCGATTCCCTCCCGCCTGCACCTGCTGTCTCTGGCAAGTCTTTCAGCACAGGGCGACACGTACGTCCACTGTCGTACGCAACTCTGTACGCTGCGCTCCTGCGACAGCCCGTCGACCTGTTCCTCACATTTGTCAGGATCCTGTATCAAGCGGCGAAACTGCATTTCTCCAAGCGACTCGATGCATTTGGTTGTCCAGACATGGTTCAGCCCTCCGAGACGGCGATATCGCAAAGCAGGTACGACGGAGTGGGGCTTCCGCCTGCGCTCAACCAGATCCAGCCGCATCGGTCGACGGTTGAGAGTGTCAAGGGACAAAGTGGGGATGGCGGACTGCACTATCCTGCAGCAAGCTGGACCGAGATCGTTGCCAGGCAGTACGTCGCTAGTCATTTGCAGCGGAGAGTGCAGCAGTTGAGCGAGAAGACGGGAGAAACGTGGACGGTGAAAGTGATTTCCACTGATCCCGCTGATTCGGGCCTCAGCGTTACTTGCTCTGGAGAGCAGGGAGAAAACAACCTCATCCTCTACACTCGGTCGCACAGCGTCTACACCGATCTCATGACGTATCGTCCGCCTCGACTAGCTCTGCTCCTTGGTGGCATCGTTGGGCGGCGATGGGGCGTCAACTCTATTGAACTTTACGACCAGGTGTTCGCCAACCCCACTCTTCCTTGCACAGGCGTGAGGAAACGATACCTTGACCACCTTCTCGCGCCCCTAGCAGATCGATCGAGGGCATTGCAACTGTTGCAATCGTACCGTATTGATCTTACTTCCGCACAAAGTCAGGACACGGAAACGGAGGAGGCAAGAGACGGGGGAAGGTAAAAGTGGCGCTGTGGATGGGATTTGTGGCGGCGGTAGCGGAGAAAAAAGTGTTTGGGTGGTTGGGTGCCAGGTACGTCAAGGGTACAGAGCCGTGGTTGGAGCTGCAAAGGGGCGTCGAGTATGTGCACGCCATCGACAAGGAGGGAAAGAGTGACGCTGCGGGATGGGATACTCGGCTGGGAAGCGTTTACCGTGAGGCATGATCGGATCACAGCCGCGCGCAAAACATCGTGATTGATGCAATCAAGACACATCTCCCGCTGGCATCACTGCAACGCTACCGGCGTGTGCTGTGTCAGGCAGGCCGTGACTTCGAGATTGACCCGTCTCAAGCTTGTGCGTGTGGGTGAATCCCTTCGACTGATCAGAAAACGCTTCAGCTGCAGTCTTGTTTCGACTGAGCATGCGGGCGAGATGCAGTCGCCGGCGGAATCGCCATTCTTCGGCGACTAGTAGTCGGTGCTGGTACTAATGCGATGGGATTGATTTGATAGAGACGATACATGCTACTTTACGCGGAATCGGAGAACAAGTTGGGAAAAGCCGCCGAGATCTGCACAACGTTTTCAACCAGCGTCAAATCTATCGCCCACCGCCCATATCCACAGAATGAAACCGTCAGCTTGTCTTCTCTCTCTTTAAACCACTGTTGGTCTACTATAGCAAAACTGTGCAACTTACCGACGCCATCGCCGCAATCGACTGTAGTAAACTCGCGAATCTGATTGCCATCCAGACTGCTTCCGCCTTCGCTCACTTTTCCAGTCACCTCGACATAGGTGCTGCCTGAGATATCCGAGTCCGGGTTGAGCGCCACCTCGACATTGCCCAGGTCAGACGTCTGGATGAGCAGAGTGTTGCCCGTGATCTTTTGCACCTTGCCGACAATGCGAACGGTCTGGCCAGAGAACTGGGTGAGCATGGAAGAGTTGATAAGCGGAGTTGGTTTGTCCATTTTGATAGCTGTGTTGGAGGCGTATTGGTATGGTGAGGAGATGGCTGCGGAATGGAAGAGTGATGTTGGGAACGACGATGGATGGCTGAGTTTTTTGGGCGTGGGAAAAGTGTTGGTTTGAGAGAGAGGCGCGCGTTGACACCTGTGACGCGTAAATTGCGCCCCCGATTTTCGAAGCGGCACAGATCGGGCCAGCCGAACAGCGTCGGAGAGAGAGAGAGAGAGAGAGAGAGAAAGCTCTAAATTTGATGAGTCCAACACACACGTTCAACACTGTCCTAGAAACGGCGACGACGACGACAGAACGAGTCAATACTGGTGACCAGAGACAACGAGCGGGAGAAATTCGCGGTGGTGATGGCATGAATAAGTGATGTTGCGATCGACATTGCCAACAAGCATGCTCGCTGCAGCGACCGCAAGAGCATCGACGTCGGCAGCACGACCTGGTCCGAGCAGCACGAGCCTTGTCTTTTCGACCACGTCGAAACAAGCTCGTTTCAATGCTCGCAGCTTTCACTTTCACGGCCAACCAAGTCCACGGCGGTCTCTAGCTCCATCGCTCGATCAATCGTCAATACAGAGAGGGAGGACAAGAGGGGATGCGGTTACAATGCTGGCCCCGCGTTTCTTTGCGTCAGGGTCCATATCTCGATACGCAGACGACTTTTTGAAGGACAAGCTTCGCTCCAACAATGGTCAAGCCGACGACAGCGTCGACGAAGCACATGCCGATCGCTCGAAACAGCAAGGCACGAGTGCAACATCCCAACTTGTTGACCGTGCGGTAGAAGAGCCCAGACCACCAGATGCTTCCTCTTCAGCAGACCCTACTGCACCGTCCACCTCGCCTTCAACAGATGCCAATCAGAGCTCCAGTAAGACATCTTCAAACCCATCTTCCACCGTCTTCGAGCGTCTGCGAAGCGCCACGCCCGCATTCGACGGACTCACCTCCTCCACCTCGCTCTCGTCGGCGCTCACCACACTCACCGCACACACGCGCTCCCTCCTCACGCATCTCGGCGACAAACTCTCGCAGCTGTCGTCGCAATACAACACGCACACCGGCTATACGACCATCGAAGCGCTCAAAACGCGCATCACTTTGCTCGAAACGTCGCTCGAGTCGGCGCGCGCGCTCGCGGCGTCGGCCAAAAAAACCTATCTGCTCGCGGTCCAACAACGCTCGGCCAGCCAGCGCGAGACCAACGATCTTCTCTCGCGCAAAAATAGCTGGTCCGAAGCCGACCTATCCCGCTACACGTCACTCCTGCGTACCGAGCACGCGCTCAGCCGTCAAGAAGCCGAGGCGGAAAAGGAGCTCGAGCGCAGCGAAGCCGATGTGCAGGCGAGTTTTGATGAATTGATGCGTGCAGTTATGGTTCGGTACCACGAAGAGCAGATTTGGTCCGATCGGATGCGCGGTATGAGCACCTACGGAAGCTTGGTGGTCGCCGGCTTGAATGCAGTGCTGTTCATCCTGGCGATTTTATTGGTCGAGCCGTATAAGCGCAAGAAGCTGGCAGAGACGTTTGAAAGGAAGTTGGTTGCAGCCGAGGACAAGTCGAGGGAGTTAATCTTGCAGAGTGTCGAGGCGTTTAGAGGCGATTTGAGGGACGTCCTGGCTGGAGAGGCGCGGGTGCGGGTGTCGGAACAGCCTCCGATGGAATCGGACTCGCCGCCGCTGATTCCTCCTCCGCTGATGCCAGACCGAGATGGCGCAGGAGAACAAGACATCTCAGATCCGCCGCCCACCGAAACCGAAGCAGCACTGTTACCATCCTTCAAGCAGCGCTACGAGCGTCAGCAAGAAGAACAGCTGGTCTTTGCCTCGACAGTCGGCGTCGTCATTGGCGCTGTCCTCTCGCTTGCCATCGGCGCATGCTGGTCCTAGAAATCGAACTTCGTAAGAATCAAAAGTCACGCACGAGCCCAGCCAAAGTCTTGAGAAAAGTATTGCAGGTGTGCAAGTGAATAGACAGGATCCAATGTGCGACAAGAACGAAGGGGAAGAAACAAAAACAAGATCAAGAACGGAGTGCTGTTCAGAAAATGACATCTTCATCCTTGCCACCAGAGAGCAAGTCTTTGCCTCGCTGCTCGTCCTCTTCTTGCGGCGGCGGGGTGGCTGTGGGGCTCGCACCCTTTTTCTTTTTCTTCTTGTTCTTCTTCTTGCTAGCCGACGGTGCGGATGCATCCTTTGACTCTTGCTCCTCTTCCTCGTTGGTCCCAGCCTCTTGCTCAGCGTCGTCGCCTTGCTCATCACCCTCATCGTCGTCTGCATCCTGGAGCTTCTTCCTCTGCTTATCACTCGCATCGGCCTTCTCCTTCTTTTTCGCCTGAACCTTTTTCAGGCGGAAAAACTCTTCGCGATCCGCCTCGTCGAGCTCGCTGACAATGTAGCTGATCGTATTCTCCAACCTGGGAATAATGACGTGTTCGATAGCATTGACGCGGCGATTGGTCATGCGGATCACCTCGTCCAAGATCACAAAGGCGGTTTGCAGACTAGCCAATTCGACGAGCACCTTGAGTGCCTGCGTATACACCTCGCGTGCCTTGCTGACCTGCTGACCACCGCGACTGAGACCCGTCAGTGCAAACTCGCCCCCGCTTGCCTGTGCGCCGTTCGACTTGTCCTTGATATCCGCTTCAAACGCCGGCAGTATCACACCAGATACATTCTCCTGCTTGGCACGCACTTTGAAACTCGCCGATTTCACCGACTCCTGCACAATGTAGCCAATATCGCCGGTTGCATACTGCACCTCGGCAAGGCTGAACGAAGCCTGCTGCATAACTTTGCCCATCTTGCGCTTGGCTTCGTCGATCTTGTGAGTAATGGTGCGGAAACGCTTGGTGAGCGCATCGGCCTTCTTTTTGAGCAGCGAATGTCCGGTCTGTGCGCCCTTGAGACGGGTTTTAGCCGAGCCCAATGCTTGGCGTGTCGGGAAGACGGATTCTCGCTGTCCTTTGCCGGACGACATGGTGACGAGGGTGAGGATGGGGCGAGAGAAATTGATTGTATATGGTGATGATGAAAGGGGGGTGGATGGGGCAAGAAGATATTGAACGTGCGCTACGGTGCGTGTGTGATAGGAGAGAGCTGCTGTGATGACGAATCTCGGGTTTTTGGACTGGGATTTCGCAGCTTGGACCATGCACGCCCAAGTTAGAAAACGGTCATCCAGATTCGGGTTTCGCCCGATGGTAGCCGATAAAGTGATTCGATGGGAGGCTTCGCGTAGCCCGGAACAAGTGCCCTTGTTCCGGGCAGCAAAGAGCGGCTCTCGGCTCTCCACAAAAAAAGAGTCTTTGTTTCTTCCCGCCGTGCACTTGCAACCCACCGACGTCTTGATTCCTCCTTTCCAATCGCACGCTCTCGATCGCAGTCCTGTCGCAGATCCACTTGTAGCATTCCGCAGCTACCCTCGGCAGATCGGACACCAAGGCAGCTGCTCTGATTCCGAGCTGCCGGATCTATACCCAAGCACAATCCCAACACACTCGTGCACCATCCCGCGCCGCTCTCGGCTTTCTCATACGCAATGGATGACGATATGGAAATGGACGATGAGCAGGAGCAGCTCGACGTTGAGGAACCTGAATACGATGATGACGAAGCCGAGGTCGAGGCCGATGAAGACGACGATGACAACATGGACGGTTCCGACCCAGACACCGACGTTGATGAGGACGAGGACGAAGACGACGACGACGATCGAGATTCTCCCTCGGTCATTGCCAACGGTCAACGTCGACCTTCAACCGTCGACGAAGCGCTTTCCTCAAATACCTACCTGCGCAAAGTAGCACAACGGCGCTCTCTCTTCCACCCACCCCCCGCCTGCATCTCGACTACACTTGGCTACCAGATCGAACCCATGGCCGCCGCCCCGCACTCGGCTCAGATCCACGCGCTGGCCCTCTCACTCGACGGCCAGACACTCCTCACAGGTGGCTCTGACGGCTACGTCCGCAAGTACGACCTCAACGCAACCATGAACGGCCGCACCATGCTAACCCAAAACGTCCGCCACGGTTTCGTCGAAGGCATCACCCGCGGCGGAACGCTCACCGCCTTCTGGCCTCACGAAGAACATCTACCCACCTCTTCCTCTTCTTCGACCCTCCACCCTCCCACCGGCTCCGAAAAGGACCGCCTCATCGGTGTCATTCACAGCCTCGCCATCCAGCAAGACTCGCTCTGGGGTCTCAGCGGCTCTGAATCGGGTCACATTCATCTTTACGGTGTACGCCACGAACCGGGTGTTACAAGACACGTCTTTCGAAAGCACAAGGGTGCCGTCTCGGCTCTAGCTATTATGGCGGATGAAAAGAGCTTGTTATCCGGCGGCTGGGATCGCGCGGTGAATCAGTGGGATTTGAATACGGGAAGCGTGGTCAGGGAGTTGCCGGGCCATGCCGGCCAGATTTCGAGCTTGTGTTTCAGGCCGATGGGGGGAAGCGCGGTAGGCGAAGCAGAGCGCGGTGCGGTCAATGTGGCGATACACCCAGAGGCGCTTGGAAACGGTGCGATCGAGGTGGATGAGGATGAGGAGGACAAGGCGAGGAATGAGGGGGCAGCTGGAGACGCCGAAGGCGATGCTGACGAGGGCAAAAGCCCAGCGAATGGGGCCGACGCTGCGAAAAAGGAGGATGCATCAGAAGAGAATAGTACCACGTCACCAACCACAATATCAGCGGGCGAGTCTGGTCCCTTGCCAGACGTCCAAGGCGCAGAACAGCCCAAGGACGGGCCAGTCGAGCCTGCATCATCCGAAGAGAATGCAGCGTCGGAGGATAAGGTCGCTGACCCAGCAGCCAGTACCGCGTCACAATCAGGCGCCGTACCATCGGAAAAGGGCACCAATGGCGTCTCAGATGAGACTGCTCCAACAAGCTCGACTGTCACCACATCCGCTCCATCCGACGAAAAGCAAGGCGATGTCAAACCGCCGACCGCATCCGACCCTAGCAAGCCATCAACAATTGCCGGAGACGATCCAACCGAAGAAGAGCTCGCATTCGAGGCCGAACTCAACGCCAGCTTGGGTATGGCGCTCGACGGCAGTAGTGGTGCCACCAAGGCAGATGGTACAAGACCAGATAGCGTCACTGCCGGCTTGAGCGGTACCACAGCAGGAGGGTTGATGGTAGCCGGTGCTGATCAAGACTTTGACATTGAAGGTGGCGACGACGATCTGTTCGGTGGAGATACGCCGCCTGCATCTGTGGTCAAAGAAAGGGATGCTGAGGTCACCGTCAAAGGCGAACCCAATGGTAATGCCGGCAACGTCAGTGATGGAGACGATTCCTTGTTTGGTGACGGGGACGAGGATGCCGATGGTGATGGTGATGCTGATGCGGATGCGGACGGCGACGCAGACGGCGATGCTGATCTGGATCCAGACGTTGATGCAGATGCGGATTTGGATGATGATGGCGATGATGGTTCATCCGACGAGGATATGCCTCTGGCGGGTAGAACCATGGTCAAGACCCCTTTGAAAAGCAGCCTCGTCGTTCCGGGGACGGCGTCACCATCGATATCAGCGCCTTTGTTGCCCTCGTCGTCAAATGCCACTGACGGGCTCGCTGACGCGACTGCTACAGCTGCTGCTTCTGCCAAAAATGCCAAGGCCGATGCGAAACCGTCTTCCTCCTCCAAGTCCAGCAGCCCGCCAAGGAAGGCACTACCCAAACCAGCATTCGGCGGCTTTAGCATCGCCTCGTCCTTCGACGCGCCACTGTCCACCTTTAGCCCAGATGTGATGCTCTCCACGTCGCTCTCTGGTCAGGCAATCTTATGGGATCTGCGCTGCCCCAACTACACTCCCGCCGATGGTCCCGCTAGAGGCGTTCACTCTCTACCTCTGCCCAGCAAAGTTCCGCCCTGGTGCCAGTCGGCCGTCTTCAACTCCACCGGCGATAAAGTCTTTGTCGGGCGTCGAAACGAGTCGGTCGACGAGTGGGATCTTCGCATGCCCACCGCACGCCAAATTCGAACGCTGCGCCTGCCATCTGGGTCGGGCCCAGTCTACTCATTGGCCGCGATGCCAAATCGTCGTCATATCATTTGTGGAAGCTATGACAATCTGAGGTTATGGGACACCGAGTTCCAGCCAGGGTCCGGGATGGGCGGAGAGTTGAAGGTCCCTTTCAAAATTGTTGCTGGTCATCACGGCGCGAGCTTGTCGCATGTCGTGGTCGATGCTAGCTGCAAGTTCTTGATATCGGCGAGCGGGGATCGAGGCTGGATGGGCACGAGTACCGAGGCGGTCATTATTCACGATATCAAGGCAATCACCTAGTGTGCAAAGAACGCAATACAATCATCGCCATACATCTAGTCCGGTGCACCTTTCGAATGTTTGCAGATCTTCTCGCCCGTAGCTAATAGGTACGATTCGATCAGACGTTGAGAGGATGAGTTCGGTCCAAGCTGAGTCGGTGCTATGGTCGAGTTGAGAAGCCGGTTTCGGTGGGACAGCCGAAGGGGGTGAAAGAATGCGGATGTTGAAGAATAGACGTTCACGCGGCAGGAAGACCCTACAGAAGGATGAGAAAATGGAATTGCGAATGATGGAGGAGCAGCAGCATCTGCGTTTCAACAAGATCGTCCTGCTTATATGTTTGTGGCTCTGGCTCAGCGTCTCGCAATTGCTTTCCGCAATTGACGTTCCGCAGTGTGATGACAGGCAGCGAGTACTCCTGGTCACATGTCCTCTACCAAGGTGTACGACTCATCCCCACGGACAGCTCACAAAATCATACCGCTTCAATTACAAGTTTGAAGGTACGTCTGCACGTCCACTGACAAATAGAGCTAGGGTTCAGAGCTAGGGTTCATGTTTGAACGAGTGAGATGCGAGTGATTACATTGCTTGTGACGGCGAACGACAGGTAAGTGGTGAGTATGGTCTTGCGAACGAAGCTTTTGGTCAAACAGCGAGGTGTTTGTGTGTGTGTGTGTGTGTGTGTGTGTGTGTGTGTGTGTGTGTGTGTGTGTGTGTTATACAGGCAGCGGTCCCTGCCATCAGTTCTCAACAATGTCGCTCTTCTTGGGCTTGAGCGCATCGCCCTTTCGGATCTCTTTGCCCTGAGCATGAATCTGCTTGACGCCCTCATCTCTCAAGATGCCCAACCCCGTCTCGGCTCTGGCGAGCTCCAGCACATCATCCAGTGGAACGAGACCATCGTGATCAACGTCGAGCTTGTCGACGATCTTTTCAATCACTTCATCCTCGGGCTTGTGCTTGATGAGTCGCAATGCCTGCTCTAGATCATCGACGGAGATCTTACCCGTGTGCGAGGCCTCGATGAGGTGCATGCGCGATCCTACGTCTCGGTCGTACTCTTCGAGCTGGTTGTCGATCTTTTCGAGCATCGACTTGATACGCTTGGTCATGCTGCGTGTCGAAGACGAGGAAGAGCTGGACGATGAGCTAGACTCGTTCTTCTCAGCTTCAGAGGTGGATGTGGAGGAGCTCTCGTCGCTGGAGCTCGAAGATACCGGAGTCGGGGTATCCTCTTCTGTGGAAGCGGCAGCGGTCGCGGACGCTTCGGAGCTGCTGACCTCCTCGATCAGCTGTCGGAGCTCTTCTCGCTCCTTGAGCACCGAAGACTTGGCACTGAGGATGCTGAGCGCCTCGCCAAGCTCGGTGAGCTGCTCGTTGGTCATGCGAGCATCCTCGAGAGCAGGGTCGGTCTCCTTCTTGGGCAGCAAAGATCGAGCCTCTTCCTCCTCGCGAGCAAGTCGTGCCTTCTCGGCGTTGCGTCGCTCCTTGTCGGCTTCACGCGCAGCAGCCTCCTCCTGCTCCTGCTCGGCTTCGTCCTCGATAAGCTCCTCTTGCTGCTGAAGCACTTCGAGACGTTGCTTGTTGGTGGCGCCTTCGCTGTTGACGCTGAGCTCAGCTTCGTTGACGAGATTGTCGGGCAAGCTGCTCAGTGTCAACTCGAGGCTGCGCAGATGCGACTGGGCATTGTCGTCGTTGTTGCCGGCAGCCACATAGTTGAAAGCCTTGCTGAGCACGAGCAGGGTACCGCTGATCTTGTTGCGGACGTGCAAGTCGATCCACTGCTGCAGCTCCTGACGCAGACGATCTTCGGAGAGATTGGTGGTCTGGATGCCTCGGTTCTGACAGGCGCTGACCAGCTCGGCTTGCGACATGTTATCGACGCCCTCGTGGCCAATAACAATGTCGTCTTGGCGGATACGATTGAGCTTGTGTCGAATCTGGTAACGAAGGTAGTTGTCGGTGCCGAAAGCGTTGATCTGCATGTAGCGGCAAACACTGACAAGCTGCGGACGAGTGAGATTGTCGAGCGTGAGATCATCCTCAAATAGACGTGCCACCTTGATGATGTCTTCGTTGCTGGGCGATTCGCCGGTGGAGCGCACTTTGCGGAAGAACTCCTTGAACTCTTCCGAGGTCTTGACCTTGTCTGTAGCCTGGAGACCACCCTCCTTGATAGTCTCTTGAAGGAACTTGGCCATCTCGAGACGCACCTTGATGAGACCCCTGCGCTTCTCCTCGACCGAGAACTTGCTCTCGAATGTGCTTGGAAGCATGTTGGGGAAGATCTTGATGGCCACAGGCAGCAAGAGCTCACCAGCAGGGATGACAATGAAGGGGACAAAGGGGATGAGGCGCAAAAGATCGGCAAAGGTTCGCTTGAGCTGACGCTTTTCTCTGCGTGTCAAACTGTAGCCCAGCATGAGTCTGCGCAATAGACGCCAGGAGATCTTGACCTCCTTAGCAAGCAGCTTGGAGCCGTGCCAGTAGTGGAGCGCCTCCTCCTTGACCTTGGCCCAGATGCGGGTGGTGAGGGGTCCCTTTGGCTTTTGTGCCTCGAGCTCCTTCTCCTTTGCCTTTTGCTCTGCAAGCATGGTCTGCGAGGCAGACGTCTGGTTGGCGGGAGAGCCTAGCTCGGCCGCCGTGTTGGTGGAGGCAGGCAGTGGGCTGACGGTGATGGGCGCTTTCGGAGGCGCACCAGCCGATTGACCCTGGTAGCTTGAAGGGGAAGCAGCTTTAGCATCTTTTGTCAAGGTTCCAGGAGGAGGGTACGTGTTATTGTTGGATGAAGACGGAGTCGAGGAGCGCTGTTGCGTTTCTGTCGACTGGTAGCGCACGAATCTGCGGTGCAGGAGTGCCTGCGTCTCTTCGACCTTACGTCTCTGGTGATAGTGCTTTGTGATGGCGGTGGAGAAGCCCGAGGAAGGAGGTCTCAAACCTGGAGCGAAGATCTGGAGGACATCGACCTGGCCGTTGGGGCGAAAGACCGGCCTGGCACGACCAGCGGCGACAAGGGAGCCACTGGCCCATGCTAAGCTCTTTGCAGCGAGATACGAGGAGCTCGAAGCGGCCATTATGTCAAGAGCAAAGGGGCGCGATGAGGTTCGTGCGATGCTTTGGTGAATAGGTGTTACAAAAAGGAAAGACGTCTACGTCGTCGTTGCACTCAGAGCAATGTCGATACGAAGGCTCGGATTGCGAGGATCGTCAAATGAATGAGACCCTATTGCTGGACCGACTTGTGCGCGTTGCCGTAGCGATCACTTTGAGCGGTAGCCGTGAAAACTATTTGCTATCGTCGACCAGAATGAAAGGGAAAACGTTGGAAAGATGGATGAGGTGATGGCCGGAGTGAAAGTGGAAAGCTATAGCAAAAGCAAACAAGGAAAGGTTGGGGGACGCAGGGCAACGAAAGGGTTCAGGGGATTGTCAGCCTTCTGGCTGCGCACGGAACCGGAAGGAACTGAGGAAAGCTTTCAAGCCGAGAGGGCCAGAGCGAGCGCAGTCAGACAGGCGTCAGCGCAGCGCGAAGACCGGAGTGAGAAAGGACAGGTGGAGAATTTTTGGCAGCGTCGGGAAGCCAACACATCAACACAAGCACGCACATACACACAAACGCACAACGTGCATTTCTACTGCACTGCCTTCGAACAGCACGATCCTCGCTCGTCTCTTAGCCGGCTTTCTGACATTCATTGCCGGCACACAGCAGCCGAGTGGAGCTGCTGCACACAACTGAGTGGTTGCGGCGGTGTTCATCCGAAAACGGGCGAGCAGCGAAGCCCTCCTCCTTTTTACTTTGAGCTCCTTACCCGTTGGTATTCTTTTCGTTGCGCACTTCCCGAAAAATATTCGTTGAAAAAAAGAGAGCGAAAAAAGAGCCACAGCCGGTGATCATTCCAGAAGAATTTGCCGGCCCTTGTCCGCAATCTGCTGAATGCTGTTTTGTTCTCAAGGGCTCAAGCTTGACTTTCCCTGCTCCTGCAAGGATTGCAACACACATTCATAACCGGAGTCCATCTCGAAATGATAGGTTTCTGGCTTGCATCTGGAAGTTCACTAGCAATTTTGAGCGCGGCCAACGATTTTGGGCGCTACGGCAAGAGCGGAAGGCGCGGACGGGGCGCTGATCGGATGCGGCAAGCCCCTTCGAATGAGTGATCTCCGTTGCTCTACGGCACTTCCGCATCTAAACGTGCTCCTTTCAGAGTTTCGTCCGATAAAAATCCGAATCGTCACACAGTGTTAGGCCGTCCCACGTGGACATTTAGCGCATTTTGAGTGTTGGTGTGGAGGCGAAGCACCTTCGAAGGAAGGGGGGCTTTTTGTACGACTTCAACATCACCCAAAGCATGGCTTCGGTCGCATCACAGCCTTAGAAAGACGTCTCCGGCTTACATGCTGCAAGCAAGAGCACTGAACGTTTTCAGCCAAGGTTGCAGATTCTTGCTCACCTCGCGCACTAACTTTCTCCACCAACGGCGCACGATGTCTTCGAGACCGCAATACATCGATATCGGCGTCAACCTCACCGATCCCGTTTTTCGCGGCAACTACCACGGCAAGCAAGCACACGGGGATGACTTTGACACTGTTCGTTCGCGAGCAATCGACGCTGGCGTCGTAGCTCAGATTATCACAGGAGGCAATCTTGCCGAATCGGAAGAGGCGCTGTCGCTGGCCCGATCGTACGATGGCTTCTACTCCACCGCAGGGTGTCATCCTACACGGACGTCAGAGATGGAATCGTACAACGAAGGGGCAGATGCATATCTTGGGAAGATCAAGGAGCTGATCCTCACATCGCGCAAGGACGGAGGCACAAAGGTGGTAGCAGTAGGAGAGTGCGGGCTGGACTACGACCGACTGCATTTTTCGCCAGCGGACGTACAGAAGAAACACTTTGCGACCCAACTATCGTTGGCGGCAGAGGTGCAATTGCCCTTGTTTTTGCACTCGAGGGCGGCGCATCGTGACTTCGTCGACATTCTCAAGCCACGCATAGACGAACTACACATGGCCTTGTCACACAGTGGTGGCCCACACAAGGATGATCCCGAGACCAAACGCGTTGGCGTGGTTCACAGCTTCACCGGCACCATCGACGAGGTCCAAGAGCTTTTGAGTCTGGGACTGTTTATCGGTATCAACGGATGCTCGCTCAAGACGCAGGAGAACCTGAACGTGTTGCAACACATTCCGCTGTCGAGACTCATGCTGGAGACCGATGCGCCTTGGTGCGATCCCCGCTCAACGCATGCCTCCCATGCACATATCCAGACCTTCAAGCAGAACTATTTGGATTTGCACGCCCTCTATCAGCCACCTTCAGTCAAGAAGGAGAAGTGGAAGCCAGACTCGCTGGTCAAAGGTCGCAACGAGCCGTGCATCATTGGCCTTGTAGCTGCCACCGTCGCCAGTGTCAACGGCGTTTCCCTCGATCAAGTCGCACAGGCAGCCATGTACAACACCCGTTGGCTCTTCCGGCTCGCATAGGGATGTAGGTGTCGTGGCGGGTCATGCAATGCCGGCATATACGGCAAGCGAATGCAATGCGTAAGGAAGAGCTAAAATTATTGTCCGAGGAGAAATGCAAACGAGCGTCGAAAGTGAACAAAAAGCAAGAAAAGAGACGAAACCGGCCCGGCGGCTCCATGGCGTAAAATCATCGTACGATGCTACGACGAATTGAGCTCTCCGATGATCTCCTCGTGCAATGGTTGCGTCGGCAGCATCTGAGGAGGATTGTAGACCTGATACATCATTGGTTTCAAGGAGCCATCGTATTCGTACAGCTGCAGCGCGTACGTCACAGTGTTGTAATGAGTGTCGAGGGAGATGACAAAGCCCTCCATGTTCTCCTTCTGATCATACGACTGAATGTAATTGGAGTTTTCGGCACAGCGATCCGAGACCTGCTGCCGGCCATCGCCCTTGAAAGGGTTGAGCGTGAGCGTGTTGTTGTTGTTGAGGGTGTAAGTGCCGTGCTGCCAGATGAGCTGTGCGGAAACGCAGTTGGGCTTGGACGGATTGGTATTGTAGAGGTAGAGCGCCTGTTCCCAATAGCCGTCATTCGTAAAGCTGTACGACTCTCCTGCGGTGGCAGGGTAGATGAACGAGTTGTTGGTTGGGTCGTAAAAGTTGAGTCCTGTGACGACGTGACCTGAGCCTGTACTCCATGTGCCTTGCAACGATGTGACATTGTTGGGAACACCGCTTCCTGCCAAAACGCCGGCAAGCATGCTCGACGCCGCGAGTATTGATGAGAGCAATCTCAACATGGCTGTGATATGTGACAGCGATGCAGATGAGGAACCGCGAGGAAGATGTGTCGAAGGAGGTGGGCCGCTGGTTTTTTGGGTGTCCTATTTGTGTGAATCGTCCTTGCAGCTGTTGATGCCAAGGTGTGAAACAGCCGGGACAAGGATGGAAGAGGCAAGGGATGCGGAGGAGTCGGAACTATGAAGGGTATCTAAGAGCGGCGATGCCGATGTCGATGTTGGCGATGGAGGATGGTGATGGCGGCGAATGAAGCTGTGTAGCGAATCGCCCCGTCCAACCTGGCGACAGGAAAGCAGCAGCAGCATAGCCCCTTGAGCTGCTCCAACACAACTCACCCACTCATTCCACACAAAGAGATACATACACTCACACACGCGCACACCCATGCTCGCGCCTCACTCCGCAGACGGCGAGCAAATTCATTCGCGGCAAAATAGCGCAGGAAGCACTGCCTGCTTGCTCTCGCCTTCAAGCCAGAACAGCGCAAGAGGTCAAACTTGAAGTATCGATATCCTCATTATCAAATTTGAATTGCAGGATTGCCGCCGAGGGGCCAGACGAAACCTTGGGTTTGAATTTCGTGAAATTTGGTGCCGCCGATTCAAATTGCAGCTTCTTAACAGTGCAGAATTGGTCCAGTCAGTGCCAAAGAGCACCGTGTGGGTCAGACCGGCGGTCAACACAGGTTTCGGAGAGGCGACGCAAGCCGCGGTGTGGTGCGCTGCAGGGTCGAAGACTCTAGCTGAATTTTGACGATTTGTACAATTTCGATTCTTTTGAAATGACGGGATGCACGATTTCCAAAGACCAGAGATCGTCAGGGTTTTCTGCGTGGTTCCTGCCGTTGGTGAAGTTGATTGTGCTTGGCTGACCTTGCGCTGTGCGCTCCGAGCCCCTGTGTCTCTCATGTTAACCCTGTTCGCCCAGCACGAGTCGAGGAGAGACAAAGAAAAAACCCCACCAAAACACAGTACATTCAAAAATCCAACTTCGACGCGTCTGCTGTAGGTTAGACCGCAGGGTTAGCTACCTCTCTTGCCTTTGGCAGGCTAGCCGTCGATTCGCTTCTGCCAGACCGCGTCACTTGGCCGTTGGTCGGCAAGCAGGCAAGCCGCGCTGCAGGCTGTCAGGCTGCAGAAACAAGCGGACTCCCAGTAGGGTATATATGTTCAACCTAGACGCTTTCTGGCTGTATAACCATCGCTCACATAGCTCATAGAATCAACAGGCCCCGCCGATTAGTTCTTATAGCCTCTGCGGTGACGACACCGATCGCTCAAAGCACGCCAGAGATCGACCGTGAATGGCTATGAATGGGATAAATTAAGAGTGCTATGCGGATGAAATGGATCGAGCGATGCGGTCACAATGGTCGATCAGCGGAAGCCTTCAAGCACAGCTTCGCATTGGAACCAGCAGCGGTCTAGCTTTAACTCTTCCATCATCGGAGCGTCAACCTGTACCTGCGCTGGATCGGTAAAGTCAATCTGCAGCCCAGCACAGCGAGGCGCGCGCTTGAGAGAAGAGGCGACGGACCGCACTGAAATCGAGTCGGGCGCTGCGTATGAGCCCTGTCTCTCATGCTTGGCTCTCAGCAGATTGCGGCTGAGCAATCCTCCTTCTTTCGGCGCACGCGACCGGCGTCGCGGACTCAGCTCGCCGTCCAGACCTGCTAAAGCCATTGCATGATCGCTGCTTGCAGCTTCCTGGTTGGAAGAATCGCTGCAAACGAATGCATCATCATCGCAGCCGGCGGCGAGCTGAAGAGGCGGGTCTATCGCTGCATCGTTCGATTCGTCACCGTAGATGGTGGAGGATCCGAGCGACGAGCCAGTGCGACTTGCGTCTACGCTGGCCGACCCATGCGTCGGCGAATGCACCATAACCGATTGCGGGCTGCTGTATCTTGCCAGCCAGCCCTCGGCTACCGCACCTGCTTGACTAGTAACCTCAGACCGACGCTTTTCTGCCACTGATGGAGGCCTACCGTCTTCAGAGACGGAGCTGATGCTCGACTCGCCAACGTGTTCTGAGGCGCCATCCTCGGGCCAAGAGTCTGCTACCGACGACGACGATGCGCACGCCGAATGGTTGTGTGGCCATCTCCTGTCTCGTCTTTGCAATGGACTTGTCGGACCTCGCTTGCGATCTAGTTGAGCGGTGCATGGTGCTGATGTTGACGATGACATGCTTGTATCGGTGGAACCAGATGCGAGATCCGTGCCGTCCAAAGTGGTCGTCATAGGTTCACACAGACGGTCCAAGTCGAACTCGAGATGAGGACGTGCCGACCATCCGGGACATCGAAAGGACGGGGGCGCACTGAGAAACACGTGCGTCTTAGTGGGCGCAAGCGGTGATCCGATGAATGCTTCGAGTCGTTCGTCGCTGACGAGCAGGCGTATCAGCTTGCGTTCCCAATTGCTGCTCGTCTTAGTCCTTGCTGCATCCAGTTGCTGTTGAGACGCTTCGGAGAGGAATCTTGATAGGTGAATTTCCCCACTTTGGATCCCGCCATCTGCTTCCGGATTGACCATGGCCTGAATTTGATCCTCAACGATGTTGTTTCTACGGATGGATTGAATCAAGTCGAGGGCGAATACTTCGCGAGGCATTGTAGCACTGGCTCCCATGACAACGAGAAATCTCACATCGTTTGAGGTGATGGTGGAAGTTGCTGCATAAGGGCGACTCGAGGGTCCCTCTCCGTTGTTGTCTGCAATGGAACCGAGGTGCTTGACTGCGTCCTCCAGCGTTTGCCGAAGCTGTTCGAGCTTGCGCACCAGTTTGTCCTCCTTTCTAGAGCGATGGGAGCTGCCAGAAGATCTCCGCCGCGTTCCCGTTGAGCTGCTGCAAAACGCCATCTGCTTCCTCTTGAGTAAAAGGCTGACCGGCTCGGGCAGCTGACCTTTGGCAAATAGGAGGTGATGCAACAGCGATTCCGTAAGTCGCGCTGTAAGTTGATGGCAATGCCCACACCCTTGAGCCTTGCTAAGATCAGCATTACGATCGTGCAATTCGTTCAGGATGCGAGTACGACGATTCGGGCTGCTGGAACGAGCATGCTCCAGCAAAAGTCCGTTGCGTTCGTGATCGAGCTGCAGTGCCATGTTGGACCCCAAATCGAGCAATGGAGCATCGAGACGTGACGTATGACTGCAACGGGATCCTCCGCGCCGTGAGCCTCGACGCCGAGCAGCGCCGGACTGCCCTTGTTGCGACTCCATTCCTTGCTGCTGCTCCTCCTGTTGCCAATAGACAAATTTGCCTAGCGCGGACGTGATGCTATGAAGAGCACATTACGAAAGGGGAGTCAGGCGACTCGTTGTGGTAGAGTCGAAGTGCACCTTTGCGTGCTCTCAAGGCCAACGTAGATCGTTGTCAGTAGTAGTGTTCGAGGTCGCAATGCAAAGAGCGTCACGATGATTCAAGTGGAGTTGTTCGTCAGAATGAGTCCCTGTCACAGTTCGCCGGCTCTGCAGACTGGAACCCTTCTGCCAAGCCTTGAGAGGGCAGCAGTAGAGAAAGTAACCCAAGTCAATCAGCTACGCGCAGAGCTGCTGCCATCACGTGAGATTCGGCAGCTCCAGTAAAACTGGTAGCTCAGCCGATCTCACATCGTTTTTAAGAAAAGGCGTGAGCAGAGAGAAAAAAAGTAACACTTTTGAGTCTCTCAATAAGCGTGCTTGAAAGTAGTGGTAAATACAAATCCTGTTCAAAGTCTAAGCTGCTTTGAGTCGAAGCTGATCAGAACGCGCGAAGCCAAATCGCACGGCAAGAAGAACCACGAGTTGGAGGCAAAGCGAGTGAGAGGGAGAGAGACACAGCACCGCACGCAAAGGCGCCAAGCACAGGCCATTCTGGAGCGCAAGCGGTGAGCCACGTCTGCTTCTCGGGACGTGGCAGAGAGACAGGCAGCGAGCCAGCTGAGCGGAACGAGAGCAAAGCACCTCGACAGAGACCATCATCACCCTTTGCTCTCCAGCTACATCGAGCTCTGTCTTCTTCCTACCTTCAAATTCGCCTCTGCTTCCTCGCTACTCTGAAATCGCGTTCAAGGTGGTAGCTTGATCGACGCTGCGGTTCGACCCACCCTGGAAGGCAGCAGTTGCATTCATCGCCATTCCGGCTCGATCAACCGCACCTGGACACCAACCCTTCACGTAGCGGTCCGACTCCATCTTTCTTACCTCGACGAGCCGCTCGACTCTATCGAGCAAGCATCTCGCCCACCATGCAGATGCTCACAAAGTTCGAGTCCAAGTCGAATCGCGTCAAGGGTATCGCCTTTCACCCTCGTCTCCCCCTCTTGGCATCGTCGCTTCACAATGGCTCGATCCAGCTTTGGAACTATCAGACCGGCACCATCTACGACCGCCTCGAAGAGCACGACGGTCCTGTCCGAGGCATCTGCTTCCATCCTTCCCAGCCGTTGCTCGTCAGTGGTGGTGATGACTACAAGATCAAAGTATGGAACCACAAGACGCGTAAATGCCTCTTCACGCTCAATGGCCATCTCGACTACGTCCGTACCGTCTTCTTCCACCACGAGCATCCTTGGATCCTTAGTGCCTCGGATGATCAGACCATCCGTATCTGGAATTGGCAGAGTCGTACGTGCATCGCCATCCTCACTGGCCACAACCACTACGTCATGTGCGCCCAGTTCCACCCTAAAGAGGACCTCATCGTCTCGGCCTCCATGGACCAGACCGTACGCGTCTGGGACATCAGTGGGTTGCGCAAGAAGAACACGTCGGCCCAGCCAATGAGCATCGAGGAGCAGATTGCCCGCGCCAACAGCGGCCAGGCCGACCTCTTCGGCAACACAGACGCCATGGTCAAGTATGTGCTCGAAGGCCACGATCGCGGTGTCAACTGGGCTTCGTTCCACCCCACTTTGCCTCTGATCGTCTCAGCTGGTGACGATCGCCAGATCAAGCTGTGGAGAATGTCGGATACAAAGGCATGGGAGGTCGACACCTGCCGCGGCCATTTCAACAACGTCTCGTGTGCTCTCTTCCACCCGCGCCACGAGCTCATCATCTCAGATGCCGAAGACAAGACCATCCGTGTCTGGGACATGGGCAAACGCACCGCCGTACAGACGTTCCGCAGAGAAAGCGATCGCTTCTGGGTGCTCACCGCTCACCCAACTCTCAATCTATTTGCCGCAGGTCACGACAATGGTCTCATCGTCTTCAAGCTCGAGCGCGAACGACCCGCCTTCTCCGTTCACCAAAACACCCTTTACTACATCCGCGACAAGCAGGTCCGCTCGCTCGATTACGGCACCGGCGCTGACCATGCCCTCCTCAGTGTCAAGCGTCTCGGCAACCAGTACGTGCCTCCACGCACGCTCAGCTTCAACCCTGCAGAGCGTTCCGTCATCGTCACCTCGGTCAACGGAGACCAGGGCACCTTTGACGTAGCTCCTCTCCCTCGCGAGGCCGGTGGTGACTTGGCCGAATCCTCGAGCGTCGGCAAGCGTGGTCAGGGCTTGAGCGCCATCTTTGTCGCCCGCAACCGGTTCGCTGTGCTCGACAAGGCTGCCCAGACCATCGAGATTCGCGACCTCAACAACGCTGTCACCAAGACCATCACGCCTCCCCAGCCCACCAACGAGATCTTTTTCGGCGGCACCGCCAGCCTCATCCTCAGCACCACCACTGGCGTCATCCTCTACGACATTCAACAGCAAAAGACGCTCGCCGAGCTCACCAGCCCGCCCGTCAAGTATGTCATCTGGAGCATCGACGGTAGCATGGTGGCGCTGCTCAGCAAGCACACCATCACGCTCGCTGACAAGTCGTTCGCCTCGAGCAACCTCATCCACGAGACCATCCGTATCAAGAGCGCAGCCTGGGACGAGAGCGGCGTGCTTCTCTACAGCACCCTCAACCACATTAAGTACGCGCTTCCCCAGGGCGACAACGGTATCATCAAGACGCTCGAGCAGCCCGTCTATCTCACGCGCGTCAAGGGCAAGACAGTGTCGTGCCTCGATCGTCTTGCTCGTCCCCAGAATATCACCATCGACCCTACCGAGTTCCGGTTCAAGCTGGCGCTCGTTCAGGGCAAGTACGACGATGTTCTCACCATCATCAAGAACAGCAATCTGGTCGGCCAGGCCATCATTGCGTTCTTACAAAAGAAAGGTTACCCGGAAATCGCGCTGCACTTTGTCCAAGACAAGAGCACCCGCTTTGATCTGGCCATCGAGTGCGGCAACCTCGATGTGGCCTTGGAGACGGCCGAATCGCTCAACGTCGACGAGGTGTGGGAACGACTGGCAACCGCAGCGCTGCGACAGGGCAACCACAAGATCGTCGAGCGTGCCTATCAGAGAACCAAGAGCTTTGACAAGCTCAGCTTCCTCTACCTCATTACGGGCAACACCGACAAGCTTGCCAAGATGTCCGTCATCGCTGACAAGCGTGGCGACCATCTGAGCCGCTTCCACAATGCGCTCTACCTAGGCAACGCCGAAGCGCGCAGCAGTGTGCTATCGGACGTCGGTCTTCCCGCGCTGGCTTACGCTGCAGCTAGATCCAATGGGCTCGACGATCGCGCTGCCGCCATTGCCTCGCAAGCTGGCATGGAGGAGGAGGCGACTGAGGTCGACCGTCAACTCGATTTGGGCGAGGGAACCTCGAAGCTGACGCCTCCCACTGCCGTGTCGCAGGCGTTCCTGCACAACTGGCCCAACGTGAGCAGCGAGCAGAGCTACTTTGACCGCGCCCTCGTTGCTGGCAACGACGGTGGACCCATCTTCAAGGACAACGCTCTCAACGGCACCAAGACGCACGATATCGAGTCGTGGCTCGACGGCGAAGCGCTCGAAGAGTCGGAAGACGAGGACGAAGAAGGCTTTGACGCTGCGCCCGAGGACTTTGGCGAGGCGGAGGAGGCTTGGGACCTTGCCGAGGAAGAAGTGGCGTTGCCCGAAGAGGAGGCTGCTGTTGTTGCACCGCTTGAAGAGACTCCACTGGAGGGCCTTGGCGCCGGCAGTTCCGAAGCCGAGCATTGGCTGCGCAACTCGCCGGTAGCCGCCGACCATGCTGCAGCAGGATCGTTCGAGACGGCGATGACGTTGCTCTCAAGGCAGGCCGGCATCGTCGACTTTGCTCCATTGAAGCCGCTCTTCTTGTCCTCGTATCTGGCTGCACGCAACTACCTTCCCGCTGCGCCGAGCGCTGGTCCACTCGAGGTGCATCTGCGACGCAACAACGAAGCAAGCGACGGCAAGGCGACTAAGGCACATCCTGCCTCGCCTCGTTCCGTCAAGCTGCTTGCCTCTGGCGATTTGCAGGAGGGTTACCGCGCCGTCAGCGCCAACAAGCTTGCCGAAGCCGAGACCATCTTCCGTCGTTTGTTGCATCAGCTTGTGCTGACGCCTGCCTCCACCGAAGCGGAAGCGACCGAGATTCAGGATTTGATCGTACTATGCCGAGAGTACATCCTCGGCGTCTCGATCGAGCTCAGCCGCCGTAAGCTTGCTGTCGCTGAGCCCGACAACGTCGCTCGCAACCTCGAGCTTGCTGCGCTCTTCACGCACACCCAGCTGCAGCCGCAACACCAGACGTTGGCGCTCCGCAGCGCCATGACCGAAGCACGCAAGGTTAACAACTACGCAATGGCGGCGAGCTTTGCTAAGCGTCTCATGGACCTCTCGCCTGCTCCGGCTGTGGCCCAAAAGGCGCAGCAGATCATCTCGTTGGCCGAGCGCAGCCCGCGCGATGCCGTCGAAGTGCCTGGCTACGACCCGCTCGAGCAGAACTTTGTCATTTGCGCTGGTAGCTTCCGCCTGATCACCGCTGCGGGCGCTGGCTCGGTAACAGATCCGCTCACGGGCGCTCGATACCTACCCGAGTTCAAGGGGACGCTCTGCATCATCACCCAGATCTCAGAGGTTGGCAAGCTGGCCTCAGGGTTGCGAAGCTTTGCTGCATAGAGCCCAGCGATCGATGTCATTACCATGTAGATATGCAGTGCAGCATCTTGCAACGCTTTCTTATGTTTCTCTGAGTGTGTCTGTGATACTGCTCTTGCATGCTCAGGTAGGAATTGGGAGCAAGGAATGCGATGCTGTATCGAGATGTCAGGGTCCGGCTAAATTCGATGTGCTCGTGCTTGTGCTTCGGCTGAGGAGCGCGCGTGGGTGTGTGTGTGTGTGTTTGCTCTTTCAACGCGTGCCTCCACTCCAACACTCACAAGCGAGCATTGAGCAAATAGCGACGCCTTGGATTCTCGCCATCGTCAATGATCACCAGTGCCATCAGCTGCACAGCCGCAACTGAGCCGCAAAGCTGCTATTTGCCTTGCGCCGGCTAGTGCGTCGGTGGTATCAATAGCCGGGCTGCCGTCAACGCTGTGGGCGGGCCGATCAGAAGCATGTCATTCCTGCCGTCGTTCTCCTCACTTGGGGCGACCACAGCTGCCCCATCGTCCTCCCCATCTCACACCACCTTTAAGCCATCATCGCTGTCGTACTTCACCATTTTCTGTCCAGCTCTCAAACCACCAAAACAGCAAGCTGGCGAGCCACTAAATGCAGGTTCCTCCCATTCCGTCTCCAATGCGCAGGAGGAGGCAGAGGCCGAAGAGGAGCGCGAGACAGCACGCGAAGCGGCACAAATCCTCTTTTACACAAGTCGAGCTCGTGCTGCGCTCAAGGATCGGATGCTGCGTCAGATCGGTGTGGCCAAAGGGATGATCGAGTTCTGCAGTATGGTGTCCAAACCAGGTCGACCCAGCAATCAAGCAGCAGGAAAGGAGGGCGAGGACAAAGGTCGATCATGGAACGTCCACTCGAGCAAGCGCCGAATGGTTCTCGTCGAAGTTGAGCAAGGAATATGGGTTCATGCAAGCATCGACCTTCCCTATACCACCAGATCTCCGCCTGCTGGGCTAGAGTCACCCGCAAAGCTCAGCAGGGAGCACCACGATGCCCTGTTGCCAGACGTGTGGGTGGAAGAGAGTATTCGACGCGCGTGGAGGGATTGGGTGTTGCTCAATGGATGTCCCGCACACGTGCTGTCGCAGAAAGCGGGCAGAGTAGGATTGGAGAGGTCGCTGGAGAAGTACTTTTCGGTCTGGGCATGGAGTTGGGATCTTGAGCTGGCGACGAACGCAGACGTAGTCCAACCGAGGAGCCTTTTCACGGAGTGCGTCGAAGGCTTTCCAGTGGTAGCGAGAGCCCCTCGCTCAAAGTTGATGCAGCTGATGGAGTCGGAAGCCGCACAGAAGCTGCGCAAGGGCAAACATGGTGAACGGGACGTGGTCATTTTGTCAGATACCTTGGTGCTGTGGCCACCCACCGACGCCGGCTGCCTCGACTCTGAGGACGAGCAAGAGGACGGTGATGTGCTGAACTCCCATTCCAAGTGCAGCAAGTCGCAAACCTCCAATGGAAGCGCTTGCTCTTCCTCTCGGAACGTCATCAATCCACGGATCAAAGCTGAGCTTCTCCGGCGTGTAGCCAGCCACCTCACAGGACTCGAACGCGAGCGGGATCTTATCCGCGCCGCCTCAGTCTCGAGCACCAGCGATGGGCGCAAACGAGGCAAATCCGGCGCGATACGCGAGCGTGGCACTTCCGGCAGCAATATGGGCAAAAGAGACATGCGCAACGGTTTGCTCTCGGCCAATGGCACCAACAAGAAGCGCGTCGTCTCTTCCGCTGGCATGGAACAGCGTTCGACAAGCGCATCAAGCTTTGCTTCTTCGGCCACCGCTGATTCGACCAAGTGGTCCAATTGGGGGAGCGTATTCAATGGGTTAGGCAAGTTCGGATTCCGAGGAAATGCCGATACTTCGATACGGAGCGAGACCGCAGATACAAAGTCGATCGCAGGGAGCCCTTCCAAACACGACGAAATCGACGCTGCGGACATCTCCGACACCACTGCTGACCTGAGTCGGGCAGATACAAGCGTCGAAGAGGCAGCCATACCGTCTTCGTCTTCACCAGTAGAAGCACCTAGCAGCAGCAACAAGGATGTGACCGCGCCCGAGTCGGGTGAATCGTCGAGACCGCTGCAGCTCTTTCAACAGAGGATGGCAGAAGTGATTCCCATCCAAGAGGCCGGAGGAAAGATGTGGAATGGTGCCGAGCTGGCTTTTCGCGGCATCAGCGCGTCGCTCGGCTTGGCAAGCGCATCGCCTTTTGAACAGCATCGGATGCAGGCCGACACGTCGGTCCAAACCACATCATCGAGGCTCTCAAAAGATGGAGACACCTCGGAGAGCGATCGCTTCGCAGATGCATCCTTTGACACGAATGGTGCAGATGTCGATGCTAGCGTGGTGACCAAAGTGTCCATCCTGGAGCCGGAGGTCGATGTCAGTGAACTAGCTGAAGCGTTGGGGGTCGATGAGGATACTTCGGCAGACACTTCAGCACTCGAAGCTTTACCGCGGCCGGGCGATTCAGGAGCAGACCTTCTCGTCAGCAACAACATGGCCGTCGAGACTGACCAGCACCCTAAGCAAGCATTAGAGGCAGACACAAAGATAGCGCGGGCTGAGTCGCTGGCGAGTGACCCAATCTCGCCAGCCAACGAGACACGAGCTTCTGATGCGGCATCTATTCGGACAAATGCCAGCGCCAAAGCGTTTCCTTCGATTTCGGTGACTTCGGCAGCATGGTACAATACCAAAGCACTACGCTCTGACGCAGCTGTGTCGACTTCTTCGCCCAAATTTACGACGGCTGCAAGTATCTTCAGCAGCCCGTACGACAAGCCATCCGCCGAGCGCAGAGATACGCCCGAGCCACTGGACACATCGCTTGGTGGCATTTCAGTGCAGTCGGAACACCACGACTTTGAGCTCGACGGCTGGGGCTATGAGGAGCCGCAGCCGTTTCAGAGCTTGCGTTGCTATGTCGGGGAGTGCGATGTGGCCATCACTCATGAAAGCTTGGCGCTGCTGCAAGAACACCCATTCCAGTGTGACGAGTATCGAATTTCATTCTCCACGCGACGCTTGCTCACGCTGGTGCTGATCGAGCGAGTGCCCTCGACCACCAACTCGACGCTCTCTGCAAAGGCCTCCGATGCTCCTGGCACGCTCGAAGACGCATGGCAGGTGCTTCGGCGAACACAGCGCGTTCTCAATGACTATGATCGCGTAGCCAAGGCGATAAAGCAAGAAGTCGATTCATCCGTTCGGTTCTTGCATCTAGATGGGACAACACTGACCTTCCAATCATCGCTCGAGGACGATGCAGACAAAATGGAGACCGACGTGCAGGTGGTCGCCGACGCACACTGCGTTTCCGCAATGGAGCTGATGCGTCGTCACGGAGTCGTCGAGACGTTTTCGCGATCGAGCAACGGCAAAACATGGACAGCGAGCCGGCAAGGCACAACAAAGATGACGACGTCGTCTGGCGCACAGAATCAGACATACATGGTGCTGGCGGGCAAGAAGATCAGCATCGTTGACTGCGATACCGAGCTGAGAAAGCTGGCAAACCAGTATCCGAGTTTTGGTATCTGAGCGTGTGCCTGCAATACCAATCTCATTGGGCAACGCTTCACGCTTGTGGGTGGGCCAGCGTTAGACCATCGGTCCGAGCAATTGGTGGAGCAGGATTGACGAGATTGTCATCAGACTGACATGATCGACGACCTGCAGTGAGCGCGAACTCAATAAGATGCTCTAACAGCAAGACGTACGATCCAAAAAGTCGGTTTGGACCCTGGAGTCGAGAAAGAAGAAGGGGAAAAAGCGGGAGAATGTGCACTTTCGGATTTGCCGGTTTGACTCGTCAAGAAGAAAAAAATCTACCTTTTCTCTGCTGAACATGCATGCTCGTCCTTGTACATGCGGTTCAAGCACACACGATGAGACTGAACTAATTGCGCGGGACCGGTCACGAGGCCATGCCCGAATCTCGATTGAACAAGAGTTCGGAATGAACCACATGAACGAGAGCAAATGGAGTGAAGAAGGGGAGAGCAGAGGACGGAGCGGAGAGAAACGGCAAGCGCGACTAAAGTGATAAGGGAGATCTGACTACCTACCATTAGAGGCAGTTGCGATTACTAAAAGAGGCAAGAGGCTGCCGATTGGAATATCGTGAACGATTGGGATACCGCATACAACGGCAGAGCGCACTTTGTTTGCAAAATGATGCAGGTAGGTCTTCTCCTAGCTTGACCGGTCGCTGTTGGCGACTCGACTCATGTGCCATGCCACAGTAGTAGAGGTACAATCTCGAGTGTGTTCGTCTCCAACAGCATTGCATGCTGTACAGTATGGAGGGATGGCTCCAGCGAATGAGAATCAAGGTGTTATGTCAAAAAATTTACCCCAGCTTAAAGGGGGGGGGAATGGACAAATGGGAGCAGACGAGCTCTGTGAAACCGGTTGCCAGGCACGCGTAACAAAGCTCTGCTGTCCACGCCACCTTCTTGCGAAGGAGCTGCTCGCGTTGGTCGAGCGCAGCGTTATCTCGGGTTCAAAGACAGAACGCGACCTGCAGCTTTGGGTCGGATACCTGCACTCCGGTTGTGCAGCCCTTTTTTGTTCAGATTTTTTTTGTTGCCGTGGGACATCTGCACATGCACAGCGGCCACAAGGGCGAGGAGTAAAGAGAGGGAGATAGAGTGAAGCGAGGCTTTTGACTTGGCTTTCACCTCACTTAGCCGGTAAGCTGGATGAGCTGGAAATTATCCATTGTGCAGCTGCTGCGCGCTATTCGTTCCGAAGAATCTCGTGACAGGACGAGATGAGTTGCAATGCAAGCCATCAATGGCCTGGAGAGCGTATGGGGGCCGCAGAGCAGATTGTGAACAGACAGACAGACCCAAGCCGCCTTGCATTAGAGTGGTATTCGCTCGCGCTCGACAGTCTTGAATCTACTTCCTCGCCACCATCATCGTCACGGACCATCCGCACCGCCAAAAGGCTTGTCTTGCCACACGCTAGCAGCAAGCTGCCATCCGGTTTCGAGTCGAGGTCACTCTCCTGCCACTCTACCATCCTTCCTCCTTTGCGTGCGTGTCGCTTAGGTTGTCAATCCTCAAAGAGATTTCATCTTTGACTTCTTTGAGCCATCAGATCCCCCGACTGGGCCCCGCATACGCTGCAATAATGGTCCCTTCGCTCCTGGTTCGATCGCGCGTCGTCGCATCTCGGTCCTTCCGAAGCACGCCGCTCGCCTCGAGCTCGCGTCTCACTCTGAGCGCCAACGCTCGCCTCCACACTGTAGCTGCTGCGCCTGCAGCTCCGCGCGCACACCATCGCGGCCTTGCCACGCTCAGCTCCACCGAGAACGCACCCGAGCTCGGCTCAAGTCACGTCGCCAAGTCGATCTTTGCTCCGCTCGACACTTTCGAGGCCCGTCACGTCGGCCCTCGCGACCATGATTCGGCTAAGATGCTCCAGACGCTCGGCTACTCCGAGATGGAGCAGCTCGTCGCCGACACGGTCTCGCCCAACGTCCGACTGACCCAGGAGGCCTCCTTCTACGACCAGATCAAGCCTCTCTCCGAAAGCGAGTTGGCTCAGCGCGCAGAGACTATTGCCAAGATGAATCGACCCTTCAAGAGCTTGATCGGCATGGGCTACCAGAACACGCTCGTGCCTCCGGTCATCCTCCGCAACGTCCTCGAGAACCCTGCCTGGTACACCAGCTACACGCCCTACCAGCCTGAAATCTCCCAGGGTCGTCTCGAGTCGCTCATCAACTTCCAGACCATGGTCAAGTCGCTAACCGGCCTCGACCTCGCCAACGCCTCGTTGCTCGATGAAGGTACCGCCGCTGCTGAAGCCATGATCCTCGCCTACGGTCAGACCAAGAGCAAGAGAAAAACTTTTCTCGTTGACCGTGGTGTTTTGCCACAGACGCTTGCAGTCCTGCGTCAGCGTGCCAAGGGCTTCGGTATCAAGGTGGTGGCCACCGACCTGCGCACTCCCGAGGGTCACCGCCTGCCTCCTGCCGATCAGGTCCCCCGCGAAGACATCATTGGCGCACTCGTTCAGTACCCCGATGTAGACGGACGCCTCACCGACTGGGAGGCGCTGGCAAAGGAGATCAAAGATTTCGGCGGTATGGTCATCGCTGCTACTGATCTGCTGGCGCTCACCATGATCAAGCCTCCCGGTGAGTGGGGCGCCGACATTGCGCTGGGCAATGCTGCTCGCTTCGGTGTGCCTCCTGGTTTCGGTGGCCCCCATGCCGCTTTCTTTGCCGTTCGTGACTCGATCAAGCGCAAGATTCCTGGTCGTCTTGTCGGTCTCAGCAAGGATGCTCGTGGTGAGCCCGCCTACCGCCTCGCTCTCCAGACGCGAGAGCAGCACATTCGTCGTGAAAAGGCTACCTCTAACATTTGCACCGCTCAGGCACTCCTCGCCAACATGTCGGCCATGTATGCCGTCTATCACGGCCCCGACGGCCTTCGCAAAATCGCCGCCAAGGTGCACGCGCTCACCCGTCTGCTCAAGCACGAGCTCACCGAGCTTGGTGTCCGCGTCATCAACCGTGACGGCGCCTTCTTTGACACGCTCACCATCGACCTTAGCAAGGCCGGTATTGGTGCAGTGCGCGTTCACGAAGAGGCCAAGAAGGCCGAGATCAACCTCCGCAGGATCAGTGACACTCGTATCGGTATCACTCTCGACGAGACCGTCAGCATCGAGGAGCTCACCGATCTGCTCAATGTCTTTGCCTTTGCGCTCAAGCCCGTCAAGTCGGGCGAGGTGCCTTACAAGCCCGAGGACCTGATCGAGATCGCCTCGCGCATCGGTCTGGATGCTGCCTCAACCGAGACGCTGACCATCTCGGCGCCGGTGCAGGTTCGTCCGAGCAACGTCGCTGCCGAGTCGTCCAGCTTGCCACCGGTCCCCGACTTTGCCCGTACCTCCAAGTTCCTCCAGCAGCCCGTCTTTTCGGCGCACCGCAGCGAGACCCAGATGCTCCGCTACATCCACTCGCTCCAGGCCAAGGACCTTTCGCTTGTCCACGCAATGATTCCGCTTGGATCTTGCACCATGAAGCTCAACTCGACCTCGAGCATGATGCTCATCTCCAAGCCTGAATTCTCCCAGCTGCACCCCTTTGCTCCCGAGGACCAGGCTCAGGGCTACGACGTTCTCATCCGAGAGCTCGAGCGCGACCTTTGCTTGATCACCGGTTTCCCTGCGGTCTCGCTCCAGCCCAACTCGGGTGCTCAGGGCGAGTTTGCCGGTCTCTCGGTCATCCGTGCCTACCATGAGTCCAAGGGCGAAGGCAAGCGCGATGTCTGCTTGATCCCCACTTCAGCTCACGGTACCAACCCTGCCTCCGCCATCATGGCCGGTATGCGTGTCGTACCCGTCAAGACCAAGGCCGACGGCTCAATCGATCTCGAGGATCTCCGAACCAAGGCCGAGCTGCACAAGAACGAGCTCGCTGCTACTATGATCACCGAGCCTGCGACAACCGGTTGCTACTTTAAGGACATTCAGGAGGCCTTCCAGATTATCCACGACAATGGTGGTCAGGTTTACCTGGACGGTGCCAATCTTCAGGCTCAGGTGGCGCTGACCAACCCAGCCATCATGGGTGCCGATGTGACCCACTTGAACCTGCACAAGACCTTCTCGATTCCTCATGGTGGTGGAGGTCCCGGTGTGGGCCCTATCTGTGTTGCTGAGCACCTAGCTCCCTTCTTGCCTGGTCACCCCCTTGCATCGACTGGTGGTGAGATGGCTATTGATCCCATCTCCGCTGCTCCTTGGGGATCTGCTTCGATTCTCACCATCGCCTGGGCTTATATCAAGATGCTCGGCTGGGGAGGACTGAAAAAGTCCACCGAGACTTCGTTGCTCGCCGCCAACTATGTCGCACACCGACTCAAGGATCACTACAAGCTTAAGTACACCGGTGACCGTGGGCGTGTTGCGCACGAGCTGCTGATCGATGTGGCCGAGTTCGAAGATGTTGGACTCAAGGTGATGGACTTTGCCAAGCGATTGATCGACTACGGCTTTCACCCACCCACCTGTTCGTGGCCCATCTCGACTGGTCTTTTGATTGAGATCACCGAGTCCGAGTCGCTGCAGGAGATTGATCGATTGGTCGAGGCATTTATTTCGATTCGCCAAGAAGTTGAGGAGATCCGTGCCGGTAAACAGCCCAAAGACGACAACTTGCTCAAGAATGCTCCGCACACGATCCAGGCAATTACCGAGGAGAAGTGGGATCGCCCTTACAGCAGGGACCGTGCCGTATACCCGGTCAAGGAGTTGCGACAGAACAAGTTCTGGCCCCCCGTGGCAAGGATCGACGACGCCTTTGGTGACCGTGTACTCGTGTGCGAGTGCGGCGGCGTCGAAGACTATGTCAACTAGACCCAACACGACTTTAGCAGACACACGTGATACATGTACAAGCAGCTACCTCAACCGTACTGCCCCTCCCCCTTCCACCTTGTCTGCTCCCGCCCGTCCTTTCTTTTCCTTCTCCCCCTTCCCACTTGTTTTGGTATCGTAATCACTTTGTGGACTCTCTGGTCATTTCCCCCCTCCTTCTCTTTTCTCGGAGCATTTCCGTCTCTATCCTTCTCTTCTAGCAACGGGTTTCAACATCTGCAACAATGGTTCGATTTTCTTGGATTCAATGGCTGCTGATCGCATAATTGTGGGAGTGGGATGAGATTTGCTCTCGCTCTGTGCGGGTGGGGGGGTTTCTGGACTGTGCACAGTCATTTGTTTGGGTTTCACATGAGGAATTTCCGAATGCGTGTCAAACTTATACAAGAGGCGAGCTTTACAGCAGAGGATCGAGATTGAATTCGAGGGCGGAACAGGGGTAGTCGATGTTAAAGTTGTTGAGTACCTGAGGGTGGAGGACGCCGATATGGCCTATGATGAGGTCTCGTTCGGTTGTGGTAGGTGTAGGGAGTACCTTTTCGAGAGCGTGCTTGACTGTGTCTAGGGGACTGGTTTTGGGTGTGTCGGTGGCAGCGCCTGGGTTGTAAGAGTGTTTTGGTAGACGTAGGTGGATGGTAGCTGCTCGGCCGGGGAAGAAGGTGGGGTTTTCAGCGTCTTGTTGGATCCAGTAGCCTTTGTCGCTGGTGGAATCAGCGCCTTGGATGCGCGGGATGGCGAGACTCAGCATCAATCGGTCCAGCAGGCCGTGCACCACCTCGAAGCTGGCGGTCTTGTCGCAGTATACAGCGCCCACGTGGCGTTGATTCCTGGCACACCGCTCCGTCTCGTCGGCGTCTTTGAAGGCGATATCCGACACTTCAAATGTGCGCAAAGGTAGAGCGTGTTTTCGGTTCTCGCGCACCGTCTTGAGGATGCCTGGTAGCAGGGTGGTGCGTACCACTTGGTATTCGGCCGTCTTTGGGTTTTCGAGTACGATAGCGCTCTTGCCATCGTCGTTTCTGTTGAGCCAGCCAAAGTTTTCGTCGTGCGAGCACAGGATGAGCGGCAACACCTCGACCCAGCCCGAATAGGCACATTCGCGGCGAACAATGTCGGCCAATTTATTGATCGGCAGCGGTGCAGCTACCGTGTTGGTGGCAGGGAACGTCTTGGGCAGGTTGTCGAATCCGTATGCTACGGCAACGTCTTCCATCAGATCGCACTCGTGTAGAATATCCGGTCGGGTAGGCGGCACGTCGACAATGAGCGTTTCGTTGGGAGCGGCAGGGTCAACGGTGGCAGAGTGGCCCATCTTTTGCAGATACTCAATCATCTGGTTCGGCGACAGCTGCAGACCGGTGCATCGGTTAATGTAGTCGACGGATGCTGGGAATCGCACATTGCTCAGATCCGGCGTCACCTTGACTTTGCCATCTGGGTAAACCACCTTGACGGGCTCGACGGTGAACGGCTCGGCGCAGTACTGGGAAAACATGGCGACGATAATGTTGATGACAATGCCCAGCTTGGTTTCGTCGATGGCGGTGGTATCGATAAAGACATTTTTGGTTTCGAGCGTGATCTTGCTGTGGTTCGAGTTGATGATTGGTGGCATGGATAGCACCTGTCTGTTCGAGTCGTAGATGATGGGGTAGACGGGGCTGTCGCGGATAATGTGCAGGTAGCGCGAGAGATGCTTATCCGCCTCGTAGAGCTCCATGAGCTGGCTAGCATCGTACTCTTGCTCCTTGTTGAGGGGGGCAAATTTGATCTCTTTGGGTGGAAGCGCTTCGTACGAAAAGGGAGCCTGGATGGTGTCGAGATCATGTGTGCCGATCGCGACCAGTGTTCTACGACGAGCCAAGTTCTGATGCAACTTGTCCTGCAGGTCGATAAAGTTTGCGTAGCTTTCTGGCGTGAAGGTGACGTTCCGCAACACTGCACCGGCAAAGTACGGCCTGATGCGAGCGACGTCCTTGCTGAGATTGACTTGGATCATGTTTTCCGGCTGTGTCAACTTGAGCTGAGGTTGAGCAATGTTACCCAAGAAAACGTTGAGCGCTCGAGAGATACCTTCGTGGCAGAGGAGATCGTACCTGTTTGCGGGGATGTCGATTTTGAGCTGAGCACGCTCGCCGAGACCAGCTTTGGCGACTTCTTCGGTGGTGTCATCGTCGAGCTCGATACCGAACTGGAAGCAGAGCTCGTCAAACTCCTGGGTGGTGTAGGTGCGCCCAAGCGCCTTGTAAAAGTGCTCTTTGTCGACTCCGACGGTAGGCATGGTTGCGAATGGATCTGCGGCTCTGCTACACGGCCGAGTTTGAAAGTCGAAGAGATGAAGGAGGCGTGGCCAGTCAGAGACCTAAGTTGACGGTGGAGATAGGGCGGAGATGGTGAAAGTGGAAAAAGAGAGTAGAAACAGGTGTTGGTTGATTGAGTGAGCTGAGAAGCCAGAAAGACAGGCTTTGCGCTTTGCGCTTTGCGCTTTGGCATTTTTCGACTTGACTCAGAAACAAGAACTCGAATAAAGCTGCCATTTTCAATTTTCCTTCTTCTCGTGGCTCTCAGATCTTCTCGAGTACATTGGGAAACATGATTTTCTTTCGCACGAGAGGGTTCCCCAATACGCCAACACCAACCACAATCCCACGACTCGTGGACATGGAAACTAGACAACAATCATGATTGCATTTGCAGAAGCGCCGGTTAACATTCGCAGTGTGATGTGGCATGATGTCAAACACGGAACAGCGCCGTAAGCAACGTGCTCACAGTGCTCCTTCACGAGAAGCGATGCGACTGCGACTGCGGATCACCAGCTCCAGTTGATCCTGGATAGTACAGATCGTGCGCGGCTCCATATCCCCCAAGTCGATCGCCATGCAGATTGCCAGGCTGAGGCGTCCTCCGCGATTGCTCGGACTGCTGCAAGGGTGACGATGAATACGCGCTCTGCTGCTGTTGCTGCTGGAGTAAGTGCATTTGTCCTCCACCATAAACGTGAGGATTGAAAGGATCAGGCGTTGCATTACCGTACGAGCCTGCATAGCTCCCTTGATGCGAGAATGCACCATGCTGCTGTTGTGGATAGCCAGCATCTTGCCAGTACGTCTGCTGCAGGAAAGGCAATGGCTGTTGCTGCTGCTGGTGCAGCTGACCCTGGTACGGCTCGGGCGTGGGCGTGGCACCATTTGCTCGAGCTGTGTACGGCTGCATGTGTGGAGGCAATGTCGATGCCATGCCATTCATATCTGAGGCGCTGGGTGGAGCCCAGATTGAGCTAATCGGCGCGCCGTTTGAAAGCAACAGATTGCCATGCGGGCTGGTGATTGCTGCGCCGCCGCCATGCACTGATGCAGAGGAATTCGAGCTCGAAGGCACCATTTGACTAGACCCTGCTGGGGATTGGGACTGCGACGTGAGCGGATAAGCAGCAAACAGTTGACGAGCTAGATCATCCTTGTTCTGGTTCGACCTCGGCTTGACCTGCGATGGAACGAGCAGGTTGTCTGCTGCTCTCTTGGCTTCACCACCTGCACCGGCGCCAATATCACGCATCTGCACACTGCGCATCGATTCCTCCATCATGTCTACGTCTGCACTTGCGCCCTGTTCAGATGCTTCGACATGTGCCATTGCTGCACGCATCGCTGCTTCCACCGGATCATCGACAGACGCTGGCCGGACAGTCCGTGTCGCCGAGGTAGCCGCAGCCGCAGTTGGGCCATTTCCTGCAGAGGTGGGCCTCCTCTGACGCTCGAAAACAAACACATTGTTGGTGTCGTCAAAGTAGATCGGGCTTGCGTCCGACTCGGCAATCACCTTTGCATCGATCATGAGATCAGCAATGCGCATCAGCTGCTCCTCGTTGGGAAGCACCTGGCTTGGTCTGACCGCTTCAACGTTGCCACATGCCTCACCCATACCGATATTGATGGTGGTCCCACCTGGAATCTTTGACTGTGTGGCCTTGCGCGTAGGTGCAAAGCCTCGCATATCCGAGTCTTCTTCCAGGCACAGCGCTGGCGCGCCGACCGAGCCCACCTTGCCAATGTTGGGGAGAGAATCAAAGGGGAATGCATATCGAAGACTGTTGATCAGTTCAACATACTGCGACCAGCACCGGTCCATCGACTCGAGCGTGTCTGCATAGGCAACGTGGTGCACATCAGGACGCTCCGAGTCGGGCAGCACCTCCATGTCGGAACGCACAACGTCCGGATCCGTCTCGCCGTATTGCTGCATGGCGTCCCGAGCTCGCTTTTCGATGCGCTGCATATACTCAAGATGCGTTTTGGTCCATTTTGTCGCGATGCGCAGCGCCGGTAGCGTCCTTCGCACAACAGCGGTCAGATTGCGAGTGGGAGCAGATGACCCGTCCGTCTGCTGCAGCGCTACCTCGAGCTCCTTGTTGGCCTCCAATGCCTGCCGAGTCTCGGCTGTGTCTACGGCAGTGAGTTCACGGATGACACCAAGCACGTGGGCTGTAACCAGAAACTCGACACAGCGTCCTGTCTCGGGCGACGGCGCACGTTTCTTGGATGGGCGCTCGACGCGAACAGCACGTGGACGATGGCGGTCTTCTGAGCCATCGAAAGAAGGACGTGGCGCTTCTCTGCTGGAGGAAGTGGGAGCGCCACGCCAAAGTCGTGTGGTCCACGATGCGCAAAGAGCAGTGACGAGAAATTGCACGATCTGGTCGGCTCGCAAAGCTCGTGCACGTATCAATGTGGAAAAGGTAGCGAGTACTGATCGGGAAAGGAACATGATGTGCTCGAGATGGCTGCGCCGATAGAACAAGCCGTGCAAGACGATGACTTGTTGGATCCATGCCTCGATCAACTGATGCGCCTGCTCCACGTTGGTGGAAAGCCGCGCTACCAGCTGCGGATCGCGCGCTCGGTGATCTTTGACTGCATCCCAGAATGTATCTCCTGCATCGAGTGCGCGTGCAGTCTGCTCGAGATAGCCCGAGGTAGGCTTTGCCAGTAGCTTTTCGAGATTTACCTTGGCTTTCGCGAATGGCGTCTTGACACAGAGCGCTCGGTAATAGTAGTAGAGGCAAGCAAAAGTGTCGTTGTTGTACAGAGCTACCACCGCCAGCTGATTGGTCGGCTGTCCTTGGTCCGGCAAGAGAAGGCGCGACTGTTCGTAGAAAGCGCAAGCACGGCTGAAGTCGTATTTGTGCATGGATTTGTTACCTTTGTTGCCGGTTGCACTGGCGTCGTGGTCTTGCGACGACATCTCGCGGTATCTGGCAAGGTCACCACAGAAGATGAGAAATTTGTGCAGCAGTGTGATGAGATGAATGCGTTTGGCTGGCAGCAGTGCGGCTTGCGAGAGGCTCTCGTCTGGCTCGTTGGCCTGGCGTGTAGCTCGCGAAGCATAGGAGTCGGTGGGCAAGGAGGATGAAACAGAAGTGTCGGAGTCATTGTCGGCGTTGATTCCAAGCACCTCAAGGTTGTAGCGGGCCTCGTCGAGAGAAAAGAGTCGAACAAGCCTACCGACCAGCTCTTGCCAAAAGAGCTCCTCATCGAGCAGGAACTTGCGATACTCGGACTTGGCGCGAGCGGCATCCTGAGCAGACTTGCCGCGTCGCCCCGGCGCCTGGACGGCTGGGTCGACCGTCTTTTGTGCAGATGAAATGTAGGAGCGGTAGGCGGTGATGAGTCCGTAAGACGTATCGTTCCAGAGATTGCCGTCGACCGACTGCGCCTCGCGTGTGAATGTGCAGGTGAAGAGAAGGTTGAGCCAGGTATTGCGAAGGTTGCGGCGTGCAAAGTCAATCTCTGCATCCAACAGCTTGGCGCTGGCATCCTTTGGATGCATTCTGCCGGCTCGCGAGGTGCTGCTAGAGCTAGCGGACGACGATGAGGGGGTAAAGCTGGCTTTGACCATGCGATCGAGCTCTGCTTTTTGCCTGCGCCCCTGCTCGAGCAGCGCAGCAGCACGGAGGTCCTTTTGCGACATGGCTGTGGTGGGCGAGGAGGTCATGGCTGTTGTGTGAAGAGCGTGATAAGGTGCCCAATGAAGCGAATGATGCCGCTCAGGTCGAGACGCAGAGCGTGTGATGCCGACCGATGTCGTCTAACCGCAGCTTGTCCACGGACGGCGCCCGTCGTCGGTGCTGGAGGCTGTTTTTGCGAAGCCAAGCTCGAGAACGATTAAGCAATGATGTCCGATGGTCACAATCGAATCATGATATCGAAAATGGCTGAATCGGAAGGTGGCGCCGTGCTCGGAGATGGATGTGGGTGAGAGACAAGAAAGCGACAGAAGAATTTGGAGAACAACGAATGGCGTTGCGCACAGCCGAAGCGTATACGCTTCTCAAATTTAGCACTCCACTTTATTCGCGCTCAGATGCTCATCTGCTGCACCAAAGCTTCATCACCGTCTTCGTCTGTCTCTCTCTCTCTTTCTCTCCACACACTTCCCGTTGTGTGCGCTAACGTGATCGTCATCGTTTCCGCTACCATCGAAAGGCAAGACAGCAGCACGTCCGACTTCACGTTTAACCGCATGAATGCATTGGCTTATTGTCGATCCTCGGCCTCGCGACCACCACTCGAGCTCGCTTTCGTTCTTTTATTTCCGCGCCACCCGGCTCTGCGCCTATCCCGTCCATCATCACACAACAGCAGAGCGATCACATACAGGATCGAAAGGACGGATAATGACGGCGTTGAATTGCGATTCTTTGGTCTTTTGTGATCTTTTCTGTGGATATCGTATCGTGCAGGCTCGTGGCCACATTGTGTATTAGGGCCTGAGCCTACCTTAGAGCTGAGCAGTGTTGGGGACCATGGACGAGGCGATGAGATGGGGAACACGGGCATTGAGACACCAGCGGAACGGAACATGATCGAGGCGGTACCTCCAGAAAAGCCGTCGATGCAAATCGGGCACTACATGTACCATTGGCAGTTGATAAAGGCCGGGTTCGTCTGGAAGTGCTTCATGATCTTCTTCGAGTCGTCCTCCGTGATCTCCTTGGTGACCCGCACACCGCCTGAGCCGGAAGATACAACACTCTCGGCATCATCGTCACCGTAGACGAAGGCTCGAGCCTTCTCGCAGAGAATATCGGCATAGTAAGCGGGTGGGACAAGAGATACAGAGCGAGGGGCACGGCAGTACGTGTAGCAGAGCGAATTGATGCAGCGGATGAGGTGCTCGCTGGAAAAGCCCATCTCGTTGCGCAGCACCACATAGTGGCAGGGTCGAGCCGTTCCGACCAGACCAGCCTGCGATTGAAGGTAAAAATCAAAGCCGAAGGGCGAGACAATACCGCTGTCCACAACAGTGCCGGCAGGAAGGTTGCCGGAGCGATCAGCATCACGAGAATCGTTGGCAAAGAAGCGAACATGGTGACCTTTGCCGCAAACAACGAACACCACCTTAATGATCGCGTCAGGTCGGATCTCGCGGGCAGCATCTTTGATCGCTTTGAGCTCTGTGTCGAGTACGGCCTGATACTGGCCCTCCGAGACACCATCGCGGAAAAAGACAATCGATTCGGGCAAGCGACCTTGGTTGTTCTGCTGCCACTTTTTAAGGAGGCCGACGAACATGGATTTTGCGTGAAGCATGATCTCCTGGGCTGCACCTCCTCGCGGATTGGTTTGAGTACGAAGCTCGCAGGAATACAGCCCCGAACCACCGTTGACTGTAGCAACCGTGCCAGCGATCGAAGGCCTGTCGGAACCGGCACCAGGGTGCGTGACGTCGGCACCCATTAGCATCGTTTGCAAGCCGAATCGAGGAAGATCACGCTCGCTCGAGACGACGTGGTTGATACCACCAAGCTTGACGTTGATCTTCATCGAGACGTTGGCGACGTACTGTTCCTGACCACGTTCATTGAAGGCCTTGCGCGTGTTGATGCACTGCGTGGCTACGGGAGTGTTGAGCTCGAGGCCGGCAGTCTTCTTGATCGTGTTGTAGAACGATTGATCCTGATGCTCAAGCATGACCATGAACAGCTGCGGAGCGGGAGGCTTTTTACTGGGGCCAAGCTTCTGCTTGGACTGGTTGTACGCAGCTCTGCCCACTTCGTCCATGTGGCGTCTCACGAGGTGGGGCTCAGGTGCGAAGCTCTTGATGAGAGGGCGTTCCTCGATGACCCGAACACCGAGCCTTTTGAGGGAGTGAATTTGTGCTCCGATGTAGTTGGAGACAATGGCCTCCGGCGCGCGGGTGTAGTTGAGCACGGCCCATGTGATGAGCTCGTGGCCAGGCTTGACGAACTTGGCGCCAACGAGATTCCAGGAGCCAAACTGGACGCGGGGCTTCTGCGAGCCAGGAGCATACGAGACGTCGGGAGGACTTATGACGCGAGCTTCGGCCTCAAGAGGCGTGCGGCTGACTGTGACGCCCCATCGTCGAAGCATGGGGTCATTGTCGTAGTCGACCTCGCGGCGAATCTCGTCGACACGGCGCTTGCGATCGTCGGGGCGCAGCGCGGACTGCTTGATCTGGTCCGCCGACTGCAGAGGGGTAAGACTCGTCGCAGGTAGGGGCCCTTTGGGCACCACGATACAGAACTCCATCGGCACCGCGTTTTTCTGAGGCCCGAGTCGTGCGCAGGGGAGATTGGGGTACTTGAGGCGCAAATTGTACTTGTCGAGGAAGTACTGCGCGATCGTATAGGTCTTGCCGTCCTTTGTGGTGAATTCGGTCTCCTGGGCCGAGCGGACCGTAAAGCCCTGCAGAGACTCGAGCTTGCTGGTAGCGCGGTGGGTAACGCGGATTTCAATGTTCCTGAGGCGCTTGCGAAGCTCGCGCTGGTCCTGCTGGGAGAGTGTGGTAAGCGCTGCTGGACCGCCAGCGGGTGCTCCACCACCAAAGTCGCTGCCGTAGCCGCCACGTCCAACACGACCACCTCGGCCGCCACGACCACCGCCACGGCCACCGCCACGGCCACCACCACGACCACCGTAGCCACTGCCACCACCGCCACCGGTGCTGAGGGTTTTGGCGACCACGTCGATGAGCGGACCACCAGCCACAAAAGGTGAGAAGGCAGGATCGAGGTTGATAACGAGACCGGCGGCACAGGGACGTGCGGACTGGAAGAAGCCGGGGATGATTTCGGCGCCCTGGGAGATAGGCACCGCCTTGCTGAGGTCGAAAAACTTGCGGGCGGCCGCCTTGGTGGTGCCAGACATGTAACGGCCATGCAAGCTGTTGCGCAAAATAATGTCGAGAGCCTGTAGACCGATCTGGATGTCTTCGGCCGGCTTGGCGGACTTGGCCCTAATGGCGCGTTGGTCGCCACGGCAAGCGTCTAGAATGCTCTGGAAGTCGATGTTGCGAGCGTGCGAGAGCTTGATGGTGAAGCGACGATCGCGGCTACCTCTACCGGCAGGGGGAGGAGCGGCGCTACGAGGAACGACGGCAGCGGGTGTACCCGGTACAGCGGGCAGGTCAGCTTTGGGAGGCAGATTAATCTCCCATGCGAGCTCGGGGGCTGGAGGTGCAACACAAGTGTATGCCAGAGCTTTGTTGTCGAAACAAAGCGATTGTGCGAATGTCTCGGTGATGCCTTGGATGTGATCGCGCGCAGCGACACGAAGGGCATGTTCGAAGATTTGGCGAAGGAGACGAGGCGGAAGAGTGTCGTCATCACCGCCGCGGCCGGGTCTACGAGGAGCATCGGCGTCTTCGATTGGCCTAATTTCCACGGCGAGCAGTTCGACGGTTTCGAGGAGAGTGCTCTTGAGTGCAGCAAGGAAGAGATTCGTCGTGACACGAATCGCTCGGCCCTGCTTGTTGCCGCCGTCTGGGCGAGGAGTAGCGCCATACAGAGTAAGCGCTTGGGAGGCACGGCTCTGAGAGGGAGGCATGGTCGGAGCCTAGCACGATGGCGGGCGCAATGCAAAACAAAAGAAGGGTAAAAGTAAGGGATCAGAATGCTGCAGCTTGACGGGCCAAAGGGGAGACTCTGGATACTTACAGAGCTGAATGAAGCGCGACAAAGGCAAGACTTGGAGGTATGCGAATCAACTCACGGTTTACATGTGCGAGATGACTGAGTCGACGCTGGGCAAGCACGTCAGCAGCGGCTAGCGCTTGGACGCCTCGACACTCTCAGAGGGAGCAAAATGTGTTGCGAACGAGTCGAATGAAGGCTTAATCGACCCACTATTTAAGCTGCGGTAAGACGCCTTTGCACTCGAGGGTGGCGCCGAGCGGATAGAGCGGATCAAAGGGCAACGTGTTTATGAAGTGCAGCGGGTGTTGACAAGAATGGGGAGAATAGGCGAGAAGGTCGCTCTACGAGATGTCAAGGTGATGTAATTGCATAGAAGCAAGTCTTGATCGTTACCATCAGGCTGTTAGTGTATAGAAGCCAGAGCTGGTCTTGATAGGGGAAGAGCGTCCTGACACATCCGATACTGAAAGTGTGTCCGTGCGCTGTAGCTGGGGAATGAGACTTTTTTTGGAAACCAGATGAAAGAGCTGGACCCTGCATATCGTACAGCTCGAACCTCTGATGCTCCTGAAGCGCGTACGGTGCCGTCCTCGAGTCGAGTTTAGCCCAGCGTTGGCAACTTTGCCAGACCTCTCGTCTCTCTGACTGTCAGGGTTCTCATCGGCGCACGCTTCTCCGAGAATGTTTCGTTGCTATTAGCGTTGACTTGTGCGGATGAATATGTGCACCATTCTGCCGCTTGAGATGAGATTGATTTTGCGGCCCGAATTTTCTTGCTGTCATTTCGTGGTGGCCTCGATTTAATTTTCTTCGGCGGCTATTGGGTGACTTGAGACAAGTGGAGGATTCGCGCTCGACACCGTCGTTCTGCCTTAGCTGAGCAAGAAAGCTGTTGGAAGACAGCGCACCGTCCATCACCTCCTCGTTCCTACATTGCAAAGACAAACACGGCTCGTCCCACTCAACCTTATTTGGGAGCTGAGGGCGAATTCTGTCCAGAAGACTGTTCTTTTGATCAAGTTTGGCTGAGGATCAGGTTCGCACGGGGCATCGAGTACGGCACTCCATGTCTTCGCGAAGATCTGCAAGAGCCTCGGCCGGCAAGCGTCTCAGCTATCGAGAGGATTCGGACGAAGGACGCAGCGCAGATGACTTCACCGAAGATGAATACCGACAGGACCGTGCATCGACGAGCGCAGATGACGAACCGGTAGATCAAGAAGACATATCCGAGGCCAGCGAAGAGGACGACACAGGTAGCAAGCGCAGCGCTGCAGTCAAGCGTCGCAAGCTCAACTCGCGCTCAACCTCGACTTCAGGGAAATCGTCCAAGCAAAGCGCAAATGCTAGCACCATTGGCGATGATTGGCAGCCAGGCATCACTCGCGTTGTGGCTAGACTGGTCGGCCCACCGCAGTCCGGGCATGTTGCTCGCGGTGAGCTCAGCCCTAACGTTCTCACATTCCTCTCCGACTTGCAGGCCAACAACGACCGAGACTGGTTCGCGCGTTACGACGCTGTATATCGCTATTGCTGGAAGAACTTCGGCGAGTTTGCCGATGCTGTGCTGAACGACATCATGGAGAAGGTCGACGATACCGTTCCCTGGCTGCCATCCAAGGACCTCGTCTATCGTATTTACAGAGACGTGCGCTTCAGCAACGACAAGACTCCCTACAAGACCAATCTCATGGCCTCGTTCTCTCGAGGAGGCAGAAAAGGCCCGTTCGCCGGCTATCACGTCCTCATCAAGCCAGGTGGAAAGAGCTTTTTTGCTGCAGGCCGATGGCAACCGGAGCGAGAGGATCTGGCCATCATCCGTCGGCACATCCTAGATGACACTCAAGAAGCCCGAGCGCTCAAAGCGGCTGTGAGCGACCCAGTTTTCGTCAAATGGTATGGCGCCCCGAAAGGCCAAGTCAAGCCCAAAGCAAAGACGAAGAGCAAAGCGCAGGCGCAACCTCCACAACAACGTTGTAACCTTTGGGGTGGTGACGATGAGCTCAAGGTTGCTCCCAAGATCGAGGGCGTAGACAAGACCCACAAAGACATCGACTGGTTGAAGCTTCGCAGCTTTTGTGTGATCCACAAGTGAGTGTTAGACGCGATAGAGGCGAGGGCAATTACGCGGTGGAATCAGGATGAGGGTTAGGATTCGGCTGTTGCTCGGGCACAGCCTCTACACGAACGTTTGCATGCTGACAACCTTGTTGCTACCCTCTGCCCTTGATGACCGTTTGCGATCGGCCAGCTTTGCTGACGAAGAGGTACTTCGTAAAGACTTTCGGCAGCGATTGGTACAAGCAGGAAAGGCATCAGAGCCGCTTGTCCGAATGTAAGTTGCGTTCGGAAGAGCCGAGTCGAGGATGGCGGATCGGCCGAGTCATTGGATACTGACGCATCTTTTCCTCCAACAATCACCACAGTCTAAACTCGATGACCTCGCCAGATCCTCCTCTGCCGCCAGAGTCTGATGCAGAAGAGGACGATGAAGGCGATGACGGGCTGGACGGGCGTCCGATGGCTCGAAATGGTGCCGGTTCACATCTCGACGAAGACGAGGACGAAGATGATTTGGTCCCCACCGAGTCGTTTGACTATGCCGATGACAATGACGACGACGACGACGACGACGACAGTGAGGAAGGCGCGTGAACATTTGGCGATCGCTGATCATGTCAATGTCTCTTGGGCTATTGCCAACGCACGATGCAAACAACATTCTGGCGGTTGGGTATCGGTGACATGCTTGGACGCCAAAGCGCGCGCCAGGCTGGTAGCGTTCAAGAGCCGGGTGGTTTCCAATCGACGCCATTGGAGGATATAGTATGCCACGGCGCTGTTCGTGTGCTCAAGGAAGCGTGCAGCCTTTCCAAGGGTGGTGAGAAGGCGGTTTTCACGGACATGACTCGTAGTCCGGGTATGAAAGAATGGAGACACGAGGACACAAGGAATCGAGTTGAGAATGGCTAAAATTACAGACGAGGCTCGAGTTTCGAGGTTCGAGGTTCGAACAGGATGCGGCAAGGGTGTCGAGGGATGCTCAGTTGTTTTGGCTCCTCGAAGTTCTCGAGATGAGATGCGATGCGGATCAAAGCTGTACGATGCGAGCGCCGTCTCTATCGACGACGCGAACAGTAAAGGTGCCGAGGTCTACAATGAAGCGCTGCTTCAACTCGTTGATGCATCGTCGCAACAGATCCAGACCCTCCTCGAGCGACATGTCGGGCCTGTGGTAGCGGTCGAGCGTCGACATGGCAAAGAAGGCGCCATAGCCGTGTGCCGCAAATGGCACAGTAGCGAGTGTACCGAGGTAGTCGATCCAGTAGAGGGCGGGCTCGGAGTTTGGCAAGTCAAAGCCGCCGAGGAGGAGGTTGACCTGGTATGGGTTTCTGGAACGCAACGACTCTGCGAGTTGCTTGCGGATCCATGCGGCTGCAGACTTTGGCCTGAGCTCGACGTGGTTCCTGCAAAGATGAACGATGCGAGATGCACAGGCAGAAGGGGCGATACACGGGTCAGTTGATGCTTCTCGTTGGCATCGGCCAGAAGACTGGGTCGGCAAGGGCAAAGGCTTGGCGGGATACATACCTGATGCTGTAGAGTCTGCTATTGCGTTCGATCCACTCGGAGAATTGCAGCGTATCACCTGGCTCACCAGAGTATGTCATGACGAGGTGGTCGCTGAGTACCTTTTGCTTGTCCACATCCGACTTCATCTTGACGATCGAACGAGCTGCATTCGAGTCTGATGCGATAATGGTGTAGCCCTTGCCGGTGATACCGAAGGAGCACTCCATCTTGAACTATGTGCTAAGGGTGGCAAGATCGGAGGAGATGGTATGAGCGCGAGATGCGTCGTGGAGACCGAGAGAAGTGCCGGTCCGGATTTTTGCTGCTTAGCGAGGAGCGCAAATCGGCGCAAATCGATTCGAACCTGGTGTCGACGAGGAAGGATACGATTAGCCGATTGAACGGCAGACGAGGCAGCTATAAAGACGAGCTGACAATGCTAGCGGTGGCAGATGGCTCAGAGAGAGAGAGAGAGAGACAGAGAGAGCGATACTGTTGATGAAGACGGAATGGCCAAGGCGGCGGCAACGAGGACTTCGTCATTCAGGAAAGTGGCACTTGCGCAAGCGGAGAGTAACTGAGCCTGTGCTTTGTGTGTCTCTTTCATGTGGAGTGATCGACTCGATTTCACTCGTCTTGCGCTGCTCTGCCATTTTGTTGCTCAACTGCTTGTGGGTCAGCAAAATCTAACATAGCTTGGTTTGTGCACGCGTTGTTTCGTGACGCGACTTTTCGAAGCTGAGCTGCAATAGACGTTTGTGCAGCTCAGTCTGTGTTGATCTTGTCCTCGTCATCCATTCCCATCTCGATCATATACCCCTGTCTCGCATCTGCAGCATCGTCGCAGCAGAGCAAGCAGCATCACACAATGGCGTCGGCGAGACGATCCTCACAAGGCGCAACGGCATCGCCCTCGCAAGCCGCAAAAAGCCGGGACACAGCGACAGCAACAGCAGCAGCACCATCCACGAAAGCGCCAGCAGCAACCACATCAGCATCAGCAGCAACAGCACCAACATCAGCAGAAGCCGGGCCATCCAATGCGGCCAAATTGCCGACCGCTCAGAAGGAGGAAGCATCCACAGACGCCCATCTCGAGTTGCTCACCGAACACTTTGGCTACAATCCCAAATCCTTTATCGATGCACTGGTCTATCTCTCCAACGAGCACCTCTATAGCATCGCGACCGAATTTGAGAATGTCGTACTGGACCTGCTAAAAGATGTAGATGGAGGCGAGTTAGAAGCGGAGCAGGGCATGCATGCAATCTTGACGTTGATGGAAAACTCGCTCGATCACACGTTGGACACATTCGAGCTCTACTGTCTCCGCTCCGTGTTTGGCATCCGTTCGCGCCAGGCAAAGTACATGACGCTGGATCATCATCGAGGCCTCGATCTGCGTACACAGCAGGCGGGATCATCGTCGTCGGCGGCCAAAGGTCAAAACAAGGCGGTCAAGAAAAGCCTCGTTGGTGCATCGACGAATCTGAGCGCCAACGAAAAAAGTTACCAGCTCGGAGAGACCGAGGATTCGCTCAAGCGTCAGATTGCTGCGGCGAGAGCAACACAGCACAAACTACTGCTCGCGCAAAACGCCACAAAGGAGAGTCTCGATCGCATGCTCAGTCTCGCCGACCGTTTCTCCTCCATCCTCTATGCCGGCCAAGGCAAACACGTCTCGACCGCCAGCACCGATGTCAAACCGACGGTGCCTGTGCTCACCGAGACGCTCGGTCAGCACGCACGCAAACTCAAGGCCGATACCATACCACTACTGCGGGCATTGCAGGAGCTTCGATCCGCGGACCCACTTGGGGCACCGCTGTACTCGGGCGGGGCTGGAGCTGGTAGCAGAGAAGCGGCGGACGGGGACGGCGAAGACGAAGGCGTAGGAGCAACGGATGTGCGAGCGTGGGAACATGGGCGGGAGGGATACCTCAACTGGGAAGCCGACCGGATCATTGCCAAAAGCAAACGAGGCGGTGCACCAACCAGCTCGTCAGTTGCGCCGAGTGGTGCAGCGGCTACGGCTGCAGAGACGGAAGCCACTGCGCAGGATATCACCTTGCCGGGCGAGGACGACTCGAAAACACCCAAACGAAAACGCACAGCGGGCCAACCGGCATCGTCGAAACGAAAGACTCCCGGCACAGCATCCCGCACACGAGCTTGAACGCCCTCCTTTTCGCCTGTACATCCAATATACCAATACCATCTGCCTGCTCACCATCGTCTCGTTGTCAGACAACCAACGCTTCTCATGAGGTCTCAAACTGCAACTTGCATCCCGTCAGTACTCCGTGTTGGACGTGCATGGCACAGCAACGGGCCTTCTCTCGCTATTTCCACAGTAACACAACGCCTTGGGTTGTTCTGCTGAGCTGCTTGCGCATACGGATCGACCAACACACACTCAAAGCACGCGCACAGAATGCAGAGACAAGCATGCCAACCACATGGAATTAGGTCGTGAGAAAACAATAAAAAGAGCAAACGATGGTACTCTGCTGAAATGTCAAGGTATACAAGTACGACAAGGGGGAGGGGAACATGACTTTAGCCAAAGATACCGGTATCCTGGGTCTCACGTCTAGGGTCGATGGTGCCGAAGAGTCGATCCCAAACACGCGTCTGCTTGCCGTAGTTCATGCCTGCCTTGCCATACAAATGGTGGTTCGAGTGGTCTTCGACAGTCAACTCCATACCAAATGGAGCCAGCACCTTTCCGAGGATGGGGTGGGCCCAGTAGGCGCGGATGCCCGAATGGCCCAACGCCTCGACATAGAGCGTGTAGCAGACGACCAGCCACATCTCGATAAAACTCATCTTTGGCGAGATTGAAGTGGCCAGGAACGGAACCACAAAGATCTCGAGCACTTCCTGATAGTCATCGGCCAAGATCGAGAGGATAGGAGTTGGGTGTTTGGTCGCGTGGTGCTGTCGGTGGATGAACCAAATCGAGTCAAATTCGTGGCAAGAGCGGTGGTAGAGGTAGAACCAGTAGTCGAGAGCGATTTCCCACCAGCCGATCTTGAGCGGAGTTGCCCAGGACAGACCTGTAAATGGATTCGACATGTCTCCGCGCCAGGCGAGCAGGAAAGGCGCCAGCGTACGGAAGATGGTGTAGATAAAGATCGACTGACCGAGGTGGTTGACGTGCTTGTCGTCGACGAGGTCACGACCACGGTTCTGCTCGTCGAGCGTGCCGTACTCTTCCATGTATCTGTGAAGACGCTTGATCATGCGAACGGCGAAAAGGATGAAGCCGAGGTGGTACATGACCCAGGCGGGGGCCCAGTGCATCTTGTGGTCGGGCAAAGCAGTATTCCATGCAGTGTGAAGGAGAGGGGCGACCGAAGCAGTGGTGAGGATGAAGACGTTCTCCTTCCAGATGGGTTGGGTGGGAGGAGGGCCACGGAGCTTTTGGCTGGTATCGCGCTTGGCGTAACAGGCGTCGGGAGCAATGTCAATACCGGCAATAAATTCCCAGAGCGTACGCTCGCTCTTTGGCTTCAAGTGCCAGGTGGTCTTAGGTCGAACACCGTAGACTTTGTCGTAACCCTCGCCGGTGGCGGGATCCTTGGCGATGGCCTTGTGGCCGTATCCGCCGGGCGCGAACGGCGATGGCTCATCGCAGGCGTTGTCGGGAGCGATGGAGGGACCTTTGGTATCGGTGAGCTGTTGCTTGCCCATCGATGGACGGGTGGTCGGGGCGCGACCAGCCTCCTTTGGATAATCTTGAGTGGCTGCACTCATGATGATGGTGTGTGGGGGAAGACGTGTGCAGGGGGACAAAGGGCGGAACAGAGAAGAGTACGGGGTGTATATATGATTCGGCGGAGCACGCAGGATGGCCAGGGCAAAGCGAGTGAGAAGGTGACTACCATAGAATGAAATGACGCCACGAGCGCAGTGAGAACGACGAGGCCCTCGAGCTGCCAAAGTCTGGTGGAGGGCGAGGGTACAGAACAGTGTCTCACTCTCATGTAGCAGCCAGCAGCCAACGGAACGAGGTGTACGACAGCAAAAGGCCTATGTGATCCGGGGTTTCAGATGCTAAACTCACACCTTCTGTACAATTACCGCTGTCACAGTGATGAGCAAGCAAACTAACGAGCTAGCCAAAGCGCAGCAAGCGATGTGATGCAAACACGACAAAAGACGGAGATATCTTATTCCCAAAGTGGCAAAGCCTTGAGGCAAGAGCGAACAGGGATTGAAGGATTGATGAGCAAAACCAGCCATCGGTTTAGCGTATTCACAAGGCAATGCCGTGTGACAGAGCAGCCTTTTGTTGGCAGGAGCCGAGATGAGAGTTGTGGCAAATGAGGAGCAGCTGCAGCCGCACTCTGTCAAGGATCCGCAAAGTCCAAAGAGGCGTTTGAAAGAGTGCTCATGCAGATCAGCTGCACGTATTGATTCGTGACGTTGTTTGGGGGCTGGGCGTCGAGGGCTACCTTTACAAAATTCGTTAGAGTCTTTTCAAAACTTGAATTAGTGATGCAGCAATTTCAGAGCATGCCCAAGTTGAATTGAGAATTTTCTTGAATGGGTCCTAGCCGAGGTTGCTCAACGAGGCCAAATTTGACATTGGGTTCACATCTCCCTCGAGGCCAGCGTTGTCAATCAATGAGCCAATCTCTGCAGCAGCTGCTCACCGAGTTGCTGTACGACTTGGACTCTACAGCTTCAGTCTTGGCGAGCTTCCGGGGAGCAGACTTACTCGACTGCAGAGGTGATGGCTGATCGAAGAAGGTGTGTCGTGCAAAGTGTGTGAAGCCGACGCTAGTTTTCAAAGAACGGGCGTGGTCGACGAATATACTGCCACTCTCGCTGAGCAGCCCACGGCTGCGAGGTGCGGATCCCTGATTGCAATTTGAGCATATGACGCAGCCGCGAGACGGAAATTCATGCACCGACACGAAAGAAAAAGAGCTCAGTGCTCTGTCAAGTTGAGTGTGAAACTCGAAAATTGGTTACCGCACACCAGTACCAATTCGAGCTCACCCGCGAGGATCGAATTCTGATTATCAAATACGATAAATTGAAAACTAAATCAGCTTCGACAGGTTCAGAGGGCGAAAAGACGCCGCGCAGTCTGACACCTCCAGCCGGACGGAGAGCCGGACTCCCACAAAAGTCTGTCCCGCCTCGGCCAAACCAAACCTTCGCATCCCTCAAACAGGATGCTTCCGTTGACAGGTTTCGACAATCTCGCAGTGAGCGTACCTGCATCCTTCCGCAGCCGGCAGTCCAACCATCTAGCGGGTCAAATATGGCCATTCCAGTCGTATCGAATACGAGCTTATTTCCTCGAGTCTTACCTGAGACACCAAGCTTTCTTCGCATGCAATTTGAACGCCGTGCACACTTTACCCCACACTGGGAAGACCCAACACCCCGAGCTTTGCTTTCGTCTGCATGAACATCTCGTTTACGCGACCAGACGAGCCGTAACAGTAAACAACGTCATATCATCTGCCTGCTGTAGCCCATCCTTCTCTGTTTGCAACTTTCTTAGCCAAGCCGTCATGCATTGCCTAACGATCTCACCATCTCACCTGAGCGTCAGAGGAAGAACAGTTGGTGAGTTTCGGCGAGGTGAGCCAAGATGCGCATACATCTCTGCCTCGACTCGTTACAGTAAGCGACGATGCATTTCTAGCCCTTGCCCTGCACCATGTGCCCCTTTGCCTGTTGTTGCTTCCGCGTTACATCTTGGCTGTGAGAAGATTAAGGATCCAATGCTGCCAGCGGATCCGGAAGCAATTCACACACCGAGTCGCACTTCAAGCAAGGAAGAGGACTTCATCGCTCCGTCTGATCAGATGCCGTCGTAGACACCATCTTACCCCGCATCTCAGGCTCACGGAGTATGAAAATTAAGAATTAGCCAACGCACGCTCTTTGAATTCTCACAAGTGATTGCTAAAAACGGATCTGATTACGGTATTTGATTACGGTCCATGTCAGAAAGACTCTTATTCGTCACGATCCGAGATTCGCATCTGCGTTTGTTATTGTCTGACCCTTCTGGACTGCGGCGACATCGAATCGCCTCGTGGCACCGTGCATGTCACAACGCTGCCTGCCACCCTTGAAAGATAGCTGAGAGATTGCCCGCATCCATCGCCTGCTGGATCAAATCGTTGACAGTGTACTCGATACTAAGCGACGACGACAGCTTGCTCATGACCGAGGCTACGGCTCGATCGGCGTTTAATTCGGCCGTGTCTGTACCTACCACATCTGCCGCTCCCGTTGCCATTGCAAACGACGTCGTTGACCTCAAGGCCGCTCCTCGGGCTTGCACTGCCGTTGGCGTGGGAGCTGGCGTGGATCGGGGCGTGCCCGAAGTAGTTCCCGACCGCTCTGCGCTCAGTGTTGGCAACGAGCTTTGCTCCGCTTCCTGCGCCCGCAAGACCTTGATTGGATTCGAGGTCCATGCAAATAGAGGATCGTGACGAAACACTTCGAGCACGGTCTTGATGACATCCTGATGCGCTCGCAGCACCCGCAACGTCTCTTCGCAACATCGCCGGAATGTGCCCTCGACGCCGTGGATGCCCATGCCGTCAACAATGTCACGTGTGAGTCGGAACGGCACAAGCTCTGGAATGGGCAGCAGCTTGCCTTGGTCGAACGCTACGCCAAAATCGATGTGGACCAGCTCACCGCCCTCCTTGTCCAGAAGGATGTTGGAAACATGTCGATCGCCGAGGCCAAGGACATGCCCCACGATCGAATTGGTGCTGACACTTCGCGTGTATCGCAGCCGTATCTCGTACCAGTCCCTCGGCATTCTTTGCGAATCGCTGAAAAAGTAGCGAAACGCCGGTCGCATCTGCTCGCATACATCGAGGAATGCCTCGAGCTTCGCCTCGGCGGGCAGAGATTGCACATCTCGCAACTTGGTTCGCGCTTGCGTCGGTGTAATGTCGTTGGGCCGATATCTACTATGCAGAGCGATGAGCACCTCGCCAAGCGGCACCGTATTGGTGACGAACTCGAGCATACCGCACTGTGGGCCTAGGGGCAGGACTGTATAGGTACGGATCGCCAGCTTGCGCTCGCGTGTGCGACGGTCTGCTTTCAGCAGGTCATTGACCATCCGGAATACCTGTTGCATCACCGCGTCCTGACGAAGGTCATCGTCACGCTTGAACAGTTGTTTGTACCGCTTGCCATCGCTTCCGATACATTCGCTGATCTTGGGTAGATGGATGCCTCCTGCGGTGGTAAATGTCTCGCTGTATCGGACAATTGATACCACGCCCTCGTATTTGCAGGTTGGATCGATCTCAAGGCGGGCAGTGGCCACCGGAACATCAAGATCTCGCAGTCGTGCTAGTCGCAACTCGCCTGACGGGGGCATACGCAATGCTCCTTTCTTGATTGAACCATTGCTCTGAAAGTAGCGATCCGCGCGAGAGGCGAGATCGTACTCGGCCCATTGGACGTAGGCTAGGCACAGTTCCTCGAACGTTCTGATCCGCTTTGCATGGGAGGTCTGCCGTTTGATGTGGTTCCAGATCTTTTCCGCCGCGGTTGAACGCAGAACGGGAGGAGACAAGGAGGTTGAAGAGGCTTTCGACGCCGCCAATGAGCTTCGGGAGCTGGAATTGTGCGAAGTCGACTTGGCATCGGCGCCCGTCTTGATCAGCGCAAAGATGGCGTAGAGGCAGTGGAAAGGGTGATCTTGGCACATCCGCAACAGGAGCTGGGTGAGGTTGGACTGGAACGGGGCCATCGGGTCGCGCTGATCGGACACCTCCGTCAAGCGGGCAGAGAGCTGATGCATTAGACCAACAAACTTGCGCGATGGGATGGTAGAGAGCAAGCTCGCCAACAGGCGATTCAGCTCAGCATCGTCGTCATTTTCGAACCAAAGGGAGATCAGTCTGGCGACAGCATCGTCGTGCGCATCCGACGAATTCAATGCTCGTGCGTACATGACGACGCTGCGGCGCAGAAAGTGTGTTCTCGAAGCCTCGAGCTCCGCTAGACGTGTCTCGTCCTGCCGGAGGATCTTTTCAGCCTGCCGCTGGAACTGAAGCAGCTTGCTACGCTCTGTCTTTGAGCTTGCTTTCTCGTATTCGCACCGATTCTGTGCGATCTCTTCCGAACGACGTTGAGTGTAGAGGCGCAGCCTCGTGATTTCGGCCACATCGGATCCACGATGGTGCTCTTCTGCAAACCGAGCCCATCGATAGGCGATCTCGGATTGCTCGGCGGATACTTCCGGATCCTTGGCAATGTCGGAGGACGTCACATTGGCAAGCAACCTGAGTGCCGGCTCAAAGAGGGTGCAATCAATCTCCCGTGGATGTTGCAATCTCGCCGTGGCTCGCCACTGAGCAAGGAGGGCCAGCAGACGGGCGGCGCGACGCTTTTGCTGTACCGGCGATTCCAGCGTAGCGGCCAGGCCACCTAGGATCTGCGAGAGAAGCTGCGTAGCGGACGAGTGCTCCTTCTGATCCCACAGCACAGCCGCAAACTCTTCTCGTGCCAGATTGGCACTGTCGTCCAACATGCTCTCGATCCTCTCTGCTCGTGCAGTCGCGTTGATCGCTTTCTGCAGCTTGTCGTGCTCGCGAGCCTGCCGGCTGATTTGAACGAGCAGCACCCTCTCCACTCGAGCAACTTCTTCGGCTGGACCATCCAGGACATCGCCGATCTGAATCGATTGCATGCGCTGTCGGGCGACCTGAAGCAATGATTGACGCGTGTTGAGGATGCGCTCGGCCACCTCGAATCGATCACCAACATTGCTTCGCGTCCACACCGAACGAAGCTGCATCACTGCCTCTTCCAACCCCACAGATGTCGAGGCTTTGCGCCATCCTTTGACCTGTCCAAGAGAAAGAAGCTCGCCGTGGAGTCTGCGCATAGCGCTGATACTCTCAGCAGGGATCGAACACAGTAATTGCAAATGCGATTGCACAGCCAGCGATAGGGGCTCGTCGACGTCCTGTTCGTCATTGGCCTGCCGCAAAGTACGAAGCACTGACTCGACTCCGCCGCACGTGGCAACTCCATCGCGTCCGACCAATGTCGTACTTGGCTCTGTCGGCAGATCCCACGCAGTTGCGTTGACGCCCGATCCTAGGGCCAGCGATTGACTGGCTCCGCGTGGTGAGCCCATGGCCGAATCTACGCCGTTGATCAGATGCTGGAAACCCAGGAGTGACAAACTCTGCCGAAGCGCATTTCCTTGGACGGAGGTCACGGCTCTATCTTCCGAACTCGAGGCTTCGTAGTCTGCGGCGTGATACTGGAAGGCCCGCAGCCACTCGTCCTCGTGGTGCAGGCGTCGGAGAAGTAGCTCCCGCACATCCCCGTCCGTGATGCCGTAAAAGGCGTCGGGGTCGTCAATGTTCATGTATGCCTGATGAAGCAGATCGGCTCTGTGCTGTGCCTGGGGCTTGAACGATCCTTGTGAGTCATCCTGCTCCCACTCGCCGTGCTCCACGAAGAAGATCGCTGCCGAGTAGAGACCGCAAGCAATGCATCGTTTTGCTAGAAGGCTCGTGTCGACTTGGAACCAAAAGCAGACCTTGTCCGGCTCCTCTTGGACAGGCCTGTAGGACCTGACAGCCAAGAGAGCTTCAACGATCATAGAGCTGCACGCTGTATCAGCGGTCTGTGCATCGAGCACCTTTGCAAAGTGCGCTGCGATGGCGGCACGGTATGTCTGCAGCAAAGGGGACAGTTCTTGTAGATCCGATCTGCCCTCCGAGGTCCTTTTGCGTCCGGCAGCAGACGACGCTGTCACCTTCGGTTCCGCGTCGACGGCTGTGAAGCACAGAAGTAGAATGTGGAAGAGTGCTTCTGCAGCGATGTGATTGTCCGATACGAGATGCCCGATTGGGCGAAAAAGTTCCTGTTGCCGAAAGGAAGAAAGAACTCTGCACATGGCTGATGTGATGCGACAAATCCATCGCTTTGGAGAAGTGGAAGCCTCCAGCAATGCCGCGTCGATCAAAATCTCCGGCTGCAAAGTCTCAGCTTCCGTTGCCGACGGACTGATGCTTGGCCGAACACGGTCAAGCTCTTCAGGGCTGCCGGACGGCACAACATCGGCGAGCGGCCCATGAACGAGGGCAGCAATGCTTCGCAGTGTCTCGAATGCTTGGTAGCCTGGCTCGAGGGCCAGCGTCTGTGTCAGCTCATGGACCTTGAGAACCGCTGCAGCGATCAAACTGCGCATCCGGCTGGTGTCGGCCGTGTCGAGAAATGGCTCGGATCCCGCCTTGCTTCGTTTGCGGCCTCGTTCAACGGGAATGCCTTTTTGCTGCAATAGAATGGACTCGCCCACGCCGGCAATGCTTGCGTAGATGTCGCAGATCGCATCGCTGGGCGAATCGCCATTTGTCTGTGTCGAGTGGGTCCCTTCACAGCCGGCTATACGCCCCAACAGCTTCCAAGCAGACGTATGGCAGAACGCTTCAATCTTCGCCTTGGAGGTCTTTCTCAGAACGTTTCGCATCCGCAGAAGTGAGGGAGGCCGAAGTGACATATAACGGCAAGCTTCGATCGCAAAGGCGATCGTGTCGATGTCGATGAGATCCTCGATCGCGGCTTGTTCCGTGGACGTGCGCTCAACGGGCCACAAAAGCATCGTGACAGAGGTTGCGATTGGCGAAGTTCTGGCGACTGCGCGTGCAGCTTCGAGGAGCCAATCGCCATTTGCCGGTGATTCGGCCATGGAGGTCTCAATTTCTGTCGACCATGTGACGATGCACGACACGAGTACGTCAGGACTGTGCTGGGCCAGAGGCGAGTGATTGCAGGCATAGGTCAGCAATGGTCGAAGGTCGTCGTGAAGGTGACGCTGACCGAGCAGCAGCTCGATGCTTGTAACCAAGGTACGCACATTGAGCTGATCAACCCAGAAATCGTCACCACACATCGCAATGTAGATCCGTAGAGCTGCACACATGCGCAGCTGATCGTTCTGGAACCTAGACGACGAGATGCGGTGGAACATGTGACGCAGGACGTTGTACATCGCATCCTTACGGAAAGGGTCGATACCAAGATTCTGCAGAGTCAAAAGTGCTGTGGAAACAACAGAGCTTGCGAAGCAAGGTCGACTAGGCTCGTGTAGAACTGGACCTGAAGGGTTCGGCGCTGGCGTCAAGCTAGACAGGATCCTGCCACTACGAGCATTTTGCTGCGCCAAGATCGTCTCGGCAGACCGCCGATTCTGTTCCGAGAGGGCAGTCGTCTCGAAGTAAAGCGACAGCAACGTGCTTACAATGAGATCGTCTGCGCTCGTTAGCATTTGTACCAGCTCGGTGTGCTGGCTGCTGATCGCAAAGCCGAGCTGGGCTAGCTCTTGCAGCATTCGTGCTCCAACGGCAGACAGGTCTGGCTGTTCTTTCTGCGCACCTGCTTGAACGGCGAATCCCAAATAAGCGGCTGCGAGAAAGGGCAGACATTCCTGCAGACCTTCCTGTCGAGTTCGTTTGGTCAACTGCACGATTGCATCGAATTGAGTCTGGCCCTCGCGCGTTTGGGCCGCTAGAAGCATGCTACCGCTAGCAGCAAAATTTGCATCGAGGCATTCACGTTTGCTTGCAAAACCGAGCACTCTCCACGGCACCTGGAGCGGATCGTAACTGTTGGTGGCCATTCCCCACGTGACTTGTCCAGCAAAAGCTTGGTAGCAACTCTGAGCATCGAGAAATCCAAGCTTTGCAGCCACTTGAGCGAAGAGTTGTTGAACAGTGGCCGGGAACATGCCGGTCGCAAGGACGATCTCGAGAAGGTGGAATATGGCTGATTCACGCACGGCCGCATTGACGACTGCGACGTTAGACAAGCTCAAAGCACGCGTCAGGATGTGCTGTGGAATGGTAGAATCGCTGGGCAGGCCATCGCGAAACTCAGTATAGAGCTGCGACATGTGATCCTGGTCGGACACTACTGTATCGAACACACGCGCGGCAATGGGCGATCCGAGTCCTCGCACACGGATGTCGGCATCTGCGTTGATGGATAGCAGGGATCTTCGTGGCGAGAATGGGCTTGGGCGAGCGCTATCTGACTTGCTCAGGCGTCCTTCCGGGTCCCGTCCGAGACAATCGGCCAGAAAGTTGGCACAAGTCAGCTGCACCTCCCAGGGCGTAGGCCACTTTGTACGACCGATCTGGTCTGCGAAAAAGGTCGCCAGCCTCTGCACTTTGTCGAAAAGATCCGACTGCTCATCGAACTTCTCCAAAAGTAAAGGCACCACGGCTGTGACAGCACGAATGGCGGCAACACGAGCTGCAGGCTGTCGGGCATACCGGTACGAGGCAAGTAGCTCCGAACCGATGCGATCGACCGCATCGACAAGGTCCCGCTGGCTCATCCACAGCATGCCCTGTTGGAGCGAGTCGAACAGCACTGGGGCTAATGCGATCAACGAATCCACTGGACACTCGAAGAAGAGGGATACGACAAGCTCGTCGCGTCTGACTTCGGTATTTGTTGTTATCATTCGGGGAACGCCCGCCAGAAGTTGCACTAGAGTGCACACGGTGGATTCTGTTTCCGCTCTCGAGATAAAGGAGCTGGCGCTTTTCGCTCGCATGGCGTTGGAGGAGCCGCTCTCCGGCATGTCGTCGAAAGCGTCAAAGCTTCTCGATGCGGTGGAAGACGCAGAGAGGTCGTCAATGTCGTTGCCGCCAAACAGGGCTCGCCGAAGCGCTTGTTCGCAGCTCGACAATACCTTGTCAAGCATGCCAGCTCCGTGAATCGCTTTCCACAGCCGCTTTGACCGATGTCCGGTACGAGTTGAGGAAGAATAGATCCCCTCATCATGCTTCGATACGTGAGGCGTCGATGCGACACCGCTTGCGAAACCAGGAGAAGCAAGCAAGTTATATGAGGCTCTGTTGTCGGTTCCATCGGTCCTGACGCTGGACCCGAAATAGTCGAGGGGGCTTAGCTGCTCAAGAATCCAGATGTAACATGCCAGCTCGTCGGTCGATTGTGAGGCGAGCTCGATCGCCTTGACGATGACTTCGCAGGAACGTATGACTCGTGCCGCTTCCTGCGAGTTGGCGTGTGACGTTGTTCTGGACCACACTTCCACTGCGAGGATGGCTGCGTAGACCATGGAAATGACGGTCTGGTCTGGTCTGGCCGGTGCAGTGCCGCCCTCTGAGTTCAGCGAACTGAGGACATCCAGACACGCATCGATTTTCTTCTCGAGGATCACGGATATCCTGTTTAGATCTTCGGTGAAAAGCAGCATTGGCTCAGTGTGTCCGATGCTGACCCTGGAAACGCTTCTAGTGTCTGGATCCTGCGAAATCCGCGAGTGCAAAGTCATATCACGTATATGCTGCAGCCGTCTGCGCCGGCGAAGCAGCTCCGCAACATCATCCGAAATAAAAACCGGCGTTCGCGAATCTATCCCATCAAGCTCTTGGTCGGCGATGATCGAATCGATGAGGCGAAGGAGATCATTGTAGGGTATAAATATGTTGATGCCCCGAGTGCTTGCAGCCTGAGTCAATGATGCGAAAGCGTCTGCTGGCGAATACGAGCTTGCGAACCACGCTCCGATCTTCCTGCGAGCGTCCAAGTGCCGATAAGTGCGATTCGACGTGACGCGTTGCAATAGCATCGTCATCAAGTGACAGACGCTGTCACAGAGGAGAGGCGGCCCTTGGAGGTCCACCTCGGACACTAGGCGAGCGACCTCTGCCTGCAATGTCGTTTCCGGGAGCGCTGCTCTGGCTAGCATGGTGCTAAGCAAAAACGCAGCGGCACGGCACGTTTCTGGAAATTGCAGCTTGCGTACCGCGATGCCCCATTCATGCAGACCGGAATGTCCAGATGAGATGTTATGATCGTCGTTGCCATACTCCGCGAAATTTGTCATAAGGACTGCAGCACCGAGGCCGATCAAGCTCCATGAGACGAACAGAGGATCCGCATCAGTAGCAAGCGATAGCAGAGTTTGACGCGCTTCCTGCTGTACTCCGGGATCAATAAGACTGGGCTTTGTGAACAATACGAAGACCATCAGTTGTAGGGCCCCAAACTTCGCAGCCGCCCCTGCGATCGGCGCAGGGGCAGCATTGGCGATCATCTTGATCAATTGTCGAATGCAGGAGTGGTCCGACTGATCCCTCGCAAGGTCCGCGGGGCTCGGTCGTCTCCGCTTCTGTGGACTAGAAGATGCGGGATCTGCCCCTCGCTTACCGTTGGACGGTCGAGGACGCAGGACGGGGCGCTGACTCGTTGCAGTCCTGGATGCAGGATTTACCGGCTCGACCTGTCGATCTGGATCCAGCGCAGGCCGTCCGGGAGCCTGCTGCATAGTGCCGAGGTCCATGAGCGCATCGAGCACATCGACTTGCAGACACAGGCGACACCAGGAGAGCGAGGCCTGTTCGTTCGCGAATGGCCCGACGTAGAAGACCGAGTTACCGAGAGCCGACGTTGAAGGAGATGGAGCTGCTCCATCTTGCAGTGGCCAATGAAAGATGAGCGCCTCTAACCTGAATGGATCAAGAGCCCAACGGGTATCGGGGTCACGGAGAAGGGTCTCGTGAATCCGTTCCAGAAATGCGGAGGCTTCTGCTCGCATCGATTGGTTCGGCGTCGCATCCTGCAGTAACAAGACTTCGGAATGCCCACCCGCGCAGGATGCGAGAATCGGAACAACGGTGCGCAGAAAAAGGAGAAGCTGTTTCTTGAGCAGAGCACTTTTGGTCTTCCAAAGAGACAAAACGGTATGACGTAGAGCCAACGATGCGAAAAGTACTTGAGAAGTGTGATTGAGTTCGAGGTGCTCCAACAAGAGAACGAGCCCAGTTACGATGGGCAAGTGTGCGGATGATTCCGCGGGGAAAGCGAGCAGGAATCGGGCATATTCGGCAAGGAGCGTAAGTCCGTAGCCATCAGGACCCAGCAAGGGCGCAACAGTGCTAGCTATCAGGTGGTGAAGACATTTTGCGGTCACAGCATCTTCGAGGCTGAGACCACGCTGGTGTGGAGGCAACGCTAGTGAGGAGGTGAGTGAGGCCAGCCATGTCGCAGGGTCGTTTGATCCGGTCGAGCCATCAAGGTCTCGATCAAAGAGGATGTCGAAGCACACCGAAGCTGCTGTGCGCCAATCTTCCGGGTCGAGGTGGTCAACGTGATGCTGGTGGCTCAAGATGGCGCACAGCGCAGACATGTACGCGGGCGCGATAGGTCGAAGCAGGGCGCCTCGATGATTGATCATCTGAAGAATGTGCGTGACAATGGCTTTGGCCGCTTTGCGAGGCAATACAGGCGCCGCTTTCTCGACGACGGTTCGAAAAAAGTGAGCTGCACGCTGAAGCCTGGCGAGAGCGATCGGCTGCACATCGAGGAAGGAGCCCTTGCGAATACAGGCAGCCTTTTCAGCGAGGACGCAGGCGAAGAGCGCCTGAAACACTTTGAGCCACGGCTTTCCATCTTTCTTGGCGTCGACGTTGACGATGTTGTCCGGGTCTGAAAAGATGTGTTCGAGGGCCTCGAGGCCTTGCTGGCGGTCCTTGATTTTGTCGCTGCAAATCTGCTCGAGTGCTTCTTGCAGTGAGAACGCCATGTTGCCGGAGCACAGATGGCGGCACAAATCACAACTCGATCATGCTATGCGGAGTGATGATTGAGCGACGACACTGTCAGACAGGCGATAGAAGGGTCCCGGGGGGGGGGCGGCGAAAAGAGCGTCGAGTTCCCACAAAAGGGCGTGGAAGCAACCGGGATGGTGATTGAGCGAGTGGCAAACCCGATAGTATTGTTAGTGGTGATTGCTGTTTGACGTTGTCAATGACAACTTTGTCAAGTCAGCTGGCCGACTCGGTGGGTACCGACGTGATGTGTGATGTGATCTTCTGGAATCATGATGGAGTCCAAGTCAGGGTCCAAGAATCCACCAAGAAGGAAAAAGCGCTCAGTTGTCCTTTGTTTCTGCGCTAGGTAGGTGTTGGTCTTGACTTTGGGCCTGTCAGACCTCCACCGACACTGCGAGAAATCACAGACGCCTTAGCCGCGCCCGCCCACCGGATAAGCCAAAAGCCTCTTGGTCTTCAGCTTTCGGCTTCATCCCGAGAAAAAGCTCACACATCAGCAGCAGCAAGCAGGTCTGATTCGGATTTCCCGACATCCGGACGTGACAGACTCGCTTGGTCACGGATCCCTTCTCCTTACTCTGCTGAGTCTTCATCGCCATCACGTATATCATCACTATCGCCATCGCCACGCTCTTCCATCCTCCACACACTTCGTCGGCGTCTTCAATCCTCTTTACCATTCTTGGGTGTGCAAAATGGCATTCTCGACAGAGATGGAGACGGTCGAGATCGGCATCATCGGCATGGGCGACATGGGCCGTCTGTACGCTACCAAGATGAGGGACGCAGGCTGGAAGAAGGTCAACGTCTGCGACCGTCCGGAGAACTACGACAAGCTCAGCAAAGAGTTGGAAGGGTCTGGTCTCAATGTTCTGCGCGATGGCCATCTCGTCTCACGGCGGAGCGACTACATCATCTACTCGGTCGAGGCCGCCTTTATCGACAAGGTGGTGGAGCAGTACGGATCCTCAACCAAAATCGGATCCATAGTAGCTGGGCAGACCTCCGTCAAGGCACCGGAGAAGGATGCGTTCGAAAGGCATCTGCCAAAGGACACCTACATCATCTCTTGCCATTCCATGCATGGACCCAAGATCGATCCGACAGGGCAACCGCTGATTCTCATCCAGCACCGTGCGCCCGACGAAAAGATGCGTCTAGTCGAGAGGATCATGGCCTGCTTCAAGTCCAACTTTGTCTATCTTACCTACGAAGAGCACGACACGGTCACTGCCAACACGCAAGCAGTCACGCACGCCGCCTTCTTGTCGATGGGTACTGCCTGGTGCTGTTCCAACCAGTATCCGTGGGAATCGGAGCGGTACCCAGGGGGCATTGAGACGGTCAAGATCAACATCTGTCTACGCATCTACTCTGCCAAATGGCACGTTTATGCCGGCTTGGCGCTCCTCAATCCAGCTGCCAAAACGCAAGTGACGCAATTCGCACAGAGCTGCACCGACCTCTTCAAGCTTATGGTCGCCGAAAGGGAAGACGAGCTTATGACACGCGTGTTTGCAGCACGCAAAAAGGTGTTTGGCTGGGAGGAGAACGAGGAAAGCAACAGCATCATCTCGCGAACGGGCACAAGGGAAGAGCGCAAACCCATCCTGATGAGCGACAAGCTACTCGACCGCTTCCATATGGCTGCTCGCAAAGCCAGCTCTGTCGCCGCCGACGCTGCGGAAGACAGCAGTGGCGCCGCTGTTACATTGTCTCAGTCTCCACCCAACTCGCATCTGTCGCTCTTAGCCATCGTCGACTGCTGGAGCTCGCTCGGCATCAACCCCTACGATCATCTGGACCTCGCTGCAACGCCCATCTTTAGGATATGGATCGGCGTATGCGAGTATCTCTTCCGCTCACCGGATCGTCTGCGACAAGCATGTCACGCTGCGGCACGAGACCACAGCTTCAGAGCAGACGACACCGAATTTGTGATTGCTTCGCGAGGATGGGCGCAAGCGGTACAATTTGGCAATTTTGATAGCTACCAGAGACGCTTTGAAGAGACAAGGGGCTTCTTTGAGCACAGATTCAAAGAGGCGGGTGCTGTTGGAGCAGAGATGCTCAAAGTCGTGCTGGCAAACTAGTTTATCTCGACGGAATGTAATTGCAAAAGTAAACGAAGGCTGACTGTGTATCGATCTTAGGTTTGTGCACTGAACGAGGTTTTGTGGTATTTTGAGGAGTCAGCACGCTGGATATAGAGAGCTTGTAAGCTTATTTGATCTTGTCGAGCGGCCGATTGAAACCACCTTTGCGGTTCATGTATTGCCTCCAAGTTCGCTCTTTTTTCACTTCGGCTGCTCCGGCTGCATTGCCTGAGACCTTTTTGCCTTTGGTAGTGGCGAAGCCGCCGAAACCCATCATTGCTGCCATTGCGTCTTCGTCCTCGTCTTGTGATGCTTCTCCGTCTTCGATCTGGTCGGCTTCTTGTGCTGCGGTGTCGAGGCTTGAATCTGCGTTTGGTGGTTGTGAGGAGGATGATGGGATTTGTGGGGATGAGGTTATGGGTGGTGACCGGCTCCGGCTTCTTCGGCGGCTGCGAGCGTCCGAGTGATTGTGTTGTGAATTTGTGCTTGGCGGAGCAGAACGGTGGTCATTCCTCGATGGCGCATCTCGATCGAAAGCGGAGGATTGCGGCCGCGGAGGAGGCGGGACACGATCTCGCTGTCGATCTCCTCTGTCCCTATCTCTTGACCGATAGTCGTCCCTATCCCTATCTCTGCGCTCGCTACTCCAGTTATCCCTATCATCGCGTCTCCAGTCCCGCCTGTCCGACTCGTATCTAGACGATGACGACTTGGAATAACCCGGACTTGGACTGCGTCGTCTGCGGTAATCTTGCGAAGAGGAAGACCCGCCCCGATCGTCCCTATACCCTCTCCGAGATTGCTCATCGGGATGGATCCGCGGCGGAAGAGGTGGTGATCTGCGTCTGCCACTCATATTGAGAGATCGTTTGGCGAAGGGAATGTCACGCTAGAGCAGTGGAAGCTCAAGAGAAGAAGCAAGTAAATCATGGCGCACGATGTACGAGCCAAGTCAGGGTCCAAAAATGTGTTCGGATCAAAGGTGGAGGAAGACAAAATCGTATCGCGCGAGAAAATGGAAGGCCCATCGAAAACGGATCCGAGCGCGATCGCGATACTCTAGTTCGAGGTTTGCATTTGCAACACCTTCTCAACTCCACCGTCATCGTCTGATCACCTACACACTCAACAACGCTTCCAATTTGCAACACTTTGACCTCATTACAATCATCACGGCAATCAGCAGCACTGAGGATCGATCGGAATATATCATACTGTCAAGATGGCTGGCGGAGGTTACCGTAAGTAGAACAGATCGTAGGCAAATGTGCTCTCGCTGTCGAATGGAGGCTGGCCATTACAGCTTGGGTTCACCTCAAATTGGAGGACGGCACGCTGATACTGGCCCACTTTTGCGCTCCTGAACAACACATCTACAGACCCATACAAGGCCGATCCGGCACTCGACCGATGGCAAAACATGCACTCAACCATGTACCAGCGTTTTCGTTTGACACCGTCGAAAGCACGCGCCGTCCTCGTTTGGGGCTTGACCGTCCCCGTGCTCACCTACTACGCAGCGCAGTACACCGACGACCGATGGGATCTGCGCGGAAAGACTCGCCAGGACTCGTTGCTTCGTAATCCTCCCGCTGCTCCAGCAGCCGAGGCGGACGAGGAGTAAACCAAGCATCTTTCAGGTTCTCACAACCGCTTTGCAAATCACATGTCTGTTTTGACCCATTTTATCTCTTCGGCTGTGGACTCATCACCCTGTTCTAGCAGCTGGCACGTCCATTCTGCAGCCAAGATGAAATCATATCGACAGTCTCACACACTCAGCCACAGTCTTTCCAGACCGCTAAACGCGCATCTAGGGCGTTCAATCGACACTTGATTCCTCGCCGCTTGCATCACTAATCACTCGCCAACACCCACTCTCTGAGCGCCTCGCTGGCGCCCCACACGCGGTCGAGCGCCACCACCTCCAACCAACGCTGCAGGGCTCTGCGCCGCTTCTCGAGATAGCTGGCGTCGTACTTGCTCAACAGACCCGTTCTCCTCGTCGGCAGTTGCGGTAACCATTTGGCCTGATCCTTGCACTCGTTCAGCAGCGTTGTGCGCAGCTTGACAAAAGACGAGAAGCGTTTGTGCGCAATAATCGGCGTGCCCTGTTTGGTGATGATGCGAAGTTCAAAAACGACCCAGCCACGCGCCTGCGAGCCGACTTCGGACCAGCCGCGGATGCGAATCTCGCGCGCAAAGACATCCGAGTGGCGCATCGAGGTGGACGAGGCACGACGTCTGTGTGAAAAGGTGCTGCTGCCGCTGCGTCGTCGTTCGAGACTATGATGGCTCGGCGAACGTGAGGACGATGTCAATGTAGATACGGGCAGGGAGATGAGCGACGAGGGTGCCGATTCGAGCGACACTTTATCAACGTCGTCTGCATCGTTGTGATCTGCATCGCCCCCTGCTTGAATATCTTCTTGACCGACACGCTCCTGAGAAGCTCGACTGCGCCTTGGAGATAGCAGAGGGCTCGAAGGCAACGAAGCCGATTCGAGTCGTGAGCGCAATGCTGTCGGATCAGGTTCCGACGCTGTTTCTGAACCCTGTTCCTTGCCTTGGATCGGCGGCAGAGGCACTGACATTGTTGGCGGCGAAACAGCCGGCGAGGCATAGGCCGAACCGCCATTGCTGCTGGGTTCGCTGTGCGGCTGTGCAACACCTGATGCGCGAGCCTGTCTTCTGTTGCCATGCAGCACCACTGGATCCGCTTTTGCCTGGCTCAATTCGATCGTCGGTGTAGGTCGTCGGAAACATGGCAACTCGATCTTGGACCTTGTGCTGTCCGAAGACAAGACGCCGTCGCTCGGAGTGAGCAGGCCGGATCCAGTCCTGTCCCATGGACTTTTTACTCGTTCGCCAGTTTGCAGCTGTAAGCCTCTCAGTCCTGTCGAGACTTGCTCATCGATGCGTCGCGTCAAAGTGGACGAGAGGCTGGCCTTGCTCAGTCTCGGTGAGATGGAGAGCTGCTTGGACGAGGAAGAGGAAGGCGAACCCAAATCGGAAGCGGTCTGGAAGCTGGCATCTGGCATCAGAGGCAGATCGTCGAGATTGTTTGAGCTAAGCGTGAGAGCACCAGCAACTGCACGCGGGGCTTTGAGAATGCTCGGAGGAGCACCTTTTGACGACCTTCGTTCTTTCTTGTTCGCCGAAGGTGGAGATTTTGCGATGCTCGTATTCGCTGAACGCGGAGCTGCATCCGGAAAGGATTCTAGAAAGAATGCTGGCGGGGTCGATGTGGACGTAGATGCCGGCTCAGATGAAGCGCTAGGCGAGACATGTCGGTCAGAGGAGGTACCAGGAGATGTCGATGGGTCTATGACTTTGTCGTTAGCCGGGCAAGGATGTAGAGTATCTTGATCTCGAGACGTGGGCCTTGGTCTGCCGCCGATCGTTCTGCCGACGACCTTGCCTTGGACTACACGCTCGCCATACTGATTGATGTATATGTCGTTGATCGGCGTGCGCACTCTCAACTTGCTCGGCGATGACGCTCTCAGTTCTTGATCGAATTCTTCTGCCGAGTGCATCGATGCGAGACCATGCGTTTCATCGTGATCTTGCCCCGTAGCCGCCTTTACAGAACGGACGCGACTGCTCAAGCCGCGGGCCGGTAGGTTATCGTCGGCGTCATCGACTAACGTTGAGCCAAGTTGGATCTTTATGGGCTGGTGCAAGGGCTGCACAGCCGCAAAAGACGGGCTGCCACCCTCCTTTACGGCGCTACCAGAAGCAGAGGTCGGAGCTACAGGCCACTGCCAAGGCCGTACATCGGTAGGAGAGTGAAGCACCTCGATCCTCGAAGTCGCCGAAAATGCGGATGTCTTGGGTGTAGACGGTACAACTGTAGTCTTGGATGAGGGAGGCTGTCGACGCAGCTGTTGAAGGTGGGGCGAAGTTGGAAAAGTCGAGTGTTGAACGGGCGATGCTATGTCGAGGAGTTGGTTGGCAGCTTCGCGGAGCTCTTGCGCCAATTCGGCATCCATCCTTGATATCCAGCGACGATCGTCATGGCCAGCTCAACTCGGGAGAGAGTGCCAGAGGACAGTGTTGCGATAGGAGAGGACTAGGGAAGCGCTGTAAGAGAGAGATGGCGGAGGCTTTCGAAGAGGATGTGCAAGCTACATGGTGAACAAGCAAGGTGCATCCGTGCGTCAGCGTGGCTGCTGGACCCTCTCCCCCCTTTGCCGCGTATGGGATCATCGACGAGCAGCCGTGTGATTTCTGAATGGGGATAATGTCAGGGCGCGTCCACAAACATGCATATTTTACCGGTGAAATTCAGAGCGATGAATTCGCCGAAACTCGTCTGGAAAGATCAGAAACCTCGGCTAGCTCGCTTCTGTCCAACAGCGGCAGCATCAACCGAGTTCGCTCCGTCCAGACGTCATGCTCCAATCTTTCGATCGGTTCTGATCCTACGCAACGAGCATTCGAGCCATTCTACAGCCGTAGCAACGGGAGAGCTGGCATTTTTTCTGCATCAACTTCGGCTGTGCATCTTCATGTCGAGCTCGCAAACTTGCCGACAAGCGCCGAACAGCATTGTGCAAGCCTTATGGTTACCCTCAACATGATATTGTTGATAGATTGCCGATCTGCGGAACGCCGTCTTTCCACATGACCATGGTCGGACTGAATTGGCCTTTGCCTACCCCGCCCATGACTTCTTCGTTTTTTTGGGGACCCCGCAATGCCCGGCAAATCGCCGCACCTCACCCCGCTATGCGCTCGATGCACTCGCCACCTTCTTCAAACGAGTTCCAGGATACTGTAACTGCCGAGCCGCCGAAGGGCTGTTCGATCCGCCCATGCTGGAATGACCTCCTACTTTCCAAGGGCTGTAGTCTCAGCGGGACCCAAGCAGTCATATAAGATGCCCTCCTCGTGCACCTCTTTCCCACTTATTCTTCCCGACCTCCCAACATTTTCTTACACAATGCTCTCAACGACGTTCGCCACGCTCGTGCCGCTGGCATTTGCCGGCTTTGCCTCAGCACTCAACAATGGTCTTGCTCTAACACCTCAGATGGGTTGGAACACGTGGAACACCTTTGCATGCAACATCAGCCAGGAGACCGTCCTCTCCGCTGCCCAGGTGATCAAAGACGAGAGCCTCGACAAGTACGGCTACGAGTACGTTATTATTGACGACTGCTGGCAGGCTGACCAGCGCGACAATGTGACCAAGGTGCTTCCTGCTAACAAGGAAAAGTTCCCCGATGGACTCAAGGCAGTCGTCGACAAAATCAAGGGCTTGGGCTTGAAAGCAGGGTAAGTTGCCGAGGCGGAGCATGGCAGAAAGTTCTCAGGCGGCACATCTGACAGTTGACCCCGCTTTCGGTATCTTACCTTTTTACCCTGCAATCTGTGTAGAATCTACTCCTCGGCCGGAATCATGACTTGCGGTCATCACATCGGGTCTCTTGGCTACGAAGACGTAGATGCCCAATCATGGTCCTCAGACGGATTTGAATATCTCAAGTACGACAACTGCTTCAACCAAGGCCAGCAGGGCACTCCAGAGATCTCGTTTAACCGGTACAACGCCATGTTCCAGGCGCTCAACAAGACGACTGGTCCACCCATCCTCTACTCGATGTGCAACTGGGGCCAGGATTGGCCCTGGCTGTTCGCCACAGAGATCGCCAACTCGTGGCGTATCTCTGGTGACATTTACCCTTCCTTCAACCGCTACGACGATCGATGCCCTTGCACTGACATCACCACGTGCAACTTCCAGGGCTTCCACTGCTCTATTGCAAAGATTCTCGACTTCGCCGCTGGTCTCGGTCAAAAAGCCTATCCGGGCGCGTGGAATGATCTCGACATGCTCGAAGTCGGCAACCGCGGACTCAGCCTTGACGAAAGCTTGGTCCACTTCTCCATGTGGGCCATGCTCAAATCACCTCTCATTCTAGGCAACGATTTAACCAAAATGACCAATCAAACCCGCGCCATCATCAAGAACAAGCACATCATCGACATCTCGCAGGATCCCAAGGGTTCCCCTGGTGACCGCCTTTGGAAGAAGGAGCACTCTGACGGCAACACGCAATTGTGGAAGATCGGCCTATCCAACGGAACCTTTGCCGTTGCTGCCATCAATGTCTCTGAATCTCCCAAGAATGTGACCATCAGCATGGACGACGTCTTCTTCGACGAGTACCTCGAAAACGAAGACCTCAACCAGCAGCCTTGGAACGCATACGACCTCTGGAAAGGCGTCGATTTCAGCAAGAACCCAACCGGACCTGTTCCGATGGAAACGATGAAGGTGCAAGGCGGACCTTTCACCGGCCAGTTGCCTGGGGTTACTGTGCCAACGCACGGTATCAAGATCTACAAGCTCACTCCTGCGAGCTCCGACACTGCCTCATTGCAGAAGCGATCGACCGATGGGCTTGACAAGGTCACGAGGGATTTCGCCGAGATGAAATCCAGCCGCCGCATCATGGGCTCGCAGGCATTTCTTTAGGCTAGCTTGAAATCTATCCGCAACTGCGGGGGCCCAGCCTGCAGTTGAACAAAACGTAACTCAACAACAGTGAATGTGGTGACACAATGGCTTCTTTTTCTTGGAAAGCTACTGTCGCGACGGGGAAGTGAAGGAGATTGCGTATTGCAAAAAGCAGACGACACGAGACGACAGATTACTGCAGTGAGAGAGAGAGAGAAAAGAAAACCGAATATGTCTAGAAGAGAGTCCAGACACCAAAGAGGGTAGTCGTGGCGGCAGCACCAAAAGCAATAACCACACCGACAGCCTCACGCCGGAAGCCAGCTGCACCCGAGCTGCCAGTCACAGGAGTAGTGCCGCTTCCCGTCTTGTTCGGGCCGGATGTGACAGGAGTTTGCATACCGATTGGCATGGTAAAGGTTGAAGTGGCACCAGCATTTTCATTGCCGTTGCTGCTCTGACCACCCGCAACAGGGTTTGGAGGCTCAGAACCTGTCTTTGTAGCATTGGTTCCATTAGTTTTCGGACCATCGCTGATCTTGGGCATGTTTTCCAAATTGTTGGAAGAGTTGTAGCCGGGAATTACGATGCCTGGGCCTCCAGTAACACCACAGATGCTCGTGATGACGCCGGCAGCACCATGAAATTGCTGAGGACAGGTGGCATTGATGCATGAGAAGGTTTGATCGATGAAGTTCTCGCTCTTGCAGAAACATTCGGGCTTGCTGAGATCGTTGCCGCAGCCAACACCTGCGGTCGACTTGGATGCACAGCCAATAACGCATTGACCGTGGTGTCCTCCATCGGGATGTTTACCGCCATTTCCGTGCAAAGCGCCGCTGGAGCTCTTGGTGTCATCATCACCATCGGTGGAATCGTCGGCAGTGCCCATCGTGTGCGAGGAGCTGGCCAAGATGGCTTGCGCGTCTGCACCGCTCGAGGGAGCGGAGATGGAGCCATGGTCGTCTTTGGCTTGACCGCTGGTGGAGGCGGTTTGAGGAGGGGTTTCTTGAAGTTGAGGTGTGCTGCCAGACTGAGAAGAAGTGTCTGCGGCAGAGATGCATGAAATTGCGATCAGAACCAGTGCCAGGAGCAGAGCAAACGAGAATCGCGTCTGTCGCGCAGCTTTCATCGTGAGAGCCAGAATGCCGTGATAGAGAGAAGCGGTATGTGTGAGAGGTGGTGGTCGATGATACAGGATAAGCGAAGAGCTTCTTCCTGCCAGTACTGAGCAGACAGTGACGGTCGGCGTGTGAAGAGCTTCATCCTCTCGCTACAGTGGGATCGATACCACACAGATTGGTGGGTGGACGCAACAATCATTTGTGGCAACGATCATCGAGTGGGATTGCTGTAACGCCACACTCAGGCAGTCGACAAGAGTCTCATCTCAGAACAAGAAAAGAGCTCATCTCAGAGTCGCCTTGGACGTCCTCGGTGGGACCGAGCCCGTCGACAGGCGTGCGTACCCTCATGCGGCCTGGCATGTGACACCGTGCAGTGGCTTGCTTCATTTACGATCAGGTGAGCAAGCCTTTCATCGGCTTTGTCAAGAATCTAGAGATTGACCAATGCCAGGACGTAAGTCACACATGGCGGCGGCAGTGTTTCGAAGGCGGTATTACGAGATGTTGCAAGGTCTTCGTCCGGCGGCAAGGCGGAGCCGCTGGCCGTCTGTTTGTGCACTGTACAGCCGATCCGAGTCATTACACAGCAAAGCTCGTCGAGTCAGAGAGACCGTTGAATCGGCGACCCATGCGAGAGTCGGTCGAGAAAGCAGCGACCACACAGAGCAGCCCTGGATCTTTGCCAATATCGAAATAGGTCTGTTCAACACAAGCTGAGTGATGCATCTGCTCCTTGTATCTTCCTAATTCGCAGTGCTTGGCGCAGATCCGACGCAGCCGTCTTGGACCCCGACCCCCTCAACCATTGAATTACGATCGGGCTTCTTGAGCCGCAAAGCTGCATTAAAGTCTTGTTGGCCATTCGTGTAGCGGATCAGCCGAAAGTGACTAGCTGTCGAGGATGGTAAAACAGAGAGACATGCTGGCGGTCAGCGCCGGTCGGTCTGAATTTTGCCCGATGGCGTGCGAAGCGCCGCGGGCGTGCCGAAAAGCCCCCCCATAGAAAAAAGGCTCCGAGAGTGCCTCGCAACCTTAAATTCCTTACGTCCGGTCGCGGCGGCGGGCCGTGTGGAGGAATCACAGCTTGTTTTGCGACGTGGACCCTGGACCTGGATGTTTGGATCGATTCCTGACCCGCAAGCACCATCCCTTCTCACCACCACTGTCTTCTCTCCTCCCTTCTATCCACTGCGATTGCAACGATGAGCCAGGTATGCCCTCGTCATCTCCAGTCCTCATTTGCTTGTTTCTTTCGCTGATGCCATGTCACTCATCCCCTTGTTCGAAAGGAATTCACAGCACGAGTACAAGTTCCAAGTCGTCATGACCTGTTCCGGCTGCTCGGGCGCCGTCTCTCGCGTGCTTGGAAAGCTCGATGGTGAGTCCCATCTACGCGAAGATCTCACATCACGGCAGCTTCGCTGACGCCGTCCAGATTCTTTACCCCGTTTCTGCAATCCATTCTCTCACAGGTGTCGATTCCTACGATGTCTCGCTCGAAGACCAGTCCGTCGTAGTCAAGGGCTCCGCTCCGTACGAAACAGTCTTGGAGAAGATCAAAAAGACGGGCAAGGAGGTCAAGTCTGGCCAAATCATCAGCTGAACATTTTATATACCATCTTTGACCGGGCGAGCAGACGGCAATTCCAATTTTTCGAAACAACAACTCAGCAGACAGGCACGGATTCCGCTGTGGTGAAAAGCTGGCTTTACGATGCTTGTCCCTTGTGATCTCCAGATCGCTCTTCTAGACAAACCGTCGGCCTCTTGAGCGGAACGGCGTAGCACCCGGCGTAGCGATCGCTGGCGTTTCTCCTGCCGACCTTGCCGCCTTGCTTCTCTCGCTCTCCCTCGTCTTTTCCTCCTCTCGATCCTTAGACATCTGCTGTTCCAGGCTTGTCAATTTGTCCAAGTCGCCCTCCCTCCTGGCCCTCGCCACTCCGCTCGTACTGCCCCGTTGCTTGATCGAATAGAAGGCACCGCCCAACTCGGCGAGCCAATGCGGATCCACCTGTGTTACGGTGTTCATCATCTCCTTGCTCGTCAGCACCACCTGGTGGTAGACAACGTATTCGGGGCTATACCCGAGTCCGTACAAGGCCGACGTGGGATGCAGGAACATCTTGATACCCGTTCGGCAGTTAACGTACTCTCCGATGCCTGCCGAGCGAGCTGCTTGGTGAAAGTAGCCGGCAGTGATGCATTTGCGGATGCCATCCCAGTCGCTGGCACACGAGACGAGGCGTAGCTTTTGCGACTTGAAAATGTCTTCGAGCTGCACGCGCACCTCGCGTGCCTTGCGGAGCGTCTTGGAGTGCAGAAAATGCTTGACGCACCACGAATCGCGGTAGCCATTGTTGCGCCATTGATTGTACACGTGTAGCAGGGTGAGGTGATCCGACTCGGCGACAAAGAACCTTTCGCGCGCAGCATCCGATTCCTCTTGCCGCTCTTTGGGCCGGTAAAATACCGAGGGGACCGACAACATGCTGACAATGGTCAGCATCTCTACCGAACAGCCGTACTCGACGCTGGTAATGAGCATCTTGGACAGACTCGGTTCCATGGGGAACTCGCCCATCTGTCGTCCCAGCGGCGTGAGCTCACCCACATTGTTCAGCGCGCCTAGCACCCACAGCTGATACATGCTGTTGAGGATGGTATCTTGCGGTGGTGGATCCATAAAGTCGAATTCCAACAGGTTGCTCACGCCCAGACTTTTGAGCATCAAGACAGTATTGGCCAGATTCGTACGCTGGATCTCTGGGATCGTGTTGGCAAACAGCTCGTTGCGAAACGCCATCTCGGTATACAGACGGTACGCTGTACCGCTTCCCGTCCTTCCAGCACGTCCGGAGCGCTGATTAGCATTGGCTTGCGAGATGGGCGTAATCTGCAGCGAGTCCATGCCCACCTTGGGATTGTACACCTTGAGCTTGTAGTAGCCAGCATCTACGACGTACATGATGCCGTCGACGGTGAGCGAGGTTTCGGCGATGTTGGTGGCAACGATGCATTTGCGTTCGCCGTTTTCCGCGGCGTCAAAGATTTTGGCCTGCAGATCGGCGGGCATCTGCGAGTAGATGGGCAGCACCAACAGGGGCGGCGCTTGGTCGATCTGCGAGAGTCGTTCGGTAATGACCTGGCATGTGACCTCGATATCCTCTTGGCCCGTCATAAAGACGAGGATGTCTCCCTTGGGGTGCGAAAGGTGGATCGAAAGCGCCTGCTTGACGGCGCTGTCGACGTAATCTTCGCACGGCGTTTTGCTGAACAGCACATCGACGGGGAAAGTTCTGCCTGGGATCGTAAACGTCTGCGCTCCGCCGTAGAAAGATGCAAACTTGTCCGCATTCATCGTAGCCGAAGTGACGATGAGCTTGAGATCGCGTCTGCGCTGAAGAATCTTGCGAAGCAAACCCATGAGCACATCGGTACTCAACGACCGCTCGTGCGCCTCGTCGAGGATCACAGCGCTATATCGGTCTAGATCAGCCTCATTGAGAGACTCTCGCAGCAACACTCCGTCGGTCATGTATTTGATCTTGGTCTCGCTGCTAGTGCAGTCTTCGAAACGGATCGAGTAGCCAACGGTGCTGCCAAGCTTGCACTCCATCTCCTCGCTGACACGTTTGGCTACGCTCATGGCGGCTACACGGCGCGGTTGCGTGCAGCCAACCATGCCATACTTGGTGTAGCCGTCTTCGTGCAGAAACTGGGCGAGTTGCGTTGTTTTTCCGGAACCCGTCTCACCGATTACGACAATGACTTGGTTCTCACGGATGATCTTCATGAGTTCATCGCGACAGGCAAACGCGGGAAGGTATTGACGTTGCTCTTTGAGCGTCTTGGTGCGGCTAAAGTCGGAGCCGCCGGTGCTGGCCTTGAGGTGTTTGGCGAACTGCGAGTCGCCTTTTCCTGGTTGTGACGAAGCGTCGTCCACTGCAGCGGTGCCGTCGGCGCCGTTGGCGTTCTGTAAACTTGTTTTGCTCGACCCAGCAGGCGCGGCGGTCGGATCATCCTCGTCATCATCCGCCTTGACTCCAAGAATGTTGCCCAACGTCGTCCCGCCCATCGCAGCCACTTTGCCAGCCGCTTTCGCCCGCTCAGCCTTTTCCCTGGTATCCCTCACCAATCGACTACCCTTGCGAGCGAAGACGGCCATATCCGATAGACCATCCTTGACAGGATTGATCGGCTCGAGCTGCTTAGTAAACACCGTCTTGCCGTCCAAGAAAGGCGGCTTGAGGTCGTGAACAAGCAAGTGGACGCGGTTCTCGCCATCTTCGTCCATGTTGTCGAGATCAATGGCTGTCCTGGGACCGACACCACTGATCTGAAGCCGATTGCGCTCCCACGCATCCGAATCGGCATTGTACTGCGCTTGTCGAGCAGTGACTTTTTCCTTTTTGGCAGCAAGAGGAGCCGAGATTTGGCCAGTCATGTCCTCGTACTGTGCAAAAGGGTTGTGTTCCTCGTCGGCCGCAATGCCGCCTTCCTCCATATCGTACCAGTCGCGATCGAGCTGAGGATCGTCTTGATCCCATGCATGGTCTTCTGGACCGTGGTCGCGGTCGAGCTGTGATTGAGTGGGAGAGGCGCCTCGCCGCTGTGATGGGGTTTCGTCCCAGCGTCGAGAAGCCACAGAGCGTATTGATGCAACCGATGCGTCAGAATGTCTTGATCTAGCCGTATATTCCGAACGTTGAGGTGTCCAGCGATCCATTTGGTCGTGTTTACGTGGAGTGCTGTGCGGAGCCGAGTCCCAAGTGCGTCGCTCCAGTCTTTGAGGTTCGTTTCTGCTGTAATGTGTTTGCCGTTGAGCGGCTTCGCGGCTGTGGTCAGCGTGCTGTGCTCGTCGTTGATCCCGATCTCGATCCGAGGCACGCCATGAGTCGCCATTTGTACGGTGCGCAGTGGACGATGATGAAGGGCCACTGCTGTTGCCATTGCTGATGGTCGATGATGCTGGCTGCTTTCCTTTACTCGAAGCCTCTGTCCTGGCATTAGCAGCCATGGCACGGTTGCGACGATGCTCTTCAAGCCGCCGTGCAGCCGTATCGCTCAAGCCTCCCGGATGGCTTGGAGTCTCGTTGCCACGTGGACGCGAGTGAGCTTGCACGGAGGAAGCAGGCCTCGATGGCGCTTTGAAGACAGGATCTACGGCCGGGGATGTAGGCTGTGCTGAGTCGAGATCGTCGTCGAGATGGCCGAGCAGCGCGCCAGAGATGCGCTGGCGTTTATTCGACGGTACCGGAGGAGAAACCTCGGTACGCTTGGCTGCAGGTAGCTTGTTCAGCCCATGCGTGCCTTGTTTGGACTTTGCAGTAGATGGCGCCTTGAACACGTGTTTTTCGCCGCCAAGCGTAGAGAGGCCGGTTCTCTCACGCTGTGGCTCTGCCAGGGTTGCTTGCTGTGACGATGATGATGCGGCTGCATTGTTGCTGCTAGAGCTCTGATCAGGTTGCGACGAGATGTAGCGGCGAAGGTCGATCAGAAATGTTTCTTCAAATCTTCCAAATGCATGAGCAGCATTGACAAAGGCCTTGTCGGATGGCAGTGAACGGGAGAGCGAGATGACACGCTGTGCGAGAAGTTCGCTGGCGTTGGGTAGGGTAGCGGAAAGCCTCTGCGCTACCTCGTACTCGAGCTGCGACGACATGGTGGGCTGAGCCAGCCCTCTCAGCGCACTGGAGGCTTGTAAGGGGTGAAAAGTGGCCTGGCCAGCACCTGAGATCAATGTGAAAGGATGCAAGCAGCAAAGAAGACGAAGAAGAAGGTAAGAAGCCTGGTTGTGTTCAGGGTCCCTACGTTTTGCAAAGTTTTCGGCACTCGGTGTGGAGGATGAAATTGGTGAAACAAACTCTAACATTTACAAATTCGCAACGGAAAAGCCGAGGAGAGGTGGCGCACTGCGGCGGTCGGTGATTGTGGTGGTGGTGACCACGCCGACGTCTCTTTTTCCGCGGAGAATGATCATAACCGCGCGCATCGGCGCCATTCTGAGGCTCGTACATGCTCGGCCCGTGTCCACCACTAATCTGCGAGCGAATTCCATGCAGGGCTCATGTTCGTGCCGGCGTATCGCGCTGTTGACGTTTCCCTCAGCGCTCCGCCCATGTCTGTCAGTGAACCGGATAGACGAGGGAGGCTAAAAAAAGCAAAGACAAGTCCAGGGAACCTTGTTCAATCGTCTCAAGGCTGTGTGACAGCAGTGTTTGGCACTTAGTTACCGCTCGCTGCCTTTTTGATGCGATCCAGGCTTGCTTCCTTTACGATCCCGCTCTCTCCACTCCGCTGACAGCCTATCCGACGGTTTGGTGGCCGCGTCACTCTGTACCTCTCTACCATCTCCGTCTGTATAAAGAGCTGGTTGTCACCTTCATCAGCATCATCGCACCATTCTGCTTCGCCTCACCCTGCTGATCCTGGCCAGATTCTCCTCAAACGCCTCCTCCGCCCAACATCCTTCCATCAATCAGCCGCGATTAGATCAATGTCCTTCACGCCACAGCGACAATCCACGACACAATGAAGTTCGAGCTCACCCCGTCGACCGTGGCCTCGCACCTGTTGGCGCTAGTTCAAGCACCCATCCCCCTCATCCGAACCTACCCCATCACCTCATTGCTCTTCTCCCTCGTCCTCCTCCCCATCGTCATCGTCTCTACTGCAGCCTTTGGTTTCCTTTCGGTCGCACTATGGCGCTACATCTCGCTCCACATCCTCTCCACAGACATGTACTCGCACATGCCGCGTCCATCCCGCACCGACCGATACCCGCTTCTCACCGGTCATCTCGGTCACATTCGCAAAACACCACCCGTCGAAGGCCATCTCGCTTTCACACGCGAGCTCAAGACCAAAGTATACGTCTACCGCGGCATGTTTTACTCACCGCGTCTGCTGATCGCCGATCCCAAGGCCATGCTGCACATACTCAGTGCGGCCAACTCGTACAACTACGAAAAGCCGGCATCGACTCGATTGGTGCTCAAGAACTTTTTGGGCGAGGGAGTCTTGGTGGCAGAAGGAGACGTACACAAACGACAACGCAAGATTTTGCAACCTGCGTTTAATGTCGGAGCGATCCGCGAGCTGAGTCCGATCTTTATGCGCTATTCCAGGGATTTGGTGGGAAAGATCCAACAGATGATCGAACTTTCTTCCTCAGCCTCTGGTGAGAAGCGCGCCGATGGCATCACAAGCCCCTTTGTTGCTCAGTCGAGTTACGCCATGCAAGCGAGTAAGCCGGGGGCGCCTGTCATCGATATGGGATGGTGGTGTACCCGTGCAGCGCTCGACATTATCGGCGATGCTGGCTTCGGCTACCACTTTGAAGCGCTCAAGATCGATGTTGATCCTTCGATCGTCGTCAAACGCGCCGGCGACGAGTTGGGCAATGCCTTCAGTACGCTCTTCAAGCTGACGCTCAAGATTGATCTAGTACGCTTCTTGCAGCTCTACCTCTCCAATTTCCGTCCACTGAAATGGGTGGACCGCATCCCGAACAAGCGGAAAAGAGCGACGGAATCGGCGTACCGAGAGTTGGAAAAGGTCTCGATGCAGATTGTTGACCGCAAAAAGGCCGAGATTCGCAACGAGATGCAGGCCGAGGTCGAAGCAAGAGGCGTCTCTTCGAATAGCTTTACAAAAGCCGACTTTGACGAAAAAGATACCAGTGACCGATTCGCTGCGGGCAAGGATCTGCTGCACCTCATGATGCGCGCCAATATGGCAGCTGACGTTTCGCCCAAAGAGAAGCTCGACGATGCTGAGCTCATCGGTCAGATCACCACACTGCTCATCGCCGGTCACGAGACGACGTCCAACCAAACCGCCTGGACACTCTGGTTGCTTGCACAGCAGCCTTATGCGCAAAAAAAGCTGCGACAGGAGATCCACGACCACTTTGGCGCCGGCATGGAACGCGATCCGGGCTACGACGAGTTGATGGCCATGCCATACCTGGATGCTGTGTGCAAAGAGTCGTTCCGCGTGAAATCAGCAGTTCCCAGCACCATCCGTGTCGCCAAATCCTCGGCCGACGTCCCACTCTCCAAACCGTACCCAACCAGAGACGGCAAATCTTGGTTCCAAAGCATCCACATTCCTGCCGGTAGAGAAGTCATCATCCCTATCTCGCTCATCAACCTCGACCCGGACATCTGGGGTCCAGACGCGTCCGATTTCTCGCCCGACCGTTGGCTAGACTTGCCCGCATCTGCCAAACACACCGGCCTGCCCATGCACCTGATGACCTTCATCTCGGGTCCACGTGGCTGCATTGGCAACCGCTTCGCTCTCGCCGAGTTCAAAGCCATGCTCTGCCATCTCATCGGCAACTTCCACTTTGATACCGTTCAAGGATGGAAGATTGAAGCCAAGCAGACAGCCGTAATCCGCAGTAGGGTGGTAGGGCAGGAGGATGTGGGTCCGCAAATGCCGCTTCGCATCTCGAGGATTCCCGCTACTTAGCTTCTTGGTTGAGCTCAGAATATTGTACACAGATCGCTTTGTAAGATATCACCGGCACGCAATCGGATAAGAGGAACAGAGTTGTCAAAAAGGAAAACCATTGGTTTCGAGGGTATTCTGAGAGTTGTCAGGCAAACCAAGTGCGTGAATGAGGAATAGAACAAGAAAGGGAAAACTACAATAGGAGGAGAGGACAGGTGAGTGCAAACGTAGGATGCTGATCAAACTAGAGGTGGATACATGCAAGATGTTGCTATTTTACCGGAAAGACGCAAAACTCGCCTTTGCTTCGTTCACTTGCTGCCGTTGACAGCCGTATCCACCTTGGCCTCGGCCTTCTGCGTCGTCTCCGAAGGAGGATTGATGATAGCCTTCTGAAGAGCCGGCAGCGACTGTTCACGAACAAACTTGATTACGTTGAGGAAACGCGTGCTGGCCGGCACCTCGGGGTTGCGCGCCTCCTGGCTGAGACGCTCGTACGTCTCGGTGAAGGTCTCAATGACAGGGCCGACACGCTTGCGGCTCTCGGCGGGCAGGTTCTGGGCGAAATGACGCACACGCTCGAGCTCGGCAAAGATGGCGTTCGAGAGGCTCTGGGCCTTTTCGGTCGCCTGCTCGCCCTCGAGCTTGCTGCGCGATGAGATGGTCTCGAGCGTCTTGGCGAGGTTGGTCTGGAGCTCCTTGACAATGTCGGTGGCGCGCTGGAGGTAAGCGTTCTGGCTCTTGATCTCGTCAAACTTGGTGTGGGCCGAGTCGTAGACGGGCACGACGTGCGACTCGTAGGCCGACTTGGCGGGGGTATAGACGCGCTCGCCGTAAGCCTTTTGAATGGCAGCGGCGTAGGCCTGGACAAAGCCAAGGGCGTGATCGGCGGGAAGCTTGGCTACATCGATGAGCTCCTGCGTGTTGGCGTGGAAGGGGTAGCTCCACTTGCTCTCGGCAAAGTTGAGCGACTTGACGGCGAGCGAATCGACATAGGCAAGCTGTGGGTGGATGCGGTTGGTGATGGGCTCGGCGGCCTTGAGCGAAGAGTTGAAGAGATTCTCACCGTAGCCGTAGGTGGTAGCAAGGAGCGAGTGCGACTGGATAGTTGACTGGGCAAACGAAAGCGAGTCAGACACCAGAGGCACGCTCGCAATCTTCTTGAGCGCCTCGCTGTGGTCGAAAGCGACCTTGGACGGCGACGAGGCGACGCCGTTGGTGACGGGTGCAGACTGTGTAGCAGCGGACATTTTTTTCGTTCACGGATAGCGATGACGGTGCGAAGCGAATGTGCGCTGAGAGGGAGCAGGGAGGTTGTGGTGGTGAGACAGAGAGGGTATGTCTATGTCTCTGATGTGTGTATTTGAGAGGATGTGGCTGAGCGCGGTGAGGGGACAAAAACGTGTAGGGAGAAAGTTGACGTGCTGAAGGCTGATAAGCGATCAGTAGAGGCCGATGAGATCTTTATAGACGGACCGCAGCGAGGACTCTGATGCCCGTTGCGATAAGGCGGAGAGAGAAAGAGAGAGAGAGAGAGTGGCGCAAATGGAAGGGTGCGTGACGCACGGAGCCTGCGTCAGTCTGCAGTGTGCGGTCTGCATTGGCAAGCGCGTTGCCAAAAAAATGGTCGTGGCAGCTCCTTCGCAGCGTGTGAAAAAGGCGGGTCCAAAGAAACACGGCGGAAAAAGGCAAGGGTCCTGCTCGGAGCTGCTCCATCTTTCCCTCTGTCTCTGGAACTCAGCCAGAGTGTGTGGCTGGCTGGGCTGTGCTTTTCGAAGCGTGTTGACTGTTTTCCTTTTCGCAATTCACTTCGGCAGCGCACTGATGGTGCAGCGGATTTCAAACTTACAACGAAACTTACGACGAGTCAGCCACCATTCACGCTCACACTCACCACACGCATCTACACGCTCCTTCTCCAACTCCGAAAGAAGCTCATGTTCTCGTAGGGGCATTCACGCGCCCACCTGCCGAACGAAAAAGCTTAGGGAAGAGAGGCTTATACAGTTCAAGTGATGGCCGAGGTTCGTAGTTTGTTTCTGAGAGCTACGCTACGTTACAGAACCGAACAGAAAGCAAACTGCCCAGATGAGAGCCAAACTCGGAGCGTGCGTGGCTGAGCTGCTTGTGCTGTCCGAGACGGTTTGAATTACGTTTGAGGAGGAATTACAGTCGAAACAGGGACTACTGTAACTGATCAGCACGAGATCTTGCGATTATGCCTTCAGGGTCATCGTTGGGTGATTTCTTGCCTTACTCTCGCCATTTTGTTGCGCTGCACAAGCAAGCGAGAAGGGGCGACAATGTCGAGTTTCGACTCGAGACACAATTCTCGCACTCGACGCTTGCACCCTGCAGCAAGCGGCGACGGCAAGAAACGGTTGGCGCGTAGCGAACCGTGTGGTGAAAGAGCTAAACTCGGAAACGCGGGTTTGGGTTGTTGCATGTGGGATTCGTCCGCACCTGCAAGTTCGAGAGCGCTGAGTTTTCGTGTTGAAAGCCAAGCTCTGAGAGAGAGAGAGCAGTTCTGCCGAGGGCCAAAATTTGGCACCCTGGGCGACCTCTTCCAGCTACTGTATGCACGGCCGCGCAGCCAGACAGCCGTACGCCGGGGCTCCTTGCTGCTGCTGCTGCTGTGACCAGACCCAGGCAGTGAGAGACGGTACAAATAATTATATTCTAAATAAAAAGTCGATTTGCCACGCGCCAAACCTATGGCCGAAGCAACGAGCGACCGCAAAATAGAGCTCTTTCTTCTGACTCGGCTACAACGACGAGAAATTCGCACTCGACACCGTTGAAAAATGCCCCCAGACACAGCTCCAAGGCCAAAACAACAGCCAGTGACACCAACACCCTTTGCAGCAATCGGGAGCCCGGCTATCATCCGGATCGTCCCTTGGCTACTCAAGAAGCATACAAAAGGGCTGCTTTGTGGAAAAGATGCACATGCATGCTGTACAGTACGAGCAGTGTACAATTTCGCGCTCTGAGGTGGTTGCGGTGGCAAAAATTCTTGGTGCTAATGCGAGATCTGAACGTGAAAGTCGTTGTCGAACTGTGCCATTGCCGATCCCCCACGTCGCTGACGGAAAACTTTCTTCATTTGCTCTCGTCCCCGACCGACACCGAGGGTAGCCAAGCCATCCCACGTCCAAGATGGTCGCAAATAGGTCTCGCTCAACGACAGGGCTTCAGGGCTTGTATGCGGACGCCTAGACCTACATTACCGGAGCAGTGGTTCCCAACACTGCAGATACCCAAGGTTTCCCAGAGCAAATGCAACCTCCTTCGCGTATGGTTCGGCAGACCCCGGGCCAGAAGTCGAAGAAACAAGTATGGCCCCAAGTGCCTCTGCCCAATCACGTTGCTCGCAGTATGTGCTCGAATTCTCTGCGCTCTCCAACTGAGATTCGCGCCACACGCAGGGCCGAAGAGAAGCAGGTTCTGCACGACAACCGGCTGCGTGGCAAGCAAATCAAAGTGCAACGTGCGCCAGCGTCGGCCCGAATCACTGCAGCAAGAGTGGGTTTGCACGAAATCGCCACGACAGCAGATAGATCTAGTCTGCCTGCCTTGTTGCAACGGTCATGATGGCAGTGTTTGATCGGACGCGGATCTAGCCTGCAAGATTGCGGAATGTGCCGAATCTCGGAAGAGATGTTCTTAAATGATATGCTTTCTTTGAGCCATTGCCGACCTGAGTTGGTATTGGTTGGCTTGTCACTCGAATGCCCGATTCAGAACGCAAAGAGTTGCTCTTCCAGTAGACGTCGATATTGGCATTGCGGCGACTGTCATGGCGTCAGCTTCGTCGAGAGGTTCTGCTCTACAGTCTCATATGCTACGCTGGTCCGTCACTGCTGAGCCGAAAGTATGCATTGCTTGCATACAAACCTACCCCTCCGCAGCTCCCTACATAAGGCTGCTCCTCGCCCCGATCTGTGTCGGCGCCTCCCCGTCGGGAAAGTTGCCATCTCTATCGCCGGCAAACGTTCGATAGATACTGCGCAGACGTCGCTGTTCCTCGGCTGGTACGCTTGGACGGGTGCTCTTGATCGAGGTTTCGAGATGCGCTTCCGTGACTAGGGTTGTGCTCTTGCGCTTGCCAGGTGCTTCGTCGCTGTGCTCGTCGTGGTGAACACCGTTCGGTGTAGAGGTAAGGTGTGACGGGAGGATGCGTGCTACGTTGGGCCGTTGGGGCGGCTGACTGTTCTTGAGCACCAGCTCGAGCTTTGTCATCAGAGCTTGCCGCTCGGCGCCACTCAACGTCTTTTTACCACCACCACCTATTGTTGTGAACTTGAGCGCTCCATCTGCATCGCCAGCATCCTTCTTGCCCTGTCCATCTCTCTCCTCGACCGCGTTGATGGATTCGTGAATCGCCTCGAGATGCGCATTGTACAGCAACGCCTGCAAATCGGCTCCCGAGAACCCTTCCGTCTTGTCCGCCCACTTTTCCAGATCGACGTTCGGATGCAAATGCACCTTTCTAGCAATAGCTTTCATAATGTCCACCCTATCTTCCCGGCTTGGCATATCGCACAGCAATGACTTATCCAGTCGTCCTGGCCTTAGCAGCGCAGAATCGATCAAGTCCGGTCGACTGGTTGCAGCAAGCACGTAGACGCCGTCCAAGCCTTCGGCACCGTCCATCTGGGTGAGCATCTGGTTGACCACGCGATCAGTGACGCCGGTACTGTCGTGGCCACGCTTGGGCGCGATCGAGTCGAACTCGTCGAAAAACAACACGCACGGTTTGGCGGCTTGCGCTCGATCGAACAGATCGCGAACGGATTTCTCCGAGGCACCAATGTACTTGTTGAGGATCTCGGGTCCTTTGACGCTGATGAAGTTGAGTCCGCATTCTTTGGCTACGGCCGAAGCGAGCAGCGTCTTGCCGCATCCGGGATAGCCGTAGAGCAAGAGGCCGGAACGAAGGCGCAAGGGGCACGAAGCGAAGATGGCTGCATACTTGGTGGGCCACTCGAGCGTCTCGCGGAGTACGCGGCGCGTTTCGACGAGTCCACCGATATCGGACCATGCGACAGAAGACTTTTCTAGCTTGACGTCACGGAGCGAAAGGGGCGTAAATCCATCCTGTGCCTGCGTAAAGTCGTCCATGGTGATCGAGAGCGCTTCCTCAGTCTCTGCATGAGGACCAACGATACCGTTAGCAGCCTGAACATGCGCTTTGCCATTCGCAGAAACACCATTGACCGTGGGACGAGCAGTGCCCGCCTTGTCACCGGCAGTCGCACTGGCACTGCGAATCGCAGCCTGGTGCGTCGCCCTCTCGACCAGATCGCGCAGGTCGGCCGGCAAATACCCTTCCGTCTGCGTTGCCAGCGTGACAAAGTTGAGATCCGAGCTTGATTCCTGACCATCTTTGTTGGCATTCTTCAACTTCTTGCTCACCAAATGAGCCAAAATGTCTCTTCTACCATCTTTGCCAGGCGGCTTGAGCTGTAAATTGTCCAACCACAGATGGCTCGAGTTCAACAAGCTGTGGATGCTCGTATTCGCCTGAGCTGTTGCGACGACAAAAACTCCAAAGCTCTTGACGCAATCCCTGACTCTGGCGACGAAGGCTTCAGCGAGCTGACGAGAGCGCTGCGAATCGACGTGCTCCATTTCGGCAGGGATGATGCGATCGATGTTGTCAAGGACGAGCAGACTGGGAGCTTTCCAGGCGGCGTCGTTGAGCCACTCGGTGAAGCGAGCTCGGAGCACAGGGACCCGTTCTTCGCTAAATGGGGAACAGTCGTAGTAGGATGTGGCGAGGCAGAGGCTAAAATCGCATGAGAGGTCGGCTGCGAGCTGCCTGGCGATGGCCGTCTTGCCTGCACCGGGACCGCCGGAAAGAAGCAGGCTGGAAGAGCCTTGAAATGGCTTTGCTAGAGTAGAAGTGTTGGACGAGGCTTCGAGAGCTCGGGCACGGAAGCACGCCGAAATAGCTTCTTTGGCATCGGAAAGGATACGCTCTACACCTGCGAGATCGGATCCGCTTTGCTCTTTGGCTGTCGGGGACGACGATGCGGCATCAGGTTGCGCTGTTGGCTTTGCGGGTGGAGACTTGGCAAATCCGGGAGGCGGAGGACCGAAACGGACGAGATCATAGTCCTGAACGCCGAGCTGTTCACGGAGACTCGGACCAACGAGCACATGTCGATCTGGCCAAGCTACCTGTTTGTTTCCGGCACCTAGCAGCTCATCAGCGTTTACAAACCTGGCGCTTGCTGTCGGCCTCACAGGCACTGCGCCGGACGAATTGGCAATGTTCTCTGATGCATCATCAAAGCCGTTGGCCGATGTCGATGTGTCGCGCTTGTCTCTGCCTGCATTTGACATTTCCTGAGCGCTGATGTTGGTTGGACACGAGACCTTGGTGACCGAGAGACGACCATCCGGATAGACTGCTTGCAGCTGCGCATAGCCGACCACCGCTGGATTCGAGGGGACGGCGATGCTCGTGTGTAGACTGTCAAGTTGAAGACTGTGGGCAAAACGTTGAGGCAGGACACGCCAGAGCAGCTTGGGTAAGCTTTGCTTTACCGCTTGCAACTCGCTTTCTGCGCCGACGCCGATGGAAGCTGGCTTGCTGGTGGGTTGCAAAGAGTGTTCTTCCTCCATGGATGGATCGACGGCCTTTTTGCGTAGCCTAGGAGCAATGATGACTTCCGTGTCGGTCGAGAGCCGTACCGCGATAGCAGCGGCGGCAGCATCAGCGTCATCAACGTCAGGCTCGGCAGCGTCTACAGCAGCCGTACTTGGGGTGGTCGAGTCAACGCGGAAACGGACGAGTGTATTGGCGCCTCTGCCCACGTGGACGGTTATGAGCTGGTTGGTGGTGGCTGCACGAACCTGGCCGAGCATGTTGAGTTCGACCTCGTCAGCATGCAAGCTGAGGATCTCCCAGTCGTCGGCCGAGAGCGGTGTCACATCGATCTTTGTTGCTGTGGGAAGAGGAGGGGAGCGGAGGAGGCGCACGGAGCAGGTGGAGCCATCGGGTAAAGGGGGATGAAAAGATGCTGCGAGGGAGGGAGAGATGTTGAGCACGTCGGATACCGATGACTTGGCATTGGCAGAGGAGGATGGATGTTGTGAGAGAGAATTGGCGACGGACAGCGGTGCTGCGCTCATGCCTGACCAACCGGCATAGTAGGGCACTGCAGTCTGGCTCGAAGAGGAGATTGGCTGAAGTTCGACGACGAGGGATTGTGGAGGGACGGCAAGATCGACCAGAGGTGCGTAGAGGCACATGGGGAGGTGGACGAGCGACGACTTGAGGGTGGCATCATACTGGATGGTGACGGTGGTCGACTTGGCCGAGCGACCTTTGGATTTGGAGGAGCGCGACATGGCGAACGGCACCGGCGTAAACGTCGCCTATGGATGTGCAGGGCTGAGGCGAAGGCAGAATAGATCCGCGGTGCTACCAACGGGCTGCCTGTCGATATGCGAATCCACGAGTGATGGAGCCGAGCCTATCGCATGGTCTTGCGCAGAGGCAAGGTCGATGCGACGAGAGCAGTGTCGACCCAAGTTGAGCTCTGATTGTATAGTGTGAAGAAGGACGAATGAATGTTGACGAGAGGTAGGAACCGCGCACTTGTGTTGCTCTGGAAGCGTGACGAAGCAACCGGCAAGCAAGTGTGTCGTGCAACCGGCTTCAGTTCGACGGGAAGCTTCCAATGATCGCTGCGCTGCACTCTGCCCGAATTAGCCGGAGCTCCATGCACTCTGCCACCGGAAGCGTTTCCGACCAGCGAGAAGCAGCTCGAAATTCCAGAGAGAGCCAAGCGAGCCATTCGAGCGGAAAGAGAGAAGGACTCGCCTCGCCTCGCCTGCTCTTTCTCTCTCTCTCTTTTGTTGAAAGCGTCGACCGTATTCTCAGAATGTTAGACTTTCTTGTCGATCTAGATGATATGCGCCCGATTCCAAGACAAAAAGATCGGCACAAATTTTTCGAAGTTGGGTCTCCTTTTTTTCTCAGATTGGCAAGGCAGAAATCGCTCGTAATGAACAAGAGCGGCACTTGGCTATTGCTGCTGCTGCCGCTGCTGCTGTGCAGTGGCGAAGTGTCGGGGCCATCGAAACCGAATTGTAGAGAGGTATGTAAAGTGTGTGTGATTCTCTTTCTTTTCTTCTCGTTGAAGTGGAAAGTGAAGTTTTGGAGCAAAGTGCAGGGAAGCACTTCTAGAAAGAGACACTCACACACACAATCATCACGTCGAGTGTGCAACACCACACGATCATCTTTCTGAACATCTTCACCACTGTCGTCTTTTCACCCATCTCATCAGCGTTTGTCGGCAATCGCCTTTGGTTCGTCATCGAGGTGCTATCCTTGCACGAAACCTCGAGTAGCGACACGGCGCAGCAACACACCTGCATCAAACATCTCTAAGCGCTTCGACCCTAGCATCGACACGTACAATACCTACCATCTCAACCCGCTTCTTGTCTATACACCATGGCCAACGCACAAGACGCCGCAGAGGCCAACATCCAGATCTGGAAGGTCAAGAAGCTCGTCAAGCAGCTCGATGCTGCTCGCGGTGCCGGTACCTCGATGATCTCGCTCATCCTTCCACCGAGATCCCAGATCTCACAGGCGACCAACATGCTTACCCAGGAGTACGGTACCGCTTCCAACATCAAGTCGCGTGTCAACCGTCTTTCCGTGCTTGCCGCCATCACATCTACACAGCAGCGTCTTAAGCTTTACAACCGCGTGCCCGACAACGGCCTCGTCGTATACTGTGGTACCATTCTCACCGATGAGGGCAAAGAGAAGAAGGTCAACTTTTCCTTTGAGCCCTTCAAGCCCATCAACACATCCCTCTACCTCTGCGACAACAAGTTCCACACTGAAGCGCTAAGCGAGCTCCTCGAGGCCGACGCCAAGTTTGGTTTCATCGTCATGGACGGTAACGGTTCGCTCTTTGGTACCCTCTCGGGCAACACCCGCACAGTCCTTCAGAAACTCTCGGTGGACTTGCCAAAGAAGCACGGCCGTGGTGGTCAGTCCGCGCTGCGTTTCGCTCGTCTTCGTGAGGAGGCACGTCACAACTACGTCCGCAAGATCGCAGAGCTCTCGACACAACACTTCATCACCGACAACAAGTGCAACGTCGCCGGTCTCGTTCTCGCCGGTTCGGCCGATTTCAAGACCGAGCTCAGTCAGTCCGACATGTTTGACTATCGTCTCCAACCTAAGATTGTCAAGATCGTCGACGTTTCGTACGGCGGTGAGAACGGTTTCAACCAGGCCATCGAGTTGGCCGCCGAGACGCTTTCCAACGTCAAGTTTGTCCAGGAGAAGAAGCTTATTCAGAAATACTTTGACGAAATCTCGATGGAGACGGGCAAGTACTGCTTCGGTTTGGAAGACACGTTCAAGGCGTTGGATCTCGGTGCTGTCGAGACGCTCATTGTCTGGGAAAACCTCGACGTCATGCGATACGTGCTCAAGGACAGCGAAGGCAGTCAGCACGTATTGATGCTTACCAAGGAGCAGGAGAAGGACCGCACCCGTTTCATGGACCGCGCTACGGGCGAGGCCATGGACCAAGTCGAAGACCCCATGCCATTGCTCGAATGGCTTGCGGAAAACTACCGTCAGTTCGGTACAAACTTGGAGTTTGTCACGGATCGATCGCAAGAGGGCATGCAGTTCTGCAAGGGCTTCGGTGGTATCGGCGGCATCTTGCGATACAAGGTGGCTTTCGAGGATATGGCCGTGTTTGAGGACGAAGACGAGTTCATGAGCGACGACTCGGACGACTAAAGCGCGTCAAGCTCGGGCGACGATACCCCTTTTCGGCACCTCCTTTGCTGCACCCGCATACTCGTTTTTCTTTCCCGCTTCTCGCGATCAAAAGCAGCATTTCAACGGAGCAAGCGTGCACCTCTTTAACGCCGCCTAGTCGTACTCGAAAGCCCAGACATGTCATCCAGCACTTGACATCTGCCTTTATATGTAATATTCTTTTCCATCTTCAGCAGTCCTCCGCTTTGCAATCTCATCTTGATTGACAATCTTCACACTTTTAATCATTGATGGCTGTAATGCATGTCCAACAACAAGATTGTGTGTGTGTGATCTCTCGGCAGTTGCTGCCTTCCGTTTGGCGTTTGTCTAGTGTAGATCTAGTCTTGGTTTGGGAGAGTGTCTTGGGTAGAGTCGTGATGTAGCCGTTGAAACTTGGCTTGCAGCCAAACCCTGTACATCTGCTTTCTTTCTTTTCGGTTGACGATCAATCGTCGGTCGATAGCCAATTGGGTCGTGGTAAAGTCGTACTTTTTGCCTTGTTCTTTCTCCACCGCGATCGCAACATCTTGTGACGGTGATGTTTGGTTCAGGTCGGCGCCGTCGTCTGCGCTTGTACTGGTGGTGGTGGATTGGGGTTCCGCGTTGAAAATGTCAAACAGCTGTTCGGGCTGGAAAAAGTAGACCCTTGTACCGTCGCCTCGTAGGTAGAAATTATCCTCCAACATTCTTCTCTTTTTGAAGCGCAATTGGGGCAGGTCGTAGCGTCCATAATCTCGGAACAGGACGATACCATTGGGTTTGAGGAGAGATCGAATGTTTTGTACTGCCTGGTGCCATTCGTTGGGGTGCAGCGCGGAAAAGACAAAGATCAAGACGATAATGTCGACGCTCTGAGGTGCGAGAGATGGGGGTAGGTTGGTGGAGCTGGCGAGGTCCCATACGTTTGCGTGGCAGGTTGCGCCGCCTGGAGGCTCGCTACACAGCGGATTAGCGCGTACAACGCTCACGGCTTCTTTCGAGTAATCGCACGCATGCACCACGAGCTGCGCATTCTTGTTGATCTGCAGCAGCGGAAACACAGTATTGCCCGCCCCACATCCGACTTCCAGTACAACCTTGCTCCCGGCATCGGCATAACTCGCCTCGACCAGTTCTGGAAATTCAAGATGCAACCACTTACGATCTTTAAAGAACCGGTTCTCGTGTGCAGAGTAGAACGTGTCCCAGTAGCTGGCAGGTGCAGAGTGGTACGGACTGGCTTCTTCGAGCGTCAACTTGGTCTCGGCTTGACGTGCCAATGTGCTAGCCACCTGGTCGTAGTAAGAGTCGGGCGGGGTGACGTGATCCCAAGCATTATGCGACCAGATGTCGGATTCCGTGGTCAGCAGTCGGGCGCCAAAGAGGTCAGGCGACTCGGACGACGAGGCGGGCAGCGAGGCGAGAATGGCTTCTGCTTCTGCCGCGTTTTTGGGTCGCAATGCTCGGGGTGGCAGGATGGAAGCGGAAGACGAGATTTGTTTCTTTTGCGTTGCAGCGCTCGTAGCTGGGCTTGATGAGCTGTTGAGGATGTCGTCAGAAAGGAAAGGAATACGTTGGAGAACAAGCGTTCAGCATCACAGCCAGCATCACAGTGCTAAAGTCGGAAGAGACCGAGGTGGAAAAGAAGATTGCTCATTGCATGCACATTGGAGTGGAAGTATCGATCCAAGAGCATACAAAGACGCGATCAGAGCCAGCCCATCTCGAGGAGATACTGCTGTTTGGCGAAAGTGGAAAGGGTATCACGAGAGTAGCCTCGTCGGCTGCGCACATCTGGTATCTGATTCTTACCCTTCTGTCTGCTTCTGCTCTCCGCCCTCCAACGCGGCGATGCCCTTCAACACGATCGGCTGTAATCCGGTCGGCATGCTCAACTTCAACGCCTCTTGCTTGCCCAGCTCGCTCAACTTTCTCCACGTCTTTTTGATAATGTCGACAAACTTCTGCTCGGTATACTCCTGATGTTGGCCGGCAAACAGCTCGAGCTCGTCCTGCAAGAACACGAGCACAGCGGCATCTTCGAGCATTTGGGTGCCCATGTCGCCTGTCGACTTGCCCGGGTTGAGCTCGGTCTTGCTGACCCACTTATGGACCCAATCGGCGCTCGTCTCGTCGACACCTGCTTCGGTGAGCAGCTGCTTGGCACGATCGGCTTGGATCTTGTACAGATCTCTTCGCCACTTTAGATAGCCTGCTTTGCCGTCCGGATAGGAAGACCGCGGAGTGAGAAATCGTTCGAGATGTTGACATCGTGCAGCAATGCGCAGAAGCTCGCCGGTGCGGGTAATGCTCTTGACGTCAGAAGTGGTGGAAGGTGAGACGGCCGAGGCAAATTCTTGATAATCGGCGGTTTCGATCCGGAGACCGATCAAGTGGGAAGCCCAGTACTCCATGCGATCGGCATACGTGAGTTCGTCAACTTTGGTTTTGCCCTGGTCGGAAGAGGTGCGAGCGAGGTAGGCCGGATCTTTCTTGTGGCACTCGTCCACGGCGAGACGCGCCGCTGTAAATGCGTCTGCTGGCATCTTGTCGAGGTGATGATGGCAGTGGATGAGGTGGTAGAGGAGGGACAAAGGGAGGAGAAAGCGTGGTGCAGGATAGATAAGAAATTCTTGTCCAACATCGAACCGAAGATGGCTTTGTCATGCAGCCGAGACATGCAACAGCCAGTCAAATTGAGCGCAAAACACTGCGAATTTCATAACCGTCCGGCTGTCCGAGCTGTCTATTCTGGCTGGACCCTGGCTCGTCCTTCTCAGGCCGGTGTCGATCTATAGACACATGGCCGCCTGCTCGGTATCGCGTTTGGCTATCGGGGCTCCAGGAACATCACCAGCAGACTCAGCTTCACATCTAAAACCCAATGCACCTACGCCTGAACAGCAGCAGAGGGTGCGAATATACGACAATTGCTCAGCACGCACGCCTCAAACAGCCTTTGTGCGCGGGGTTGAATAATTTTTGTTTGAGATTGATCGGACATCGCTGTTCAGTCAGCCCGGACCGACCTTTGGAATGTCATGGTGCTCTGAAAGTGACCCTAGGTACTTGTTGAAGGCGTCCACTTTCTCCTTGTGCGAGGTACGCGCTTCCTTTGAAATGCGTTGGTGCAGACGTTTTCTGCGAACCTCTTCGAACTTTCGCTCGGCTTCGGTCATCTTTCTTCCTTGAGCAGCAGTAACTTCGCTGGAGCTGATGAGATTATTTTCGTGATCATCGTCAAAGTGATCATCAGAAGATTTTTGATTGTTGGAAGAGCGCGGTGTGGATGTGGATGCGGATGCAGAGGTGGAAGCGTGCTTGGAATCGTGGGAGAGCGAGGACCGGACCTTCTTCTTCCTGCCAGGGTTGTAACAGATCGTAAGTTCAAGCGTGAAGGAGTTAGTCAGCTTGCGGTATCATTGATGATGATAGCTTCCTAGAAAGAGACGAACTAGCACTTACCTTTTCTTGTCCTTCTTGCCGTCGTCGCCCTTCAGCTTGAGAGATCCGCCCGGTTTGAACGCGTACGCCGACGAGGAAGACGAGGACGGCGTCATTGTTGCTCAGTAGGGCTGTCTCTCCCTGAGAGACTGCCGGAATCGTCGCAAGTGGATCGACACACGTTGATGGTACGAGGGCAAGGTGGTTTGTCGCGATCAGATCATTCCTGTACCCGAAAAAGTAAAGATTGCTCCACCTCGGAACCTCTCGTACGGTAGAACCATGTCACTTGCTTATGTGCCAGGTTTCTCGTCTCCACGTGGCCAAGTCTTCTCCAGCCGCTGTGTGGTAGTGCCGTACACTTGTTGTGAGAGTAGTACGTACTTGGTCAAAATTATGGGCATAGTCTTGGGCACACATTCCAGATCGGACGCAGGAATGGTGACTAGATCTTGATTGGGCTCGGTGGTAGGAGGAAGGATGACGGCGGCTGATGCGGAAAAACATATCGACCCGGTCAGCGTTGTCTGAAATTCACGTTGCGCTGTTTGCTGGGACAGAAATCGCTTAAGCACAAGAAAAGGCAGAGGCAGATAACAAGAGCAACAGAACAACACTCAGAGACGCTGTCTTTTGGGCCAAGGACCGCATTTGTTCTGCTGCAGATCAACGCTGTTTACTCCTTCTTCCCCTCCTAATTTCTCGACCACGCTGTTTTCTCACCATCCTCCTCCTTTCGTTCACCTGCTCACGAATGCTTGGTAGCACGACATCGGCCAAGTCTATCCGTGTTGCACGCTTTGACCGCCTCGCCCCATCGCCCACCATCGCCCGGGCCTACTCCTCGAAACCGCCCAAGAACCATCCTAGCCCCGTTGGCTTTGCAGTGATTGCCATCGCTGCATTTGGCACATTCGCCTACATCTCTCGCACACGCCACGACGATCCTCAGAAGCATCTGCGTGAAAAGCGAATCCCGCACCCTAACCCACTCATCCCGCCCCGTTCGCAGGAACCTCAGTGATCTCTAGATAGATCCGACCGCTTTTCGCCTCCTCTTCCCATCGCACCACCAATCCAAGTCCTCCTGTCTCTTGCGTGCTTCCCAGCAAGTGGAAGTGTAAGAGATATCTGTCGCGTTCCGACACACTTCGCCCAACATAGACTGGTCAAAGACACTGCTCGGCAGGATGGGTCTGTTCGACAAGCTTAAGCACAAGAAGCACGAAAAGGCCGACGCCGACGCCGCTCCTGCCGCGGCCGCTGCTCCGGCTGCTTCTTCTGCTGCGGCACCCGCTCCTGCCATTGAGTCTGCAACGACCTCGGCCACCGATGCTGACGCTGCGCCTGCTGCGCAAAAGGACACGCCTCGATTCGACTCGTCCAAGGTGACGGTCGTGTTTGTTCTCGGTGGCCCTGGTGCAGGCAAGGGCACCCAATGCGCTCGTCTCGTCCAAGACTATGGCTTTGTCCACCTCAGCGCTGGTGATCTTTTGCGCGCTGAACAGCAACGTCCCGGCTCCCAATATGGTGCCATGATTGCCGACTACATCAAGGAAGGCAAGATTGTGCCTATGGAAGTCACCGTGGCTCTACTCTCGAATGCCATCGCCGAAGCTCTCTCCAAGCAAGGCACCACCGAAGCTGGCCACGCAATTCCCGAGGAGCACAAGACCAAGTGGGCCGATGGCAAGGGTCGATTCCTCGTCGACGGCTTCCCGCGTAAGATGGACCAGGCTATCAAATTCGACGAGTCGGTGTGCGAGTCGAAATTCGTCCTCTTCCTGCAGTGCAGCGAAGAGGTCATGCTCGAAAGGCTGCTCGAGCGTGGAAAGACGAGTGGACGCGCCGATGACAACATCGAATCGATCAAGAAGCGCTTCCAGACGTTCGTCGAGACTTCGATGCCCGTCGTCGACTTCTACCGAAAGCAAGACCGTGTGGTCGAGGTCGACTCGATCAAACCGGTGGACCAGGTGTACGCCGAGATCAAGGAGGCTATGGATCGCACTTTTGCCAAGCTCGACCAGTAGATCTGTCTGCATTAGCCGACTCTGAACGATGCCTGTTATTCACAAATGCCGTCACGAATCGACCAGTCCCATCATGCTATGTGAGTGGCAAGCTTGCTATAGACTGCTGCGAACAATAGGAAGAACGCGAAGCAAAAGTGCGCGTGGATGGGTGGGTGTGTGTGTGTGCGCATTGATGTTTCCTGCCCCTCTTTGTGGTGTGCGTATCTCCCATCGCTTGCAGAGTGACGCGCGTGTTGGTCTGTTCGAGAAATTATCGACTCCAAAAAAAGAAAGAAAATCAGAGCAACGCGGCTGAAAGAGGTGTTGGTCTCGTCTCGCTTGAGATCATTTGGCAATGGTGCGTCATTGTGTCTCTTCCTCCTCCTCTTCCTCCATCATCAACACTATAGACCACCACCTTCTGGTGCCTTGATCATGTCGGAACAGACCAGCCCATTCAATGGCGTATTGGCCGGAGCGTCGTCTTCCAGCTACACCAAATATGCCAACCTTCCGGACGTCGACGCATCCGCCCCAGACGTATACGAATATCAAGGAGCCAGCGGCGATGCTAGTCGTGCTGGTCGAAAAAGCTCACGTAAGCAACACGACGGTCAAGACACCGACTCGGAGTCTTTGAGCGACGCCTCGGATCAGAACGCCAATCGCAAGCATCCCGGCGATGGAAAGCCGGGTGCCTCGGATGACATTGTCAGCTCGTCCCTGTCGCGAAATGATGCAGCTGCCAAGTTTAGCAATGCGACGCAGTTGGATTTGAACAGAGCTGATTACTCTGGTCGATTGCATGGGAAGGGCAGCAGGAGGACGAGAAAGACAACTACAGCTAGGCCAAGAGATGCGGGACTCGAGACGACAATGTATGCATTGGACAGTGGAGCGGCGGCAAGTGGGGACGAGTCGGTGGTGGATCGTCTGCGTAGGCTCAAGTTTGAAGCGAGTCAATTGGAGGAAGAATTGTATGCAGGAGCGACAGCGTCGGAAGGCGATGCGATGGCGAAGAAGGCGGCATCGGCGGAACAGGTGGACAGTGCTCAGGTGCTAACGCAGCTCAAGATTCTACAGGATCAGATCGCCCGCTTGCCGACACCTGCTACGTCCGAAGCGCACAAAAGCCCCGGGGATGCAGACGCGCTTCGAGCGTTGATCCAGCAGGTCAAGCAGCCGCCTGCTGCTGTCTCTGCTGCTCCGGCTCACGTCGCACCTGCCTCGGCCGCATCCGAAACCCGCGGCAATGCCGAGATGGCTCAATTGGAAGCACGACTCTCCAAACTCGAATCGACTCTAGGGCTAGAAGCGGCGCTTCTGGACGAGTCAAAATCCATTTCACGGCCAGTGCTGTCCACGCTTTCCCGTCTGGAACAACAGTTCTCGCTGCTCTCGCAGCCACGGCATTTGGACGCCATCAGTCGACGCGTCAAAGTACTCGTTACAGAGATGGACCGCGTGCATGATGTGCGTCGCAAACTCACCGCCGCTGGCAAAGAACCCTCAAATCCCACCGATGGATCACCGAGCTCGCCTTCTGCTCTGACATCGAGCGAGCTGTCCAAGCTGCAACACCTCTTTGACGTATCTACGCGTCTCGAGCCTCTTCTGCCCATCGTGCCTTCGGTACTGACGCGTCTCGAGACGCTTGCCGAACTGCATTCGTCCGCAGCGCACTTTGGCAGCACATTGCAAGAGTTAGAAGATGCAAGCCAAGAAAGGCAGCAGCAGGACCAGCAGCTCGAAGAGCTGTTGAACAAGATGGAGCTCAACATGGAATCGAATCGCAAAACGGTCGAGGCGAACCTGGCGTCGTTGCAGAGTAGGATTGAGGACGTTGCAGCCAGATTGGAGCGGGTTCAGCGGTAATCCATAAGGAACAGATTAGGGCCTGCCAATGATGATGGTGTTGGAGCTGTATCGATGAATGTGTGTCAACGAGTGTGAGGTGGGTCTGTGCATCGTATTGCCTGGAAGCACTGGATAAACTCGGATCGATCGGACTCGCGTTCGGTCGCACAGCGTGCTTTCCGTGTAAGACCGATGCCGCCTGAAAACCCAATGTTGATCTTGAGCCAACTTTGTAGGCCTATCCAATCGATACCAGGATCAGCAATCAACGCGCCCAAAGCTCGGCTTTGCATTCTACTGTACGCAGAACAAGAAGCAACAGGCAGCTGTGTGGCCGCGTTTCTCCGGTCCGGAAATCTCGTTTTGCACATCCGCCTCAAGCGATGCTGGATTTTCAAATTGCCATTTGCTTCTCTGACTCGAAATGCGAGGAAAACGTGAACAGTTCTTCTCAATTGGAATAGGTTTGAGTTTTGGAGAAGCCACAGAATTGTGCCTGGGGCCCTTTTTTTCATGCAAGAAGAAATGCAGGCCTGAGTGAGCGGCAGGCGAGGCGGGCAGGCGGGCTTTCGAGTCAAGCAAGCCAAGCAAGAAGATTTGATGAGAATTATTGTTCTGCGAGCGAGACCCTGACCGAGAGACAAATTTGGAAGCTGTAGCCACCTTGCTCGAGAAGCCTAGTCACCTGCTTAACATTGCGCCGCCACCACTATCACCATTATCACCACTTCTTCTTCCTCTTCCTCCTGCCTTTTGTCGTAGAGGTTCAGCTCGCGAGTGCTACGAAGGTGCAGAGCTATCCGGGATAGCTGCTTGGCCATCGCTCGTGTTCACCCGCTGTCTTTGGCTAGAAGACTCGTTTCTTGCCACGCGGGTCCTGCGCACCTATTTCCCCTCAGACAAGATGGCGACAACGCTCTCACCCAAGCTCGACCTCGAGCACCAGACGCCGGCGCACGAGTCGCACAAACTCGACACGGAGTCGTCGGACGAATCCATCCTCAGCGACTACAAGCGAACCATCCAATCCTCTGCCTTTCTCCGCCGCTTTGACGCCCTCGCACAGAAGCTCTCGGTGTTCCGAATCGAGTCCATCTCGATCCGACCGCTGACGCTCGCCGAACGCACCGGACGCGACTGGTGGAGCGTCAGCCTCATCTGGTTCTCGTGCAATGTCAATGTGCTCTCGTTTTCGGCTGGGTCGCTCGTCTCGCTGCTCGAGATGGACATGAAATCGGCCATATTGACTACGCTCTTCGTCGGTGGATTCTGTTGCATCTTCCCCGCGTATTTCACGCTGTTCGGACCAAAGCTTGGCATGAGGCAGATGATCCACTGTCGATATTCGTTCGGCTACTTCGGGGCGAGTTTGATCTGCGTGCTCAACTTGGCGACCATGTTGGGCTACTGCATTTTGAACTCGATCGTAGGAGGTCAGACGTTGTCGGCGGTGAGCAGCAGGGCGGATGGCAGCACCACCTTGACGCCAGATGTAGGAATCGTCGTGGCGGCATGCATTGCGCTGGTGGTGTCGTTTAGTGGCATTCGGGTGCTGCACTACTTTGAGCGCTTTTTCTGGTTGCCGACCATGATTTGTTTCCTCATCCTCATCGGTAAAGCCGGTACGGGAGCACAGGCGCTCCACGTCGCAGCGAATCAGCCCACTGCTTCGGCCGAATCTATCCTCGGCTTTGCCGCCATCATTGCCGGCTTCATCATCTCGTATTCGGCGCTCGTCTCGGATGTCTCGCACTACCTTCGGCCCGACGTCTCGCCACACAAACTCTTCTGGTCGGTCTACTTTGGCTTCTTCCTCTCGTGCGTCCCTTTTATCATGATCGGTGCTGCATTCGCTTGCTCGTCGTACGACGTGCCTGAATGGTCCGAGGCGCTGTCGGTGTCGTCGGGCCAGTTGTTCCAGCTGATTCTTGCAGGCTCGCTCGGCAATTTCGGCCGCTTCCTCGTCGTCATCCTCGCGCTCTCGGTGTGCGGCAACATTTCGGCGACCATCTACAGCATTGGACTCAACTTTCAAACCATGCTGCCATTCCTCGGTCCCATCCCTCGCTTCGTCTGGCCCTTGTTTGCCACGGCCATCTTTCTGCCCCTCGCCATTGTGGGTCACAACAAGTTCTACGAAACCCTGACCGATTTCACCAGTGTCTTGGGCTACTGGGCCAGCTTGTACGTCGGTGTGGTGTTTGCCGACCACGTCATTGTGCGAAAGCGCGTCTATGCGAGTTACAATCCGAAGCACTGGAATCAGTGGGGCCAGCTGCCGCCCGGTATCGCGGCGATTGCGGCATGCTGCATCTCACTGGCGGTGGTGGTGCCGAGCATTGACCAGGTTTGGTTTGTAGGCCCTATTGCCAAAAGCGCTGGTGATCTCGGCTTTGAAACCGGTCTGGTGGCGAGTATCGTGCTCTATGTGCCGCTCAGGTTGTTGGAGAAGAAGGTTTTTGGGAGATGAAACGCGGAGGAAATGGCACCTCTCAACAAGGTGCTCTATGTTTGCAGGCGATGCTAGAATTTGTTATGGGTCTCATCTTCTTAACTATATGTGGATACGAGAAGGTTTGTCCTCCTCGCTTGAGGAAGCGAAGAGAAGCTCTGCAGAAAGGGCTGTCACAATGTGAGTTCGGGGCATGGTTGTGCATTCCAATGCAAATGACAGAGCTACTGTATCTAGAAACCAAAAAAAATCTGCATTGCCTCGACTCGTTCTTTCCATGGGCAAAGCCAGCCTGGCCACTAGAAGAAAAGACGGAACGGATAGCTGGGGTTTTTTATCCTAAAGATGTAAAATAGCAGGCTGAAGGTGACCAAGAAGATGGCGCTCCACACATACACGCCCGCCCTCTGTCTGGTTGGGTCGCGCTGCGCCGGCACCAGCACGGTGAGCGCGATAAAGCTAAACGCCAACAACGAGTAGATGGCCGCGACAATCTGGGTCTCGACGCCGTACTGGTTCTGGAAGCCTCCGGCAAAGTATTCTGGCTTGCCGCCTCCGCCCATAGCAATATAGGGCGCTTGACGGATAGTGTTCCACATGTAGCCCGAATTGAATACGATCACGGAACCGATGCAGAGCAGCATAAAGATCGGTTTGCTCGAGGTAAACACTTTGGGCAGATGCGGACCGATGTACACCACGGCTCCGGCAAGCGTGATGAGGCCAGTAATCGTTACCGTGATGTACTTGCGGTTAAACGGCTTCTTGTAGACAAAGTTGGTGCCCAGCACCCCGTTGAGGTGGTCTGCTACATCGCGTGCGCTGAACCCTCGTTCGTTGAACTCAAACGAGACGTGATCGTGCGATTCATTCTCGGCTGCAGCACGGAACGTGTAGAGCACGGGAGCGTGCTGCAGTCCGAAGTTTTGGAAGATGACCTGACCGCGTGTAAACTCGAGCTTGATAAAGACGTTCTTGGTCTTGACTGCCTTATTCTTGTTCCACTGCTGCGCGAGCTTTTCAAACTCGGGCTGGAAGGCGTGGCAAGGAGGACACTTGATGGTGCCATCGGTGGTGGTGAGAAGGGCGGTGACAGCGTAATCGCGAGGCCGTTGAAGAATCTCGGAAAAGCTGTCGGCGTCAACTTCGATGAATCCTTTGCTAGAGGTATGGATAGCCTTGATGAGTGCGCTTTGCTTGTTTGCCTGTCGCTGTGCAAAAGTAAGAGTGAGATGGCTCAACGCGAGCAGGGAGAGTAGTGCCAGTAAGGCATACCTGACCAGCGAAGGTAGGCTTGACCTCATCTTGAGTGTCGATGATCAGATGGAGATGAGATGGTGGTAGTGGTGGTGTCCGTTCGTGGTGAGGATGGTGATGAGAAAGGGTGCTTTTGGCGGGAAGAGAAAGCAAACCCGGCTCGAGCTTGATTCCACGTTGAAGCTTCAGCCTTTGGGGCAGCCAGCGTCCGTGCGGCGTTGGGTTTCTTCTTCTCGCGCGAAAACTAAGCCGCCGGTGCATGCGAGTTTCTGGTTGGCATTTCTCGACCGCATTTTCGGGCTTGAATTTCTCCAAGATATATTAATGTTATGCTTGGCTTTTGATCGCCTCACGTGCAGATTGTGACTGCCAAAAAAGGGTCCTATGACTGTCTCTCGAGCCTGTCACAAGCCTAAGCGAACAGTCGATACTGTTCACTCGCCTCATCGCACAAGTGGAGCAAACAATGGCACACTCGGTGTTGCGAGAATCATCAACCACCACCACCATCATCAGCATCTTCATCGGGCGGTGGTGCCTACTCTAGCCCAAACATGCAGCCGACTCACAAAGAAGGCGGCGGCGGTAGCAGCAGCAACAGCAGCAGCAGCAGCTACAGCTTGGCGTCACGTTCGGCGGACAGACCATCGCCGCCCACACACATCACCATTACAGCGGCCGGCAGCCGCAGTCCGCAGTACGATTTCCAGTCTCAGCTCGACATCACCTCATCTACTCAGCCTTCTCCTGTACCACTCACTCCTCGTGCCTCTACTTTTCAACTTCCCAATGCCAGATCCTCTTCCGGAGAAGATGGCAAAACGCCCTCTGCCACATCTTCAGCCACCATGGATCCGACTCGTATGATGCCGAGCGGGTCGTATACCGCACCAACCTCTCCCACCATATCAAATGCCATGTTTCGCACGAATACCATTGGTGCAACTGCCACAGCGGGACCCATTACATCGTCGAGCCTCGATCGATCAGCGAGTGCGCACCCTGACTTGAGCAACAGCGTCAACGGACTCGGAATCTCCGCAAGAGATTCTGGAGCGGGTAGCGGCGGTAGCGGCAGCACCAGTAGCAATGTCAACGGTGCGGCGGCTCATACTAATGGCGCTGCTTCCACGTCAGGCGGAACAAAAGAAACCTGGAAGCGACGCAAGCAAGTCCTGCTCGCCGATGCAAAGGATCACACCGTCGCCGATCTCCAACTCCATGGTCTACGTCCACCACCCTACAGCTATCATCCTTACTACCAGAACTCCTCCATCCTCGGCCAGACTGTAGGCCAGCTCACTGCGCACACTGCCAGCACATCGCGAGATAGCAACAACCCCAACCAAGCCACCTATGCTTCCTCTCGCACCGCCATTCTACGTCCGGACAACCCACAGGTACGCAACGACATTATACGCATGATCGACCAGTGGCTAGCCGATGAAGGTTTCGGTGCTACACGCCAGCTGCTCATGGAAGAAGCGGGCATCAAGCGGCGCGAGCGCGAAGAAGCTGGTCTTGACGCAAGAAAGTTGCGCGGCCACATTCTCGAGGGGGACTGGCCAGAGGTCGACAAGCTGTTGCAGAAACCGCTGGTCAAGAACCACAAGGCCTTTCTTTATGCCGTGTACAAGCAGCAATTCTTGGAACACATCGAGCACCGCGAGTTTCAAAAGGGCTTTACCTTCTTGAACAAGCGGTTGAAGCCGCTCGAGCATTATCAGCCGCATCCCTCCGAGTACAGAGATCTCTGCTATCTCTTGTCGGCAAAAGCCGTGACCGATGCGCCTTCCTTTGCAACGTGGGAGGGGATCCAACCGGGCCGAGAGAAGTTGGTGATGGAATTTGCGGCCATGCTAGAGCAGGACTGGATGGAGAAAGAGGCCGGGTTGCCTGGTTCCGCCTCGGCCAACAATTCCGGCGGCAGAAGCGAAAGTCGGGAACCGTCTGAATCGATGGACGACGGTATCATGACCGACAGCGTTGCCTCGGGCAGCACCTCCAAGGCCGCCACTGCCAATGGATACACTTACGTTCCACCGCATCGGCTGCTCACCATGCTGCACCAAGCTGTTGCCTACCAAGTCGAGTTTGCGCGATACCACCCCAAAAAGGCGCCCGTCATCTCGGGCCTCCTGCATGACTATACTGGCTTCATTGTCCCAAATGCAGTCGCAAATACGATGCGCGGTCATGTCAAAAACGTCAAGAGCGTTCGCTTTGTCGGCGAAGAAGGCCGCAAACTCGTCAGCGGTAGCAGCGACAACACGGTGCGTCTGTGGAACTCCAACACTGGTCGATGCGAAAGTGTACTCGAAGGGCATCGAAGTCGCGTGTGGGATGTGGATTCCACGCGAACAGGTGGGCACGTGGCCTCTGCATCGGGCGACTCGACGGTGAAAGTGTGGGATGTTGAGAGTGCGCAGTGCAAGGCAACGCTGAGAGCAGGCGTAGGCGATGTGTACAGCTGTCGTTTCCATCCGGACGAAAAGCATCTTGTCTCGTCAGGGTACGACAAGCTGGTCCGGATGTACGATGTCGAGACCGGCTCGATTGTCAAGACGTTTACGGGGCATCAGTTGGGTGTTTCGAGTGCCATCTTTAACCCGCTGGGGAACCTCATTGTGACGGCATCCAAGGACACCACGATTCGTTTCTGGGATGTTGTTTCCGGCTTGTGCATCCGTACCGTTACTGGTCATTTGGGCGAAGTCACTTCGGTCGAGATCAACGAGACCGGCACACTCTTGCTCAGCTCGTCCAAGGACAACTCGAACCGTCTTTGGGATCTACGCATGCTTCGACCGCTCAAACGCTTCAAGGGCCATCAGAACACCAGCAAAAACTTCATCCGGTCGAGCTTTGCCCACACCTCGCTGCTTGTCGGCGGCTCGGAAGATGGGCTGATCTACATGTGGGATCAAGAGTCGTCCGAGGTGCTGCAGACGCTTGAAGGGCACGGGAGGGATACTTTACATCCGACCAACAAGGCGTCCGGTCTCACCAAGGCGTCGGTGGTTTCGGATCTGACGTCTAGTCTATCGACAAACAACAATGTGGCGTACGGGGCGGTTTGGAACAAGGCTCAGAGCCTGCTTGCTTCGTGTGGCGATGATGGGACGGTCAAGACGTGGATCTGGGACGAGGGCAGAGACTTGGAGGCGAATACGGATCTGGCGAGGAGGGCCAACGGGGAGTGATGCTGATCCCGAGCTGATGACGACGTAGAAATGCCAACTCAGAGTTCTTGCTCCGTTCGGACGCCACAATTTGACTGTCTTGAGAAGAGTTCGCTTGGCATCCCATAAGACTGTTGAGGAGACGGTACAAATACAGTGCTTATAAGATGGAACCCATTAGAAGCTAAGATCTACTTTCTTCTGCGGCGGAACAAACGGTAGCGAGCTGATGGGCGGTGCATCCTTGGCGACGCCCGTCCACTGCGGAATTCTCCTCTCCTTCCTCTCCTCGTCGTTGACCTGACCATTTCCCGCGCCATGCGCAGCTTCGTCCTTGCCCGCGTTGTCCATGCGAATATCCTTGATCTTTCTCGACTTTTCACTGCCAATCCCCAACTGCGGCGTGCCCCTCTCCAACCCCTCTAGCAAGATACACGCCTTGCACACGGTATTTGACGAAATATAGCCGCATCTCAAGCAATTCTGCAGCTGCGTCTTGCGGCTCTGCTTGACTACTTGAGAGATCTTGAGGTTTTGACCGGATTGGATAATGTCGACGATCGAAGAGGGTCGGATGGCCTCGAGGTCTTTGAGGAAGGTTCTTGCGTAGCCGCGGTAGGCGTTGGGCGAGTAGATGCATTCGGTGGAAAAGTAATCGAGCTTCTTGAAATAAGCGTACATGACGATTTCCTTCTCGTAGGCGTACATGAAAGGTTTGCTTCGTCGAATGCCGCTTCCCCCCACGCCGACGCCGTTGGATCCACTCGACCCACAACCGTCGTGGTGTTCTTCCTCAGCCCCATCTGGACCCTTGGTAACAATCTCGGTGCATCGTTCGAGTCGAGCAATGTCGCCGCGCAGAACATTCATGAGCACTGTCTCGGCAACATCGTCCGCATTGTGGCCCGTAACAATGTGGTCGACCCCCAGCGCTGCTGCACCGCGATCGAGCGCCTGACGTCGGAAGACGCCGCAAAATGTACAGTTGTTCTTGCGCCCCACACTCTTGACGATATCGTCCATCGTCCAGCCGTACAACTCGCCATAGCCGAGCACTTTGAGTGGGAGCTGGTACTGCTGCTGATTGCGCTTCACCGTTTCCAACGAGTCGTCCCTGTAACCTGTGATTCCCTCGTCGATGCTCAGCAGAAACAAGTCGAGGCCGTAATCGTATCGTTCGTTGAGCACTTTCATGCAGTGAGCGAGGACGGTCGAGTCCTTGCCGCCGGAAGCGCCGATGGCTACGCGATCGCCGCGCTTGAACAGATGGTTTGAAACGATCGTGTGGTGCACCTCGGTCTCAAAGACGTAGAAGAAACATTCCTTGCAGATCTGTTGGGCGGTCTTGGGCCGACGTAGCACGGCTCGTTCGGCATTGCAGATGACGCAAAGCTTCGGTGCCATGCTGAAGAGGGTGGACGAGAGCTTCTCTTTATGGCGGTGCAACGGAAGAGGATGTGGTGTCGAATGCCTGTCCAATTAATGCGTGGGTTAGATCGTGGACGCTGTGATGGCAGCAGGTGTGGCAAGGGCAAGCAGGGAGGCAAGGGTCTTGGAAATTTTCCAGCCTCGAGCCGGTGGGGGAAAAATCTCGACTCCGACTTCCGAAGAGCTTTTGCTATTCCACTCACATGCTTGCAGTTTTTCCTAAGGTTCTTCCAGAACAGGATTGTGACGACAAGCATCCCTTTTGAACGCTACTTCCAGACGAGGCGGCAGGTGCACGGCCAGCATGTTCAACTTCAGAACCATGCAGAAGGGGGATCGTCTCGGAAATGGAAAGGAAGAGGAACAACTCCGGACGTCACCGGATGATCTCGCCTCGAACTCGACTTCGACATCGGCCTCGCCTTCACAAGAAGCCGGTCCGTCCACACCGAGGTTGTCCGCAAACGAAAGTCCACCCGCAAGGGCAAGCACCGCATCTAGATCCACATCAAGCTCATTTGTATCCGACCTCATAGCCGATAATCCCATCTTCTCGGGCGGCCTGGGCCTGATGGTGTTTGGAGGCGCTGTTGCTATGGCGAGAAGAGGCGTCAAGGTGGCAGCGTCCATGGCGCAGAGGAGGCTCTTGATATCGCTCGAGATCCCGTCGAAGGATCGAGCGCATCCATGGTTCCTCCACTGGATGGGTGCTCAAGCGCAAGCCCAGGCGATGAGGCAGCGTGGATTGCTTGGCAAGCAGAAAAAGGAAGGTTTTGTCGACTTTCTTGGACTACGAGACCACTCAGCAGAGAACATACCCTCCTTGCCCAACAAAGACAAGGTGAACGATCCTTTGATGATCGCATCAAGTGGATCCTCCGTTTCGCCTGTCCGCATCCTCAGCCACGAACTGTCGGTCGAGACCAACTACACACCGCACGCCTCGGCGTCGACGCCGAATGCAGAAGCTGCCGAACGTGGACAGGCTCGCTTCTCATTGGTACCCGGTCCGGGAACGCACTGGTTCAGATATCGCGGGGTGTGGATGCGGCTGACGCGCGAGCGAGACGGCAAGATGGTAGACCTCTCGACGGGTGCTCCGTGGGAAACCGTGACGCTGACGACGCTGTTTGCCTACGCTCACCTCTTCCCCCAGCTGCTGGACGAGGCACGACAATTAGCCCTCTCTTCAACCGAGGGCAAGACGGTGATCTACACGAGCTGGGGACCCGAATGGAGACCATTTGGACAGCCGAGAAGGACACGAGAGCTGGGCAGTGTCGTTCTGGGAAAAGGCAAGAAAGAAGCCATCGTGAGCGATGTCAAGCGCTTCTTGTCACGCGACCGGTGGTACGCAGAGCGTGGCATACCATACCGAAGAGGCTACCTTCTGCACGGAGCGCCAGGCAGCGGAAAGTCGTCCTTCATCACTGCCCTCGCCGGACATTTGGACTTCAATATTTGCCTGCTCAACCTCTCAGAACGAGGACTCACCGATGACAAGCTCAACCATCTACTGTCCAACGCGCCCGATCGCTCCATCTTGCTGCTCGAGGACATCGATGCCGCGTTCCTTGGCAGACAGCAGGCGGCGGAAGACGGATATCAAGCATCGGTGACCTTTTCAGGCTTGCTGAATGCACTTGACGGTGTAGCGAGCGGTGAGAGTCGGATCATCTTTATGACGACGAATCACATCGAGAAGCTGGATCCGGCGCTAATTCGACCAGGACGAGTCGACATGATCGCTGAACTGGGCGATGCTGAGCGGGAGCAGGTGGAGGAGCTCATGGTGCGTTTCTACAGGACTACGATGCGCGAGCTCAAGATCAAGCAAGCAAGCATCCCGACAGCTGCTTTGGAGGCTTCAAAACCTCTTCTCGCCGCAGCTGCCGGCTCGACAGACTCTCACTCGGTGAAGGCCTCTTACAAGAGCTTTGAAGCTGTGCCTGGACTTCGAGCGGCCGTTGAGGAAGCAGACACCGAAGTCAGTCAGCTCGCAGCTGCATTCGGCGCTACGGTTGAAGAAGAAGCGATAGCGCGTCGTGCGACGTCAGGATTGAGGCCAGACGGAAGACAAGCCGAAGCCATCGGTCCATCCGAGCCTGCCACCGTCAATCGACCAGCGCGGGCTGCTACCGGCGGAGTCAGCATGGCTGAGTTGCAAGGTCTCTTCATTCGCTTCCCCGACGATCCTCGGGCCGCTGTTGACGCTTTTGTCAGCGAGAATGCTTCGAGGCGTCAAGCTGCTGGACCATGAAGTGCATCGATTCGATGAGCAGCATCGAGTCGTCGGAAGCTCCGCGATAGAAGAGCAAAACGCTGTTCCCTTGCTTTCATCAGCTTGTGCAGTCATATCATGTATTAGTTATGTAGCCGAACGATACTAATTGCATGCTGCAGACACACCTTGTTGACTCCAACAGCACGGGAAGAGCTTGCCGTCTTTCACACAGTGAGAACAAAGAGCTTCAGAAGGGCATGGGGCCGGAGGAGGCAATCGGGGGCATCGGGTGTCACCCACAGACGACACCCGGCTGCACACAAAAGGTTTTTTCTTTTTTTTTCTGTCCCTTCTTTCATGGATTCTTTGTTTCTTGTGCTTCAGCTTCAGCACAGACCTTCGACAAGACGATACGACATTGAAAGGGCAGGTCGTGTTTGGCATCACGTTTTTTTTTCCGTCTTGAGTTGCAGGGTTCGAGGAAATGCTCATTGATAGTGTCGCACGTCTGTATGCCTGGCTTCACTTACGGCTACAAGCAAATACCTCAACCCACACCAAGCCTGTGTTGCTCATCCTCGTCTACACGATCTCATCTCGCTCGTAGGAAGGCTTTGCATTGCGGCGAAACGTTCAAATTCGACCCGAGCTAGCTCTCTTCAGCCGGATCTCGGGCTGCTGCTGAAGATTTTGGCCAGCTTGAAGGAGCAGCCTGCCTGATCAAAAGCTTTCCAATAGGTGCAGCCGTCGCCTCGGAGCTGCTGAGGACTGCTCAGGCCGATGCGTCCCGATCGTAGCCACGCCAACGCACTTCGTCCAAGCTCAGCGTCCAACCCTGCCACCGAGCAAGCGCAAGCGGCTCCATCCGACCTTGCATACCCAGCTTCATTGAGCACCAACAACCTCATCGCTTCTGCCTCATCCCCTACTACCACTCGCAGACCAGCACCCTCACCCGCACAAAGTCCCGAACCTAGAGCGACCTCGAGATTCTCAGCTGCGCTTTCGGCCACCGCAGAACAAAAACGATCTTCAGCATACAAAAGAGCGCGGACCATCAGTCCGATCATCGACGACAATAGCAGCGACGTTGAAAACGAAGCCAGATCATCGTACTCGCTGTCTGCCAGCGACCTGGGTGAACCCGATATTGTCGAAGCCTCCTTGTCGACGCAGCCTACTCCCCTCCGTCAGAGCATCTCGTCGGCGGATATCCTGCATTCAACCCACATCATGTCCAAATCTGACCAAAACATCGAAGGCCTCATGACCGAGCAATCTCTCAGCCTTAACGATGGCGCGACCTCTGTTGCTGCTTCAGCCAGCGATGGAGTTCCAGCGACGGTGGACGAGCAGCCACCGTCATACACCGAAGCTGTCCAGCCTTCACCTTCGACGGACGAGACTACGGGCACAACGGCTGTAAGACCAACTGGCCAGCAGCAGCTCGATCGCATCCGACCCATGAAAAATCTGCCTCTTCGCGCAGGCGATACGTGGTACCTCGTCAGTCGTAAGTGGTACCGTCGCTGGGACGCTGCTTGTTCTGAGAGCCGAGATTCGGATCCTTCCGAGAAGGCAGAGATGCCTATCGGTGCCATCGACAATTCGGCCCTTCTCGATCAAGATTCCGACCCCACCCTCGCTCGCCTCCAACCCGGTATTAACGAGCACGTTGACTACGAGATGCTGCCCGAGGAGGGCTGGAAGCTCCTCGTCGCATGGTATGGAAGCACTGGCCCGCTGTTCTCACGCAAGGTCATCGACGGCCTTAGCGAAGGTCAAGAGAGCGTCGAGTTCTACCCGCCCATCATTCATCTTTTCAGGCTCGTGCAAGATGACAGCAAACATAGCTTGGCCGTTGCCTCATTCAGTCTGTCGGTCAGCTCGAGCATTGCTGAACTCAAAGGTAAGGCCAAGGCAGCTCTGAATCTTGGTCAAGTTGCCGACGTCGACATCCGATTTTACTTTTTCCCTGAACCTTCGGACAGAGAGCTTCAAACAGGGCTGGTCGGCCTCGCTAGAGTAGAGGAAGAAGGCGTCGATGTTGTAGATGCCGGCGAAGACAAGCCCGACAGCTACCAGCCCAACGTCTCGCTGAAATCAGTCGGGATAGAGGAGATGGAGGTCAACCTGGTGGTGGAGGTCCGCGAAGCAGGACGCTGGCAAACAGATCCAGCGCCTGCAGAGCCTTCCTCTTCATCAGTCAAAGGTATCTTTGCTCAGCAAGGCGACTTTTTCAGCAACCTTCAACAGAACAATGCGGCCGGTGTCAGCGCAGCAGCTGGCAGTGCCACCGAAGCGCAAGGGCGAGTGACCCGATCACAGACCGCCGTCGATCGAACTATGGGCAGGTCACGCGGCCTCCGGGGTCTTAACAACCTCGGCAACACCTGCTTCATGAACAGTGCGCTCCAGTGCCTAAGCAATACCTACGAGCTGCAGCAGTACTTTGTCTCGGGCGCCTACAAGGAGGAGCTCAACACGGATAACCCATTGGGCATGGGAGGCGCCATCGCCGATGCCTTTGGCAACCTTATTTCCAACATCTGGAACGGGCAGGGCGGATCTTTCTGGCCGCGAGAGTTCAAGTTTGCGCTGTCGCGCTTTGCACCACAGTTCAGCGGATATGCGCAGCACGACAGCCAAGAGTTGCTAGCTTTCCTCTTGGATGGTTTACACGAGGATCTGAATCGCATTCTCAAGAAGCCCTACATCGAGGCGCCCGATTGGGAGGGAGGCGACGAGAAGGACCTCGTGGCATTTGCCAAGCGACAGTGGGATATCTACAAGGCGCGAAACGATTCCGTCATCGTCGATCTCTTCCAAGGCCAATATCGCAGCACATTGGTCTGCCCGGAATGCAGCAAGGTCTCGATCAAGTTCGATCCCTTCATGTACCTGACACTGCCCATCCCCAACAAGAAGATGTGGCGAGGGCAGGTGTACTTTGTGCCGCTGGACGCAAGTCAACCAATGCACAAGTTCCAGGTGCAGCTGCCGGCAGGCAGCACCGTCGGCAAGCTGCGACAAAAGGTAGCAGCGCAGTTTGGCCTCGAGGCAAAGCGTATCGTGTGCGGCGAGGTGTGGCATCATCGCATCTACAAGTGGATCGACGACTACGAACCGCTCATCGACATCAAAGAGGGCGATTTTATCTACTTTTGGGAGGTGCCGGCAGCGCCTCGCTTCTCCAAGCAGCGTCACTATCGCTACCATCGCTCGGTCGAGGATGCTGAGGATGCGCTGGAGATCGCCGAGGAAGAGCACGCGATTCTTCCAGTATTTACCAACTTTGCCAGCGACACATCTGGGTCTTCCAGCCAAGCCTTCATTAGTCGTCGCGCACGCACAGAGGCGACGGGCATTCCTTTCTTCATCTCGGTGCCGAAAGCCGATGTCAACAATGTCGACGCGATTCGCAAACGCGTGCTGGAAGGCTTCTCGCGCTTTGCGACGAATTCGGGCGATCTTGAAAAAGCAATCGAGCAAGATCATGCCACGGCTGGCTCGTTATCTTTGCAACCGTCTACATCGCAGATCTCGGATTGGGAGATGATTGATGACTCGGCCGCTGGTGCCGACGATGCGGTTCAAGTTGTAGGCCCCAGCCACTTGGGCGACAGCGACGTCGTTACCGAGATTCGGGAAGATGGTGAAACGGTGGTGGTCCCGGATATCAGCACGAGCTTGTCGGACAGTGTTGCAGATGCGTTTACTTCTTCGCACGTCTCTTCCCGCGAACTTAAATCTGCCCCACCGACTGAAAGGTCGTTGCGCATCCGCTTCAGTGTCGCAGAGGCAGGGCAAGGGCTGCCGAAAGGAAGTGAGAGCAACGCAGATCATCTATCGGAAGAGCTCGCGGAACGCCATGCTCGTCTCACAAAGCAAAATACTTCTGCTGCCACCTCGTCGGACGGAGTGCCAATGAAGATCGAGGCCGACGAGCTTCAGGCTGAAGAAGAGTCAAAGGAGGCGTCTGCCAAGAAGAACATTCCTCTCGTCTATACGGGCGGAGCCATCGTCTGCACCTGGTCTCATTCGATCCAGGAACGTGGCCTGCTGATGGAATCGGACTCGGGTCAATTGTGGGGCGAATACGAGGAAGTGGTCGACGAGGCGATCCGTCAACACGACAAAGCGGGACCGGCTCGAGCCAAGTCGCTGTCCATCGAAGACTGCATGGATGAGTTCACACGGGAAGAGCAACTCGGCGAGGACGATCCTTGGTATTGCCCATCGTGCAAGGAATTTCGTCAAGCTACCAAGAAGTTTGACCTCTGGAAGGCGCCCGACATTCTCGTGGTGCATCTCAAGCGCTTCAGTGCCGGCAGACATTCGCGCGACAAGCTCAACATGCTCGTCGACTTTCCTCTGGAGGGTCTCGATCTTACCGACCGCGTCGAAGGCACGCAGGCGCTTCGCAGGGTGCAGGCCGAAGCAAAGGAGAGCGGAGAAGAATTGTCGGAAAGCATGCTAGGATCGGGCATTCTGCGGCCTCTGGAGGACAATGACGACGCAGTCGCTGTGGATCGTCCCATTTATGATCTGTATGCGGTCGACAACCATTTTGGCGGGCTCGGGGGAGGACACTACACAGCGTTTGCAAAGAGCCCGGCCGATGGCAAGTGGTACGAGTTCGACGACTCGAGCGTCAGGCCCGTGGCGAATCCGGACACGGTCAAAAGCTCGTCAGCGTACCTGCTGTTCTACCGTCGCAGGACGACGCGGCCGATTGGAGGCAAATCGAGGCAAAAGTTCCAAGAAGCGGCCAAGACCAAGGCTTCTGCTGCAGGAAACGAGCTGGGTACGGATGGTGCTGTGCCCGACGCTGGGCCGTCCAATACGACGGGCGACTACTCGAGCGATTCGTCGAGCGACGAGACTCCCGACTGGTCGCTTAACATGCGCAGCGGGGTCGACGATAGCCTGGTCGAGCCAGCGGCAGGCTGGTCGAGCACCGGCAATTCGCCCGCTTCATCGAGTCGGGCTCCCAGCACGATAAGCGATCGTGGTCTCGATTCCCCCTGAGCTTCACCTGTACTGTATATTGGTAACTGTAGTCAAGATGAGCTTTTTGGCTTTTTCCGGTGTTATGATGTGATAGTAATCGTGGTGAAATGGTTGAGTCAGACACTGAGAAGGCCGCGGGGCTCTGAAGGATGCCGCGGACAAGGAGACACTGATGGTGGCGTGACTACAAGTTGCCTGATTGCCGCTGTGATCGCCGTGGGAAAGTCACGAACGTCCAGGCGGGCTTTGAGTGTGCGACAAGCCAATCAGCTTTCAGTACCGTTGGAGGGCTTCCGAAGCGAGATGTGTTGGGAGGCTTGTGGAGCCGCGGTGACAGCGGGATCATTTCCCGCAACTGTCTGTGCTTTGCCAAGGCCACAGCGAGCACAGGTTCAACCGCAAATGATAGACAGCTGTTCAAATGCATGAGAGGTCGGTCACATCGACCATGACTCCGACGCCGGCATTTGGAAGTTCGGTCTTACTCGCTCGTCTAAGGTGAGCCATTCAGATGGCCCACATGGTCAGTTGGTTATTTTGGGGTTTGAGGTGTCACCTCGGTAGCAATAAGCGAGAAAGATTTCGACGCTCTCTGCGAGGCCAATTGAGTGTTAATGGGTCCCGCTTTCGCGCTTCTACCAAGGTTTGTGTCCTTCTGTAGATATAATCAATTGGCGTCGATGAGCGGTGCTAGCTTAGAATAACCGATTCACAACCGATGGTCCCGGGCTTTGCCCTACCTCGAAAGCTGCAGTGCATCCCAGATGCATCAGGTGCACCTTGGTGCCCCCACTCGTGTAAGACAGGAGAGAGTGGCGTGCGCCACCGAGCTGCACTGGATCGCGTCTCGCTCCGGCATTTTGTTTTTTGTTGTTGTAGAGGGGAGCATCTCCGACCCCTGAACGTGGTGTAGAGAACCCAAAAAGACCAATTGGTTCTCGACTTGGCATCCTCTTGCAACGACGCCGCGGTACCGGGGCAAAGGTGCTTAGATGGAGCATCGCGTCAATCCGTCGATCGGATGATCACGTCGATCACCTCCCGAGGCGACTGTGTGGTCTAGGGTCGAATGGAAAAGAGGTTGACAGCGAAGTCTGCGGGCATCTCGGGCACCCGCGCTGCAGACGCGTTCGGAGATGCCGTCTGCAAAGCAATTTCATTTCTGTTCCGTCTTTTCGAGGGGGCGGTGCAGCGGTTTGTCAGCGGTGGACACGAGAAGCGGAGATAGCGCACTTTTGCATGTGCTAGTGTCTACATGTGAACCTTATTGAATGTAACTAATTTCCTGAAAATTACCCAAAACTTCTTCAGAAAGGCTACGCGTGTCGTCGTCATCCGGCGCGAGGCGGGGTTGTGAGCTGTTAAGCGAAACATTGTGCTTTGTCACTCTGATTCCGATGCACAGAATTCCTTTCACCTTTCCCCCCTTTCTATTCCTTTCCACAGGAGCGTCGGAAGCCAGCCGATCAAAATGCTCTTCGAAAACACCTCGGCCCACAATCCGAGGCGAGAGCGGCAACCTCGCATCAGTCAGACCCGGTCGCATCACCCGGGTCTGTGTCGCGCGTCAAGTGGTCGAGCCAAGTTTTGAAAGGGTATAATCACATCGGGCTCACTTTCCTTTGTTGTCGACGGTCCTGCTCGGCCATGTACGGCCTAATTGAGCCACCTATCTCATTACGAGAGCTTGATGCTCGCCCACCAAACTGTAAATTTACGAAAGTGCAACTCTATAACTCGGTAAGTTTGTAACTCCATCGCGTTGTATCTCTGATCGTTGTCCGTGACCCAAATCCGAGACTACTGGTGGGTATCGCAAAGCAAAGCGCTAAAAAATGTTCCTCGTGCAGCTTGTTGTCTCTAAGGAATCGAGGGAGGGGGGAGAGGCGCTGCTTTCATCCAACGGGCGTGCGGCGGCACGATGCAGTCCGACAACTGAAAAGCCGACTTACCTTGCTGTTCTGAGCCGCCAAGTTAAGTTTCAGGAGCGAAGGTAGCAACAACACGAGCCCATCAGAAACAAAGGCCCTGCGTCAAGTGAAAGCGGGACAGAGCCGCAGACAGTTAGACCTGCGTGTCTTTTCCCGTCGCGGCGGGCACACCGCTTGAGAGCAGACGAATTGCGACAAAGTTTACAAACAAGTAGGCAGACGCTGACCCGTCTTCTGCACGCTCTACCTGCCGCGTCATAACAAGCTCAAGTCAAGTACAGAGCATGTGCATCGGAAATGCCTTTGCTGGTGTTGAACACCTGCGGATGGTCCGACAACCTGCTTTCGTCACTCGCAGGAAGAAACACCGAGAGGGAACAAGCTTTGTTGGTCTTGAACAGCCCACGTACATTACGACTTTGCAGGAACTTGTGGTTGAGACTAGCAACGAAGGACTGCACGCGGAACAAAAGTCTTTTTTGTATAATTTTTTGGGCTGATGACTGAGGCGAAGAAGCTGCTGGGGACAGACAGATTGCCGGTGCAAAGGCGAACCGCCGTGCATTGCCGTCGACCTCGGATACGGGAGGAAAGGGGAAAGTCGTTATGCAGCAGCAGCACTTTCTGATGTTGCAAAGCTCTTTGGCAGGCTTTGCCAGGTAGAATCGAGTCCATGGCACTGCTCTGTCAGACGGAGCACGGGGTTGCATGAGCTATTGGCCACTCGGCAGCATCAATACAAGTTTTTCGGAAAAACAGTAGGAAGCACTGCAATGCTTGCTTCTTCCTCGGCGTCAAGTTTCTCGCCGTGGGCGAAACAGATCTCGCCGTCAAGCTCTCTCGCCCACTTTCATCGCATAATCGCGGCAACGCTGATCTAGGCCCAAGTTGGCTCTTTGGTCGTTGTTTGATTTCAGTGGATCGTCTTGCCCTTTCTCCTCCACTTGATCTGCAGGTTTCCCTTTTCATTCTTGTCACTTTCCTCAACACATGTCCTCTCCGTTGCCTTCCCCTCTCGCCTTTCGTCTATTTTCCCCGAGCTTTTGTCTAGTCGCAACCCTTTTTTTGCTGCGTGTGTCGCTGCTATCGCTACTATCTCCGTTCCTTCTGCCTTCTCTCGGCGCTGTCGGCAGTCAGCCCTAGTTCTGGAGGCTTTAGGCTATCTATTTGATTCGGCTCTTGCTGCGTTTTGCGCATCGAGGTCGCCGATGCAGCAACGTTCCATCTTGCTTTGGCTCCGACGAGTAATTCCGCTGACGTGCCCTCGACAACTGCTCGCAACGACAGTTCCCTGCTCTAGAGAGGCTGCGCGACAATCCAGTCCATCTCACGAAAATCGCAGCTGAATTGGAACCACTTTGAATAGAATTGTTGAGAGCTCGCAGCATCAGTCGCTCTCTCTCACTGTTCTTTCGCCTTTTCCTGCTCCGCCCGAAGCGACGCTTGGCGTCGGTGCCTCGTGCAGCTACCGGGAGCTTGGCTTCTACTGGCCATTGCGCGGTCTCACTATTGAAACGCCGCCATTGGTGTCTAGAATCTCGGCTTTCTTGAGTACGACGTTCGCTGTCGACCGTGCTTGCCTCGAAGCGGCATCCTTCTTGCTCGACCAAGGGAATCCGCCGTCCCATCTGCAGCTCCGTCGTTACCGTGGAACATTACCTGGCGCTAAAACGGCAGGTCACAGCGCGTGTCTGGCGTGTTTAGCAACCGAGCAGGCCGCCGCGTCGCTCACGTGCTGCCTGCCCGTGTCTTGCTCCGGAACGGGGATACGAGTCTTTAAGCCTTATAATTAATTCATGCTCCCTTTCTTCTTGGAGCGTCAATTCCAAATTCGACACGCCAAATTTGCGCATTCTAGCGACGCCGCTTCCACTCGTCGGCTCCTTCCCTTCGCCCTTCATCATAGCCAACGCTCCAGCCTCATCGCTCGGCATCGTGCTTTGCGTTTCCGGACCTTCGAGAAATTTCACTTTCAGCACTCTTCATCCTTCCCCCCTCTTTTCTTCTAACACCAAGTTCCGCGCCCATCGTCTTCGATGTCCGCTATTGCCCTGGCTCACCTTCCGCGGAATAGCAAATCATTACAGGTAAGTACACAGTTTTGCCCGTCCATCTCATCCCTTTGCTGCCACCACCAAGAAGAAGGTGTCTGTGAACTTGAGCCCCCAAAGTCCGTTAGATCGCTGTCAAATTTGCGTTCCATAGATGCGTTGTATCGGGTGACGGGATGAGCTGTGACGAAACCGAAAGGAAAGTGTGCTTCGAGACGAGGATTGGCGAGTATCTGGCAAAAGACCTGCTTTGCCGTGAGGGCTATGCAGACGCCAGCGACCCGACCACTCATGATGCGAAATCAAGTCTCAACTCGCGATCAGACACGCGCAGACTTTTGCGAGTCGCACCTAGCTAGGATACGAAGCTGAGCTGTATCATACAGTCCGACGCCCGATGGAACAGCTGGAATTCTTGACGCTAGACTGCCGGTGGTACTATGATCACGCTGCTGCTCCGCTCAGCTCGCTCTGCGTTTGCTTTGACGGCGGTGCAGCCAGAACAGTATCAGCTGTCAGCAGCAGCAGCGGTATCAGCTTACGTTACAGACATTCTTGCAAGAGGTACATGTCGAGTCTAGCAAAAGGTGGAACCGCTTTTTCGATCCGAATCGCACTTTCGGCGGAGCTCGCATTCTCCGCCTACGGCCGTTTTTTTGCAGATGCGATGACAGGATTTGACTATATTGGCGCACAAGATGCAGAAGATGCGCCACGTCTATGCGAACAATCCTTTGCAGCCGTCTGACTCGTCACGCTCCGTGTCTGCACATCGTGCGGATCTGCAGGAGCCATTGCTTTGGTTCAATTTGAGGTCTCGTGCTGCATGTAGCTGCATCGCTTTCGGCCCATGGTGTGCGTAACAAACGGTCAACCTCGCTTTTCGCTTCTTCACGTACAAAACGGGAGTTGAGAGCGCATCTGCTCAGCCTTGCATCCAACCGTGCTTCCCGTTTGCCCACCGTACGAAACCAATGCTCAATTTAGCTTTTGCTCCTTTCCCATCTTTGTCTCGTTCACGTCCTGGATTCCTTATCGGCCTCTGTCCCTCTCATGCCGAAACAATCATTTCTCTTGTCACCTCCAGCCAGCGACGCGTCGATAGACAGCGCCGACATTCGGAGCAACTCTCTCCCCGCTCGCATTTGCCGTTCCTGTTCATTTCAACTTGGGCCAGACAATACAGCAGCAGCCTTGATCGTTCAAGATCCGCCTTGGCAGCTCTCTCCAAAGATCACCTAGCTCTCAGTGTCAACTCCATCAGCCCGCTGCTGTCCTTGTGTACTCTCCAGCATTTCCCATGATGGCCATGCAAATCCTAGCATCTTGCATCACAGGACGATCCTGACATCACGCGTACATAGAACAAACCTGTTGCGAGGGGCTATGCAGACGCGCTTTGTCTAGCCCAGCAAGGGAGTTCCGCCATCCGACAAGTTGGGCGACATGTCGACACCCAGCCAGGATACATCGTTCGACGGCACCACTCGATCTGCCACCCTCGACACATCCTCTCGACGTGTCGATGCCATGCGTGGACAAGAAGGCCCCGACAGTCGTCGATCGGATCCGCACTCCTCGGCTTCCGACACACATCAGCCATCTTCAAACGCCGCCGCTGCTTTAAGAAATGACGATGCCGACTCAATAGCGTCTCGTTATTCTCATCGACAGTCCAGTGGGCACGGCAATGATGATTTGAGTATGCGACCGCCTATCTTGCCACCATCGAGAGCTTTCATAACGTCGCAGTATTCGCCTCGAGGCGAATCATCCCAATCACCTGCGCCTCAACACCATTCTCAGCTTCCAGCACCCAGGCAGTTCTCAAGACTCGCTCCTGCGAGTGTTCACAGCAGCGACCGTCCAACTGCCTCGTCCGACCGTGCGATCGACTTTCCCCCTTCCCCTCACGCTCAGCGATCGTTTCGTAGCTCATTACCTCCGCACGGATTCGTTTCCACAGCTGATACTCGCCGACGCGAGACGATGCGCATCGCTCCACCGGCCGCGAACATCGACGTCGAGATTGCGCGTCTGCGCCAGATGCACACATCACCATTGGCTCCCCCACCCAGGTTGTCGGGTCTTCCGCATCACTCTACAGAGAACAGGTATGTGGCGCTTGTCATGCTGTGTCTATCACAGTTGCATAGAATCTCATCATCGACATGCTAATGCTTATTCTGTTTCCGTCGTGACAGAACTTATAAGCTCATCATTCGCCAACAGCCACAGCAGGGACGACTTTGTGGGCTCGGAAGCAAAGACAAGCGGCCACTGGACCCTTTGCCTATCCTGCAATTACGCATCATCAAGCCTGATGGCACCGAAGACGAAGAGTAAGTCTCACGTCTGCTCACAGCCTTGTCGCCTGCTACATACTGATTCGACCTGTGGTTCCATTGCCACTTGATTCGCAACAGAGCCGAGAACAGCTCGAATCTCGTCCTGCACGTATCACTGTGCAAAGACGACCCCACCACTGGCACGTATACCGACGCAGAGCTGGTCGAAACCAACGATCCATCGTATCCAAGGACGCGGATGTTGGAAGGCCGCCTAGTTGCCAGCGCCAACGTAGCTCGCGATCTGGACGGTTCCAGAGCCTGCTTTTTTGTTTTTACCGATCTCAGCATTCGGCAAGAAGGTCAATTCCGACTAGCGTTCAAGTTGCTTGCAATTGTACCGCCAAGCTTTCCTCCATCCTCGACGAGCGGCCACGTGCTCGCTGACGCTCTCACCGAGCCTTTTACAATCTACAGCCCACGCCGCTTCCCAGGAATGACGGAATCCACCGAGCTAGCAAAATGCCTCGCTCGCCAGGGCATCCAGGTGCCCGTTCGAAACGACATCCGTCGTAAGCAAGAACAGCCAGATTCGATGGCTGCGTCCACGGATAATCCGAATAATCCGGAATAACCTCATATGGCACAGCTTCACTTGGAACACCATCCTCGAGAGCCCTGCGGCGCCACGACTCTCTATCAGCCCCGCAGGAAGCGACTCGCAAAATAGCTTTCCTCCGCATTGTACTCAAACCCAAAAGCATGACTTTCGTATTTTCAATGCATTGTATCACCCATGTCTCTCTTTTTCTCTCGCGCCTGTCCTCAAACCCCTCCCTGCCTCCCTCTTTCTCTCTCTCCTTTTCTCTCTCTCTCTCTCTCTCTCTCTCTCTCTCTTGCACACTCACACGACACACATGCGGTTCGGCTCCCGCACGTGCTTATTATGTTTCGATTGCCTGAGAAGAATCCATGCGTGTTGCTATCGGGAACAACTCTGTCTCGCCAAGCCCGAAATCGGATTGCTGAGTCCTCAAATTCTAACTTGAGTGTATCGCATCGAGGCGCTCGTCCGTTTCACTACGTGCTCTGATCGATCTCGCTCTGTGCATGCGTGAATCTTAGGCGAAACAAAGCTGACAGCGCTGGCCCCCGTCTATTTTGGGCTTGAATGATGGACAAGGTGGAAATTTCAGCTCGCTTTTGTGGCAGAAAATTCATTTTTCCAACATGTGCAGGACATCTAGGATGCCGAGTCACCAAGCATCGCTATGATTTCGCAGATTTTCGCGGACGGCAAGAGCTCATCACGCTGCATGCCGCGGAAGAGGGTGGTCGTAAGAAAAGCTTTTTTGAGCTCGTTGACAGGCTTCAGCCTGGTTTTTCTATGTAAGATGGACCCAAATCTACACGCCTCAGGTCTCACGTCTTGGTTATTCGGCTTTACAGCAGCAAGCAGCGACTTGATTTGTAGTCATGCGAAACGATGCAGCTTGGGAGCGCGATTTGACAGCCTCAAATTGAGCGCCAAATACATTTTGCAATCTTATCATCTAGACTTTTGTGTAGAGACAAATGGCTTTGGGTGACAAAAAGTGTCGATGCGATTGGACCTCTTCAGTCGGCGGAAACGCCAGGTGGGAGAAGCAAGGGAACGCCTTGACGTGCAAAGTGGCGCGAGACATCGGTGATGTAAGGCGCCGTGTAATCGCTGCGTTTGACCACTTGGAAGGTCTGTGTCTCGACGGATGCTAGGATGCCTGTTTGCGAGGGGCTGATGCCCGGACTGTTGAAGTACCATATCAAACGTCCGCGTTCAAAGCCCAGTGGGTGTCAGAAACGTATTAAGTGGTCAAAAAGCAGCGAGGGTGGGAAAACTTACAGAGCGAGACGCATCAGCCTGCACAGGATCCTAAAACTGCCAGTAGTACGGATGCTGATCTCGGGGAAGAAAAAGTACGGCTTCTCGCCCTCTCTTTCCCGAAGCGAGGTGAAGGGTTGTGCACCGGCAACAATCGTTCCGTAGAGCATGCGAGCCATCGCGGGCGTGCTTGACACTGAAGAAGGTGCCGACGAGCTGGGTAGAGCTGAAGCATCCGTGGAACCGGACGACCTGCTCGACGGACCGGAGGGCGAGCAGCCACGTCGATTCGAGCTAGAGCGGCGTCCTCGGCGACGCGAGGGCGTCGGCGGCTTCAAAGTTGTCCCCATCGACGGTGTCTCAGAGGCTTGGTTCACCATATCGGCAACAACACCCTGCTCATCGAGAAGCGAGCATTGACAGATAAGAAACGGCAGCTCGGCAGACGGATCCTCAACCTTGCCGTCTTTGGTCATCTCGAGCTCGAGAATCAAGGGTGGCGCGAGACCGATGCGCCCAAGCAGGTTGTCTTCAAATGCCGAACCTGTGGTTGGTTCCTGGACCAGGATGAGCCTGTAAGTTGGGAATGAGCTGGTAGACGTCATTAAAGGCAAGGGAAAGGAGAAGGAAAGAGAGCTTCAGCGTCAGGGATCGGGGAAGGGCTCAGAGAATAGGAGCTTGCTGGGACGACTTCGGATCATTTGTGAGCCTTCTATAAATGGCGACGACAGTACTCGAAGCTGGCAAGCAGGGTTAAGGGGCGTGCGACAAGCATCATTCGCCAGAAAGCGACCTATGGCAGGCTATCCTTCCCAAGACGCTTCTGGCAAACGTCGTTCTTGCGCGCTATCGTTGCTTCGGGACGTCTCGGTGCTTCCAAACCTTTCAAGTCTGGATCAACCCATCTGACCATGTGGCCCGAGAGAGTGGAGCAAAGATCCCGGGATATGAAAAGGGTTGCAGATGCAGCGTTGATGAAAAGTCAAGAGCATCACACAACACCATCGTTAGGTCTTTTGATTGCAAAGCAGAAGTCATGGCTTACCTCTGATTCGGCGAATGGTTTTCAAGATGAGCAGGAACAGCTTCTGCGCCTGCCAGCTCGCTATGGTGCCGATCTGTTGTGTGAGTGCCGTGGTCGGTGGGGTGGGATGAGACGTATAGCCCAGCAGCTCGAGATGATGATGGCGTGGGCGTCGGTCTGACCGTACTACTGCTGGATGATCGTTCACTTTCGCTGGGCTGAAGGACGTCGAAACGGTATAGCTTCTGCCATTCCACCGCAATCGGCATGTGCAAAGTGGTTGTCGGATTGATATTCAACTGCCGTAGAGGTGGGCGCAACAAACAGCGCACCCGATGCCACGTTTCATCGACGATGCTTGCAGAGCGCGGCCTTTTGTCGTGGCGAGGTGGGTGTTGATGCATGGCAACAAGCGTTGTAGATCCCACACTACGCCCCACACTATTGTCCATCATGATCTGCGCTCTACTACCTCCATCCCGAGTCAGGACAGAGAGACAATGACAATCCAATGAAAGCCCCTATTCCAAATCCTTTGTAGCGGGTCAGAGATGCCCAAAGTCGGCTGATGTTGATGACCGGATCGCCTTGCGCACGGGATGCGCTGCTCTGATATTATGACAGTACAGTAGCGTCTATCACACAAGAAGCCGCCTTTGCGAGGGATGAGCAGCAATGTCGTCAGCAGAGCGATGTGGCTTAGCGTCTAATGGGGCTGTGAGAGATGAGGACGTCGTCCTTGTCGAAGAAGCCACGCATCCGTCTACCAGGCTGTGATCGTGTAACGGCTGGATTGGACCTTCACGGGTTCGAGCTGCTGTGACTGAGCGGGCGGTAAGAAATTACTATGCTGATGTCTTGTTGGGACAAAGATGCAGATAGATTGATACAATCCTTGTGTGCTGATTAGAGAATGAGGAAGGCAAGCGGCAACGGGCAATAAAGAAGGCAGTACCAAACAAAGGAATCAAGTAGGTCGAGTGAGATTGATTGGAAGAGAAGAATCCGCGGCAGCAGTGGCAGCAGCTAGGGTATAGGGAAATGGAAACAGTAGAAAGGGGGGCAAAGCTGCATGCCGATCCGAAGATAGATGAAGAGTAAAACTGACCGGAGCAGAAAGAAGCGCTTGGCCGTACATACAGCGAAGTTTCATCAAAGAGACGCCTGTCGGCCAGGCAGTTGACATCCCGACCATCAGCCTTGTGACGAAAAAACGGGCACGACCGGCATTCCCGCTAGCCGCCACGGGTACACGAGGGTAAGGACGGACAAGACAAGGGGCTGGTCGGAGAGGAATGTGACCGTGGGGAAGCAAGAAGGCAAAGCTCGATGTGCGACCCGAGCAGCACAAATTGTAGAACATCGCAAACAAGCAAGGTGGGCATACGCCGCTGGTTCTGCTGATCTGCAGCGGATCCGCGATGAAAATGGAGGGTAATGGACAGGGAGTGCAAACGCCGTCTGGCACCTGCTTCGACTTCTGGAAATGGTGCATCTATCGGCTGTGGAAATTCAAACATCGGCCCATGTGAGACGGAGCACGCTGTACGGAGGTCTCAAACAACGGTCGAGCTCTAGACACACGACAAGAGGCTGGGAGAAGCTGGAAATGGGCAGGTAGAGCCAGGCCGGAGTTCGGACCTGAAGACCCAGGCGCATCACAGCGCAAGGGCCACAGAGAGTGTCCACACTCTGAGCACTCTAAGCCCAGCCCTTGACACATCGGCACTTCAGACAGAGCTCGTTACCCTGTTTTCATACGTTGACTGCAGGCAAACATCCATCCAGCCGATTCTTTTTGGAGTCCAGGCATGAGAAAATCGCCGGAAGGCACCTCCGCAGCTCGAAGCAAAGCCTATTGCCACGGGCGCTACGTGTGAAAGGAAGCTGCTCGGTCAAAACTTGGCAGCATTGACACAGATCTGTTGCCTGCCACGATCGTGCCAAGTTTGCATGAATCGTGACGACGAGAATTTTATCCAAAGCGGATTTCAAAATAGAGCGAACAGGTGCCCTCTGCTCGTTTGGTTCCTGGGCAGGTTTGTTTGCCTTGATGAGCATGCCAACCGAGACAATGCAATGTCGCAAGCCGAGATCCCCTTTGCAAAGCGTTATAACGAGCATGATAAGATCCCTCTTCGGTGTGTTGAGACGAGGCTTTCTCGTACCTTATTATATAATAACACAGCACTGTATTGCACAGATCCATGTTGGGACCAGTTCCTGCAGCGAATTTCGACGTCGTTCGGTAACTCCCTGCCCCTACGGCGGATAGGCCAAAGGTATAAGCGAGCTCGGCAGGAAGACGTGCAGATGGATTGGAACCCAAGGGGAAACACCTGGGCAAGCAGGTCTCGAGGAAAAGCCGGGTTGTCCTACCGATCACGATGGGGGAGCCTTTCCCACGATTCGATCAATGCTGCTGCACATGGGTAGTCAAGGTGAAACATATCTGATCACCGCTCACCCCACAATGAGGACCAGGGCCGTCGGGATAGCGTCCACCTGCGCACGAGAAACATCGATCGAGGTTCGAGCCAGCTGACGGCCATGCCATGGTACTGTATGGTCTTTGTTGACCGGTCAAAAGAAAGTTGGCGACGCGCGCAGAACCAGACAGGCGAACCAGACAGGCGAACCAGACAGGACGCGAGACGTTCGGTAGCATCTGCGCTGCACAAACAACTGGAGTTGACTGCGAATTTCGGGTGAATTGCAACCTTCGCCTAACAGTTCAGGTGAGGCGCGCTTGACGGTTGAATTATGCCTCTCGAATGATTCGATACCGTATTCTACAGCACAGCCCACTGACAGCATTTGACTCCAACCGCGTGAGGCTAGCGTACTGGGGACGAGACGGCTCGCCGCTGCGATGGGGCGTCTCTCGCCGTTCTGCGAGCTGCGGATAAATCTAGCGATGCTCCGAGCCTGAGCCTGGTGACGATGCGCTAATTCATTCTGTTCGGAAACCCCAACCTCGGACCAGAAATGAGATGGCAAATTGCCATTGTTTTTCTGCTTCCCATGCGGCAGTCGGCCTTGCCCGGCAGTGGTTTGCCGTCGAGGATGAAACTCAGACGACAATAGCAGCGTGGTCCATCCCTCTGACGGTCAAGACGGTGATAAGGCGGAGTCTGAAACACGTGAGCTGTACATCCGTCGGCATCACAGATGACCAGTCCATGTCGGTGAACTCCGCAAATCCTTGAGCAAATGTGCTGCGAATGCGCTGATAACCTATGAATTGGAGCAAGCTTGCGTCGTGGTCAGCCTTGTGATGGAAGGTACCATTTGTTCGTAACCAGAGGCGGGTGGTCGAGTAGTAGGGATCCTACATCGAGTCGGGCGCCCCTTGCATCTCTTCCTTGGAGCTGCTCTAACATGTGGTTGGGGTGCAAGCGAGTGGATGAACGAATGTTTGGGTGGATGCATGGACGCAAGAGTTGCTGGGGATGTCAACAAGCATGGGCGAGGCGAGGAGAAGCCTAGACCGCTCTGCTGACGTCGAAGCGAGTTATAAACGAATTCCATATGCAACCTGCTTCTGAATGCATGCATGCTTCTTTTCAGCGCTTCTGTTTCTGTTTGCACTGTCTCACATTTTCGCAAAACTACGCGCCCTCTGCCTAACACGCGACGCCAGAAGGTTGCTGCAACGAGCGGCTGCCAAAGCGAAGGACGCTCTACTGGATACTGTACTGTATAGGCTTGACGTGAATTTCCACTCTCTCAGGTCTGCATCTGGCCCCTTTGTAAGCCGAGATGAGCTGAAACACGATGTAGGCAGGTCTCAATGTGCTGCGCTTTCGTCATCAGAGAGGAAGGGCCGAGTCACAGTTTTGACAAAGCTGGACGAGAGAATGCGACGGGTCTGCAGCTGAGTGTCTGTGTAGGCACAGCTTGTGCCGAAATGAAAACTTGGCCTGCGTGACGAAACGCAAACTTGCTTGTGCAGGACTGGGCACTGTCGGGCTCGAACCGATCGTGTGCATTTTCGAGGCAAAGAAGCCGCTGCAAGTTTAATTTGTCTATTTCGGGAAACAAAGCCGATTTCGAATGGGACACTCGGTCGCGCTCTTTCTATCGACCACCATTAACTCCACGGTGCGATAACCCAGTTCAATGGCCCCTACTCGCCTTCGGTGACGATTAGCGTTTTCATTCTCATCCTTGACAATCATCGTCATTCAATCCATTGATCCAAGATCCCTGGGTCATTCATCGCCGGCATGAGTCTTGCTAAAGCATTTTGCCACCTTTCTTTCGTCTCTCTTCGGACGCTTTTGGTCATCTGCCAACCGTATCGCGTGGCGGGTCAGGACGAAGCTGAGGTGTACACGAGCCGGAACCTCATGCACCACGACAGCGGCGGTAAAGCACATCTTCGACCGTCTTCGAGCTGGTTTACCGCCACACTAATGGCATGCGCATTGAGCTGGGCGCTGCTTGAATATGGTCAGCTGGCTTTGATGCTGATCTCCCACCCGGACACAGTGCGGTTCTGTTATGAGCAGCGTTGCTCGGTCGCACAAATGAAAGAGAGGATGGCAGCAGATATGCCTGTCTCCTCGTATAAGTCGGTGCGAAAGGACTCGATCTCGACTAACATGCTCGCGACGCCCTCGCAGCTTTCCGACGATGATCATGAAGCTCATTCTGAATCTGGAACGGGACATGCTCAGTACGTGAGAGTTGAAAGCGAGTCCCCGACACATTCGGTCTGTGGACGCAAGGAGGAGGACTACCTCGTAGCCATCGAGGATGATGTGCGAAAGCATTGCATCGTCGCTGCCGCCCCCTATCCCCATCCCGCTGAGCATTCGTCGAGCCGACCGGCAAAGGTGGCACACATCAGCACAGCAGCGATCCAGATGGAAAGAACGCAAAGCGAGCCGACGCGAACATTCCATAGTCGCACAGCCATCGATTGACGTCAAGGGAGCAAGTGGTGACTTGGCCCATGCCAGCAGCTCCGAACGTGCCACACTGCAGTATCGCTTCAAAGACGAGCTCTTGCCCGCAGCTGAAGCAACGATTATGGATGTCCTCTGAGCCAATCATTTTCCTCTCCCGCAGACACGTCACCACGCGTTCCCACCATCAGACGTGTCCACACGATCACACACAGCAGCTCCCATGATCCTTTCAGCACCTTGCGCTGAAGTGGCATTACTTGCAAAGCGTAACAACTTATCTTCGAATTTCCGAACCCAGTCTGCAAATCGCAGACTTTCTTGAGTCCACTTGCAGACCTCCCCAGTCTCATCAAAAGCCAGCAAAGCAATCCAGCAAATGATGCACTGTCTCAGCATGAACATGGGCCCTCGCATGATGCATGAAGCAAGGCGTAGCCACGTCTGTTCTCGATGCAGCTGGGAAAGCAGCCTGAACTGCCCACGCAGTAGCAGCGGGATTGCGTCTGCCCAGCTCGAGGTACAGCTTCTCGGCAGCGCGCAGAATCGACGGTGGCTGTCGGGCGTCCAACAGACCCACGAGGGTAGGATGCGTGGTAATGTCCCAGGCGGCCTGATCTGGCATTCGGGCGTTGAGGTGGCTGACGACGGTGGTGAGTGTCGTGACAATGCAGAGCGTTAGTTGAGCGGGCAAGCTGGAGGCGGAGGGGAGGATGAAGGGAGCTCCGATGTGGACGTGTGTTTGTGGGGTGGATCCTGGACGGTGTTTTCGGGACGATGGGGAGGATGATGCTTGGATGAGAGACTTGATCCGCCCGTCTGCATGTGTGAGATGCTCTGATTCTAGAAGAGCTGTGCTCTTCGTTCCTTCTGCCATGGTCTGCTCCACAAGTGCTCCCGTCTTCCTTGCCTCAGCACCACCCCTTGCCATCCTCGCATCAAATTTCCACCGCATCAGCGTCAACAACCGCTCAAACCTCGGCCACGCCTCCTCCACTACCCTCTTTCCCACAAAGTCAGGCACGCCTTCCACCGCTGCCTCGACAAACCGAGCAGCTGCCACCCACACCCCCACATCTCTCTCCGCCAACTCCTCGTCTAGCCTTCGATACCATGCATCGTCCATCTCCCTTGCATTTTTCCCGACCGTCGTTGGGACAAGATCGATGATCGGAACGAGTTTGCTTGAAGTTGAAGCCTGAGCGTTGGAATAAGCGGCTCCGAGACGGGTCATGACGAACGGCCATGCGGCGTTGATGATCGGTAATAGTTCGGCGGTTCGCGAGGCAGGCGCGAGGGTTTCAACGCCGTGCTGGAGGAGATGGAGCACGCGGGCGCGTAGAATGGGCGACGGGTGGGTGACAAACATGGTGGCTTTGGTGAGAATCTGCGTAGCCACCTGCTGGCTTTTCGTCGGCTTGTCCTCTTGGTCCTTCTCGTCCACTTTGGCACCTTGATCGGCCTGCGGGACATCGTCAAATAATCTGCTCTCGGACTTTCGTGCCTCGAGCCACGTCCTGAAACTATCCATCTCGTCCCGCTTGAGCTCACTCGCCACTGACTTGAGCATATCTAGCTTGCGAGTGCGTGGTCGCTGAGCTGTCTGTTCCATCGCCATGGTCTCCAAGATCGAGCCGAGCACCGCCAGCAACCCGTCGCAAATCGTAGCGTGCTGATGGAACCGATCGAGCGCATCCAGAATCTCGTCAATGGCGTCTTCGACCATCGGAATTATCTCGGATCCCAGCACACGGATCATTTCGACCAGCACGAATGGCGCGCGTTGAGCCGAGATGAGCGGCAGCACCACCATTCTTCCACCGCCAGCATCTGCAGTCGGTACTGCTGTGGACAAAGAGGCGTCAGTATTTGAGGCGATGGCACGTAGCTCTTCGTCCAGTCCGCTGATGAGTCTCTGGCAAGCCGAGCCGAGAATATAGTCCGCGTGGTCGAGCAGACAGTTGCGGACGTCGGCATAGGCGGTATTGAAAGCAATGTCTTTGATCGCCGACGCCGAGGCTTGTCGGACCAAGTCAGACGAGGCGCTCGACGAAGCGGACATGCCGCTGATCAGTGGATATGCTCCTCGCAGCAGCAGGCTGCGGAAGCTTTGGCCCAAAAGCTTGGATGAGCTGCCGAGCAACGCGAACAGAAGGGCGTTGGACAGGTCGATGCTTCGCTCTGCTCGTCGAAACCTCTGCTGTATCGCCAATTGAGACGAAGCTTGGCTTGAAAGAGACAATGGTTTAGACAGGTTGGCCGCCCGAACGAATGCCAGATCGAGCGCGGGACCGTGTCTTTGTGGTGTCAAGGAGTCGATATCCTCGGAGGCAAGCGAGATGCCTTTGACTCGCTCGACAAGTGTAGGTTCGGAAGAATTTTCTACTAGTTCGGTGCTAGCATCGCTTTCCCGCCCAGCTGAGCTTTCAATGGCCCTGGAATGGATCGCCTCTTCCGCGTCACCATCGAGCATCTCCATCACCAAACCAAACACCCTCTTGCCCAGCTTATGTGCCACCTTTCTCGCCTGTCTACTCGCCTGTACATCCTGAAACTGCAACCCCAGCTCCAAGTTGTCCAACACACCGCTAACACCTCTCAATAGCTCGCTCGCTACCACGAGCGAACTCAAACTTTCCTCCCTCCCTTCTTCGAGACCACCCGATTCCAACCGAACCGATCTCGTCCGTGCCGCCCGCTCAACTAGAAACGTGATAAGCGCAAACGTGCCGCTATAGTCCAACTTTGTACCGGCTTCGTTTCGCCTGATGTCATTCACCAATAAGACGGCGAGCGCACGTCCGAGGTTGAAGAACATGCGGCTGATTTGGGCACAAGTGCTGGTTTCGAGCCCACGAAAAACGGGTTGCAGCCGCCACGTCGGAGATGCCGAAAATTCGAGCGCCTCCTCAACGTGCTCGAGCCGGTCGACCTTGAGCGGTCGGAGTAGGCGTACACAGGTCTCCTGCATATCGTGCGCGAGCTTTGCCGGGCTGAAGGGAGCGCTCCCCCTTGTAGAGACCGCAGACACGTGGTGCTGTAAGAGATCGAAAAGAGTGATGACGCGCAGGGCGAGCCTCGAGACGCTTCCGTCGTTCTGGGCCGTGATGGCTGCCGGAAGGCTGTTCAAAGCCTGCATTAGTATCGAACACAGGGCAGACCCACTGTTGAGCTGTACAGACACAATCGAGCCATTTGCTTGCAGTGCTTTCTTGTGCAGGACGCCAAACGCAGCTCTGGCGCTTCTGCTCACCGAGTCAGAGTTGACCTCCGACGCAAGATCGACGATCCAACTGAGCAACATCGTGATGCTGGAAGTTGAATTATCCGCAGCTGTTCCGCTTTTGGTGTCCAATCTAACCATACCTGCGAGCTGGTCATCGAGCCAACTGAACGAGCTTGCACATTCGGAGAGAAGAGTGACCGCCAATTGCAGGATGGCGATTTGAACTGCAGGGTGGACAGACGACGGTAGTGATGTTCCGGGAAGCGACGGCTGCGTGAGCGGCGAAAATGTTTTCAGTGCGAGTTGGACTTGCGCTAGGGTGGACAGAGCCCATTGTACGTCTTTATTCACGGATGCGTCGGCGCCATTGTCATCCTGAGCGGTATCGTTCTGTAGCTCGGCTTTGTCAGAATCGTTTCCCCTCGCTGCAGAAGGGGATTGATCGAGTTGAAGATCAGCAAAATCCTCCAGACTGGTCACTGTGGTCGGTGTCGAGACGCTCGTCATCCTCGATTGGAGATCAGCCAGCGGTGCATGATGAGAAGTGATTTCATCCAAAGACTCGTCGGACAGCGTCGATCTGAACAAATCCCCCAGGAGCCCGATCGCACTTGCAGCCACAGAGCTCGGAGTCGGCTTTGGCTTGACTCCGTCCTCCTTCGACTTAAGACGGCTCGTGGCGAGGCGTGTGAGCGACGATGTGATTCCAGGCAAGAGCGGTCGCAGTCGTTGCGCCACCTTTATCCCGGCAGATGCCTGTTTCGGAGACGAAGACGAAGGTGGAGAAAAGTCGACAAAGTGTAGAGACGGGATGTCGAGCGAAGAGGCGTCGGATCTGCTCGGAGAAGAAAGTTCAGGCAGCGAGCATGTACCTCCGATCCAAAGCAGGAGGCTGTTACGTGCTACCCTGATTGCAGCTGTCCGCACCTCGGTCGATTCAAAAGACGATTCGGCAATGGTGAAACAGGACGAGAGGACGAAGCTGATGGCTCCCTTTGCGACTCGGTCCGTCGCAGCGTAGGCGAGGTGTGTTGAAGTGGGACAGACAAGAGTCACATTCTCGTTCGACCGAGTCGAGTCTGCGGCGTGGTTTGGACGTTGTTCGCTAGCTTCTTGGTCCAGAAGCGGGAGATCCGATACGCCATCCCACTCCCACTCTGCATCTTTCTCCTGCTCCCTCGTTGCCGAGCTTGTCAACTGCAGAGACTTGTAGCGCGGGCAGAGCAGCTCGTCAAGCACCTTGAGCGCCGCAAATTTGACCTCGTCCGAGTGCTGCACCTCTACCTGCGTCGCTGCACCATCCGTATCTCTCTTGTTAGGAACCCCAAGAAGCGAGCTAGAAAGAATCACCAGATCGCACCATACCTGCCGGTGCTTTCCGGTCGACTCCGAGCCTTGTTCCGACCAGCTCGTCCACCACTTGCCGCACAGTAGCGCTAGCACCTCCAGCGTCGCCTCGACCACCGAGTCAGGCAGCGACGCGATGCCCTTTGATGCCCCATTGATGAGTTCAGATATTGGATAGAAGATATACTTGATAAGTGAGGGTGTGAGCACCGGCTCAGCCTCGACGGGGACAAGTCTCGATGTTGATGGAAACGGTCCTGTGGAATCGATAAAGATCGTCTCGCTGTCAGAAAGTAGAGATTGTAGCGTGCTCTTGAGTCGTCGCAGACATGCTACCACTTGCTGCGATTGAGTCGTTGCTGCTGTCCGGCGTCCTGCAAGCGAAAGGAGTTCGACGCAGATGGGCTTGAGGCGCTGAAAAGGCGTTTGAGAGGAGCTCTGCGGGTACCGCTGCTGAAAAGGACCAGACCCTGACGAGAACATGCTTGAAAATGTTCGCCAACCACAAGAGTGTGCTCGGGATCCAGAGCAGGATGCCGAAGCAGGGTCCAAGTCCACTTTCTTCTCGCATTGGTGGAGGAGTTGCTATCCGGCATCCGAGCGCAACATAGCCCTAATTATTCGGACATTGTTATGTTGCAACTGCACACACCGGGTGAGCCGACATCTCCCCCACGCTTTGCTGCACTTGTGTTCTTTTTGGGGCGAACGCGATATTGAATGTGGGGCACCCAAACGGATCAGCTAGAAGATCTCTCTCCCTCTCTCCGTTATGACCTCTCGACATTGACATCGTTCAGCGTCTTCAACAACAACGACACGACTGTCTCGCACGGCTCCTTCCGAAGAGTAGCAACCATGTCGAACGTGGCTACATCTGCAGCGGCGGAAAAGGGAAGCGTCGTCACGCTCGACATGATTAACGAGCTGCAGCAGCAGGTGTTGGACAACAACCCGATCTACAAGTACCTTCTGTCGGATGTGAGTACCAGACCGCATCGATGAAAACGGCGAAGCGGAGACATGGCATGACAGAGTTTTACTTGCTGTATGACTTTGTGCTTGCCGTAATAATAGCAGCAGCCTGGACCTGCTGTGATAGGCCGACCCGCTCCGCTTACTCGTACTGACCCTTACGCACCACCCTCCTCTTCATGCCCCGCTCTGCACCCCGTCTTCCTCACAGCTCGTGATCAAAGCTGTCTCTCCAGGCTACATCGAAGCCCACGTACCTGTCTCAAAAACCCTCATGAATAGCAAAAATATCCTCCACGGTTCCACATCCGCCACAATTATCGACTGGATCGGCGGCATCGTCATCGCCTCGACTTCGCCCGATCGCTTTGCCAAGCGCGGTGTATCGGTCGACATCCACGCCACCTATGTGGGAGCTGCCAAGGAAGGTGATCTGCTAATTATCAAGGGAAAGAGTAGGAAGGTGGGCAGGAATCTGGCATTTATCGATGTCGAGATTTGGGGCAGGAAGCAAGGCGCCAGCGAAACGGGCGAGGAGGATCGTGTGGTCGTTACCGGAAGTCATACAAAGTATGTTGGGTAGATAGGAATGAGGGAGTGTGTGTGGTGTGTGAAGGGTGTCGTGGAAGTCGATCTTATAGATTAGGCATGGGACATAAGAATCACTTGACAAACAGACAAATAGACCGCATACGCACAACAGTGCATCTCGAAGCGTGACACCGGAATCGCCTGGGCTGTTGAGTGTAAGTTAAAGCATCTGCGCTTCCGAATTCGGGGTATAGTGTGTACAAGGTTCGAACAAAACCACATGATATGGGGCTAGCAAATCAAGCAACCTCTTCAGCAGCTCCACCACCTCACGAGGCATTGGCAGAGGCGACCGGCTTGCCCTCGGTCATGTCAGCATTTCCTACTGCTACCGCCGGAGCAGCCACCGACATCTGCGGCGTAGGCTCGTACGCTGGAGCCGGTGCATCCTGTCGCTTGTCTACCGGATCCACGGACTGCGTTCGATCCTCAACGCCACTATTCGCAATCGGGTAGTCTTCCACGGGCAGCGGAGCATCGTTCTTCCAGCCACAGTTGCATCGGCAGCAGTTGTCGCAGCATGATGCGTCGGTTCCGTATTGTCCTATCCCGCCATCCACCGTCAGCATGGAAAGTAAGACCGATAGAAGTATGAGCGTCATGAAACAGTCTCAGAGTTACCGTGATGGTGTGTACTCACGGGTTCCGCAGATCACGTATTGGATCTGTGTTGCGACTACAGCGCAGCATCCGCCGCAAATGAAGCTGAGAACCTCGTCCATGACCGCGGGTCGCTGTCTGTATGAATGTGTCTCGGTGGAAATGAAACCAGTCGACGTTCTATGGTACGGTCTGCCGTAGTCAGCGATTCAGTGGGTTGTATTTGCCAGATTCAAGCCGGTAGAGACTGATCACGTCAGAATCTCGGGGAGAAAAGGTGACAAAGACAAAGATGGAAGTCGTGGTTGTAGTAGTGCCAAGACACTCTTTCGCGGGGATCAACAAAACGCACCGTCCAGGGTACAGTATGCACGCGCTCCTCCAGCCAGCCAGCCTTTTTACCCGATCGCTACTCGGCTGCGGCTAGCGCCTGCCAAGACCGCTCCACGACGTGTGTGTCCTTCTCGCCAACCAACAAATTGGCTCACCGGAATCCGACCCCGTTTGCCTGTAACCATGACCACGAAGCAATGGCAGAAACAGGTTTGGGGCTGTGTGCGTTTATGGTAACTCGAATCCATCGACATGTGCTTGCCGGAGAATCCCGTATACATGGCTACCATACCATTCTCACTGCAGTACAACGTCATCTTGTCGTCCAATGCCATCACGCATCAACAAGATCTTCGAACAAGTAAATGTATGCCTCAGCCCATGCGACAAGTCTTCAGCACACAAACACGCACGACATCAGACACTCTCTTCGCAAGCGATGCATTATCAAGGGCTAGCGCGAGAATACTAGGTAATTATACATAACTGAAATGAAAGCTAAACGCCCTAGGTCGAGATGGCCGAGATGGCCCTCTTCTCACCGCGCATTGACGAGAAGGGCGACCACGTGTTGCGTGGGTCCTTGGTAAACACCTGCGACGACAGAGGAGGCGATCGCGATCCACGGTTGCCGATCATGTGCACGTAGTCGTCACCGCCAACCTCCATGGGAGCCGATCGCGGCGACATGTTGGAAGAGTCAGGGCTGCTGGCGCTGCTCATGCCGTCAATGTCGCCAGCGCCATTATCGCTCTTGGAGCCAAACGAACTACGAGGCGAACGGTTGTCCTTGGGGTACAGCGAGGGCGAGAGACGCAGCGAAGGAAGCGGCAGCTTCGAGATCGAGGGCAGAGCGCCGACGGATCGTCCCGCGTTGCTGCCGGTCGACGAGCTCGAGAGCCTTGGCAGCTTCAACGACTCACCGGCATCAGATGCCAGCTCGCGTCTCCCTGGAGAAGGGGCGTCGTTACTGGGCCGGACAAAAAACCGAGCGGCGTCGCCAATCTGGTGCTCGCTCAAGTTCCAGCACTGACGAGCAGTTACCCACCATCGCGAAGCATCCGGACCAGGTCGGCTGTACTGGGTGCTGATCAGCAGCGCAGGGAAGGCGAACAGGTTGCGACGGCCCGTAATGCTAAGCACCGACAAGATCAGGTGGATGTTGTCCAGTGCCGCCTTCTGCTGGCCACGATCGGCCTGTGGTCCACCAGCGCGACGCGCTTCCATGAGGAAGACCGAGCATTCGGCCAAGAGGTGCATCTGCGCCCAGAACCAGGCTCGGTGCGAGGCGGCGCTTGCCTCGGGCTCCTCGAGCAGACGGCTAGCCTGCTTCATGTTGTAGTCGTCAAACTTGTGCTCGACCACCAGCGCGGCGGCCCACGACTGCAGCGCTTCCTCGCCTTTGTTGCCTGGCTCGTTGGCGTCGACGACCAGGGCAAATACGGTGGCAATCTCGGCAAGGCGCGCAAAAGACTTGGTGACGTCGTCGCGCACCTCGTCGCCCGACGCGCCGAACCTGCGAGCAGCAGCGAGAACATCGGAACGGCGTACACTCGACGACTGGGCTGCAAGCGCGGCGATGGTCATGTCGAGCGTCCATGTCAGCAAGACGAGTCGCTCACACGTCGCGCGGCGAGGCCACGAAGACGATGCAAACGAGTCGCGAGCATAGTTGTTCTTGCGCGCTGGTGGCAGCTGGCCCTCGGCAAGCCTGAGTGTCGCGATGGTGCGCACGGCGTCGTTCGAGTAGGAGAGCGCGCGTTGCAGGCGACCCATACCAAGCTCGTGAGCCGCAAGGAAGCAGAGCGTGAGTGCAAGGTCGACATCGGGACGGTCGAGCAGTGTGAAGCCATCCTGGTCTTCTTCCTGAAGCATGCGGCGAGCCGAACGGGCAAACGCCTCGCCTTGGGCGAAGCGACGCTCACGCTCTGTCTCGCTGATGCCTTGCTCGAAACGCGCAGCCAGCGCAAACATGGCCATGAGTAAGTAGGCGGGCACCTCAGAGGTGGAGAGATCGCGGAGGAACGAGATCTCGTCCATGACGCAGCTGAAGGGGTGAATCTGGGAGAAGAAGATACTGATGAGATCCCTCCTGCGTTCTGGCGCAACATCGTCAATGGTAGGAAGGCCCTCAACACGTGGCAAAGACGTTGGACTCGACTTGGAGCTCAACGTGTTGGCGCGAGCTCGGCCACCAGACAGATCGCTGCCACTGGGACTCGAGGTTGAAGCGGTAACGGTGTAGGCAGGGGTGAGGGCCTCGGGCGGGTGAAGAGTGGCGCCCGTGTGAGCTGACGATGCTGCTGCAGCTGAAGACTGACCAGACTCGTTGGAAACGCGGGCAGTGGGGATCACCATCTTTCCGTTGGCATCCGAGTAGCAACATGTGCGGCCGCTGAAGTCGCAATTGGAGCAAGGGAGGCCGCCATCGCAGCGACGCTTGGCCTTGTGGCAGGCGACGCAAGCCTTTTGGAGGCGTTTGCGCTTGCGACCAGTAGCGGCGTAGATGGTGGTGCCATCGGCAGTGACGTGGGTGGTGCGAATGACAGGCTGCTGGTCGGCGGATGCGTTGGAGGCTACGGGTGCTGGCGAAGCAAAGGAAGGTGGCAGTGGCGAAGTCGATGGACCCGCCGAAGGAGCGTTTCGATGCGCCCAAGCGTCTGAGTGTTGCAAGTGCTGAGCCGAGCTAGCTGGTGCCGCGTGGCCGCCTCTGGAGAGAGCAATGTAGGTGGAAGGGCCCGCTGATGCCGAGTAAGCCGAGTGAGCAAGGTGGGGTTGCTGCTGCTGCTGCTGCTGTTGATGTTGTTGAGGACGGTGCTGCTGCTGCTGCTCGGTGCTGGTCGCCCAAGGCGCCGAGTGGTAAGTGTTGTGTGGCCTGGACATGCTGGAAGTTCCTGAGGGGAGCATTGAGCGATAGTCAGATTGGGAGGGGACAGAAAGATCCAAGGTCGTCTTTGGTCGAAGGCGATTGCGAGTGGAAGGGATAGCGATGAAATGATCGTCGTGTAACGCGATTCGGATGATGATGGTGGTCAAAGAGGAAAAGGGAGAAGGAGCCGATCGGAAAGGTAAGGGCAGCGAGACAGCTACAAGTGTATATAGGACAGGAGGGACGACCACGAGGCAAGAAATGCCAAGACTTGCCGTGGGGAGCGCCGGCTTGATGAAGGGACAAGGGGGCAATCGAAGCGGAACGAGGCCCACAAGCGACAGCGGCGAAGTGGGGCCAGTCGGGCCAAGGTTCAGCGAAAGAGCAGAAGCGAGGCGAAACAGATGGGAAGAGCAGCTGAGCAAAGTGAGCGATGGCAGGGATGGATAGGTCAAGCCGGATCCAAGCAACTTGACAATGCCAAGCAATAGCGGAATCGAAGGGCAGCAGCAGCAGCAGCCCAGCAGCGACCAACGGTCTTGGCAACTCTAAGACAGACAAGCCAAGCCCAAGCCAAGCAACGCAAGACGCCGCCAAGCCCGCGGTTGGTTGGTACCTTGACGCTATCTCGGTTCCCAGTCGAGTCGCACACTAGCCGTCCTCCTGCTCGTCCTCTCGCCCGTCCCGCCTTCTTCTCCTCGGCCGGCACGTTGCTCCTCCTTTTTCCCCTCGCGCCACCGCCTCTCGATGCAACAAGCAAGAAGAGCCATTGCTGGAAAGCGACCACCCACCAACAGCCGGCATGGACGGTGGTGGCATTGGCTTCTCGCGAGACGTTTTTGGCGGTGACTCACTTGCAGGTTCTCGCGCCAAGCTCCTACGGTAAAGTTCAGCTCAGGCAGGACAGCAGAGACGGAGCCAGAGAAGGAGAGGAGGCCACACCGAAGGCGGAGCGGCGGCCTGCGTGCATAATCGAGACAGGCACCGCGCAATCTATCCACCGGTCAAACGTTGGCCAAGCTGAGAACAGGCGGCACTTCACGAGAGGAAGACCCCTCAATCCAGCGAATTTGGACACGGTGCCAAGACCTGCACGCTGAACCGTCGGCTTCGTTTGCCAAGCCTCGAACTATTTGAAAATTTCACGAAATCATGCGTTTCATTTGTATTGCCAGTACAAGTGCATTTCGAAGTTGATTTGACAAGTTTCGAGCACGAGCTCGTTCGGTCAAATCGTGCTTTTTGGATATTTGCCAGCCACTCGATTTCACCAACCAGCAGTACGTCTGCCTCCTGGTCTTTGCGTGGGTCGTGGCTTGCCTTCAGCAAAATGGGAGCGAGATGCATGCCAAGCCAAGACTCATTTGGGGATGAATTTTTAGCTGGCTTTCCGCCGCCGCTTGCCGGCCGCCTGTCCCGCCCTCGTGCCTCGTGCCTCGGATAGTTTTTTTTTGTTAACAGATTTTATTTTGTAAGAAATACAAAAAGAAAAGAGTAGAAAAGAAACAAAAGTCGACAAGCACCTTGAGATGTGAAGCATGCAAGAAGTTGGCTCGGGATTGGTCTTTCCGTCTTTGCCAAATTAGTTGGTGTTATGGACCATCCGATCCTCATCCTTACGTGCCGCAGGCTGTACATTGAATACACAGCACTCGCTGGCCCTGACACGGTCGAGCGGCCCGAGAATTCAACGCTAAGATTTAGGCCAGCTTTTCCCGCACCGCTCGCCCGCCAAGAGTACACGTTGATTGGTTGTATTCGGCCACTTTGCCAATCGCAACGGCTTCGGCAAGCCACGGATTCGCAACCTGTTCGGGACTTTGTCGTTGCAATCGCTTGGACCATGAGAGTCTCGCTCCTATCGCGTCCGGCACGGTCTTCAGCTTTGCCCTGCTTTCAAGGATTTCCTCGTTGCAAGTGATTAGGGGTTCGGAAGGCAGCGGATGAGGTTCGGGGCAACGGTATCACCTCTTCCGAACAAAGGTCGAACTTCTGTCAGAGAAATAGGCACAAGAATTGTGCGCCGCTCCTTGCTTTGCCAAGCCCTGCCACGGACGCTCGGCCATGTTTCATCAGTGGCTTGGCACGTAAGCCCTGGCACGTCCCTACCTTGTATTGAGACCATGCTTCTCTGGCAGGAACGGCATTGACTGGCAAATGAATCATCTTTGCCTGAGGGGTGCACTGATCGGGTCCTCTGGATGCTCAGGCACTCCCCAAGGTGGTCATTTTCAGGGCGGCCGCCGGACTGGCTAATAGCCCCGACTCCCGGTGTGCGCTCGCATCGGAACGGCTTTTTTGTTTGGGTTTCCACCATGACCAGGCTTCGTCCCATCGCAGATACCGCATAGCTACCCCTTTCAGCAGAGACATTCGCAAGCGCAAAGCGATGCCTCGTACGCGCTCCTGGCATTAGCGGAAGGGAGCGGCACACAGCTTCAGAGTGTGTCTTGGACAACCAAAATTTGTAGGCTTAGTTTCAACTAGGGCCCAGCGGCAAGCGAGCGAGCGAGCAAGCGAAAGTCGCTATGCCGAGCATCTTGGCGTAAGCGACGAGCGAGACAGAGAGAGGAAAACACAGGTTCGGCAGAAAAAAACAAGAGTTCAAGAGCAACTACAGGAGCTCAAATCCTACACTCGAGACTCATTGACCACAGAATGCATGCCAAGAACTTGCCTTGCGTGCCTACGGTTCACCTGAGAGGCTCTCTCGGCACTCGGACCAACGTGCATGCCAAGCTTGTGGCAGGAGGGCAACCCACTTTCTCGTGCGGATCAATCATTTTCCGGTGGGTCTGTCATCATACAAAGCAATGGTGAACAAGTGCTGTCAGATCAATATGAAGATGACTTACACCGTCACAGTGCCAGTTCGAGACGAGAAAATGCTGCCTAGGCTGAGCTGAAATTCCACCATGCTCAAGATTCGACATGATCAAGCGGTCGAGTTGGACGCAGAAGCCTGCAGATCGTCGGGACGCAAGTTTCTCTTCTTCTTGCCCTTGTGGCCCTTTGCTGCTGTTCCCGGGCCCCAATTGGGCAGAGGATTGCTCTGATACCTCACCAGCTTTTCGCTCGCTCCCAACGCCTCCAACACGGCCTTGGACTTTGTATCATCAAAGTTGTACTCGCGCTGTGGCTCCTTTGCCAGCAGAATGCGGGCCGGATCGCCGGGCTTGATGTTTTCCATCTTGACCGGCTGCTGCGTCTTGACCCAATACCTCAGAATGTCAAAGATCTGAGCTCGAGAGGCGTCTGTCTTGAGCGATCCGGCAGCCGCGTGCGATCGACTGACGCGGAAGCCAGCAGATAGAAGCGCCGAGACCATCTTGTCGAGCGGAGGAGAAACGCAGTGGAAGAGACCGGAGGCTTTGGGTGGCGTAAAGTAGAACATGCTGTTATCGCCGGAGAGCTCTTGGGCGGCAAGGCTGACCATTCCGCGAATGCGGGTGCTCGTGTGGAAGGCAGAAGGGTCGGCGTCGAGGTTGGTGAGGATCGACTGGCAGAAGTCGGCATCGTGCAGGTCGCCCAGCCACATAGGTCCGCCCAGGTGCATCTTGCTGCCGCATTCATTGCATCGTTCTCCCACCGGTGGTCCTTGGGCCGAGTTGTAGCGATAATTGATGTTGGTCTGGCCCGATTTGCCGGTATTGGTGGTTTGGGTAGCACGACCAAACTTCTGCACATGGAAGTCTTGACAGTGAGTGCAGATGTAGACGGTGCCGGTCTTGCTAGCGACATTCTTGACTTGGACGGGTCCGGTCCAGACGCGAACAAAGGTGCGGAGGTAAAAGTCGATCGAAAGACTCAGCAGAGGCTGAATATATCGACCGTAGCGAGCCGCCGAGGTGGCCAGAGTGTGAAGGACGAGTCGCAGCGCAACTTCGTGCGAGAATTCGGCTTTGACCGAAACACCACCGTACTGGGAGAAGCATTTTTCGGGATAGTTGTGGCCTGCAAGGACAGCCAAGTCGGTACATGTGACGCAGAGGAGTCCACCATCGGCCACAGATTGAACACCTCCATCGATGAAAGGGGCAGCGGAACCGTAGGGATCGAGGTCAACCACATCGAAGCGTTTGTGCGGTTCTCGATGGGTGTACATCAACGTGATGGCGTCGCCTGCGTTGAGCTTGACTTTGCAGTCGGGATGAATGGCTGCTGCGGATGACGTAGAGGGAGTATCAGCTTCGGGAGCGGCGTCGGCATTTGTCGTAGCAGCGGTGGTCGCTGGCTCGTCAGAATCTACTGGTGCTCTCGTCGCTGCCGCTGCATTCGCAAGGGCATCTTCGTCCATATCGTCGTCACCAGCTACACTATCGCTGCTGTCCGCCACCTCCACCTCGGAGACGATCCATTCGTCAATCGGACGATCCGGAGGGAAATTGAGCGCCACGTTTCGTTTCATCATTTCGACAGCCGTTGGCGAAAGGTCGTTTGCCAGCACCCATCGCAGAAGCGGAATTTCTTTGGCGTAACGAATACTTCGCAAGCCGGTTGCACTGAGCGCTTCTAGTAGCGTGAACTTGTAGCTGCGGTATTCGTCTGCTGCCAATGTTGTCAATGCGCTTGTCGAAGCTTGCCGTGCTTCGTCTGACTGTGTTGCTTCAGCACTTGTGGAAAGCGCTATACCGTCGCCATTTGCGTCGGTTCTTGCCTTTTTTGCCTCTGGTTGCTCCGCCTCTGCTGTATCTCGATCTGTGCTCGCGGACCCATTGGTCGTGTGAGCGCCTTTTCGCTTGCCTTTGCCCTTTGAATTAGTACCGGAGGCAGCTCTTCGCTGAGCAGCTCGGAGGAAGCGATCTTTCTTTTCAGCATCGAGCCTCTCGCTCCATGTACGAATGGCAAGCGTTGAGAGATCGCGATTGAACTCTTGCACAGGGTTGAGGAAAGCCGCTTCGGCCGAGGGCATGACAATCGTCGCCGAGTTCTCGCGAAATGCGGACTCGTGGTCGGCCAGGGTAATACCAGAGGCTCGTGCCCGCTCCGGCGCGAGTAGAATGGGTGTTGGCGCCATGCTGAGGTGTCTTGGTCGAGGATGTGGAAGGTGGGAAGTGGTGAAGAGCGCCTTGACTGGTCGATGGCCTGAAACAATCGCTCGAGCTGTGCACACGACCACCATGCACGAGTTGTCGGGTAGGGTGGGGATCGACCTGTGTTCAGAAACGCTTTCGCGACGACGAAAAGTGACTTGCTTGCGTTGTGGCTTAACCTCGAGCTTGCTCCGGTGCACTCGAGTGCTGTACAGGGTGATATTGTAGGATGAGCAGCAAGCACGATCAGAAGAAAGTATGAACCCTATTTGTTCAAATCCTTCGAAAAATTGCCCATCAGAAACAGAACAACAAAAACAGCAAATTCCGCAAGCCGAAAAAATAGCGCTCATCAGAAATCTGACACTCAATGTTATGAGATAACGCAGTCTACAGCAATGTACCTTTCACGGCTGTTGTGTCGAGATTACGATCCGATGAGCAGCTTGCATATTTCCCTGGCTCCGCGCGATTGCTGACGCGATTTCAGGGTTCAACACAGCTGTCAGCCAACTCGGTTCTGTCACAGTGTTACTGCTCTGCATTCTTTTTCTCTTACAAATGCACATTCCGATTCTTCTTGCGAGAGTGTGTGTTTGCCATTGTCTCTTTCCGATCCTCTCGATCTTGCTTCTCTCCATCGACCACCGTCCCTGAACTTTCTCTCATCGATACCCCATCAGCCGCTCCTCGTCGACCCCATTGTGACTGTCTTTGTCTAGACGATGGCGATTTCTTCGCACAACGGCGTCAAGCCCTCGCTCTCGCGTCTCAGCTCCACCGCATCCACCCCAACTAGGCGCACCTCGAAAAAGGTCATCATCATCGGAGCCGGTGCAGGTGGTACGGCTCTCGCTGCACGTCTCGGTCGTCGAGGCTATTCGGTTACTGTTCTCGAAAAGAACGACTTTGGAGGCGGACGATGCTCGCTTATCCACCACGAGGGGCATCGATGGGATCAAGGCCCCTCGCTCTATCTCATGCCCGAAATCTTCGAGGCGTGCTTCAAGGATCTCGGCGAAGACATCCGTTCCCACATCCGTCTGCACCAATGCAACCCCGCCTATCGAATCCACTTTGCCGACGGCGAAAAGATGCTCCTCTCGTCCAATTTGTCTCAGATGGGCGAGACGCTCAACTTTTTCGAAAAGCGCGCGGGCAACAAGCAAGACCCGCTCACCAACTTTCTCACTTTCCTCAAAGAGGCAGGCGAGAACTACGAGGAGTCAATCAAACACGTGCTGACCAAAGATTGGAGTGCCTGGTGGGCATTTTTCCGTCCCGAGCTGTTTCCCATGTTGTGGAAGACAAAGGGACTAAGGATCTATTCGACGCTGTACGATCGGACCACAAAGTACTTCAAGTCGCGACACGTGAGGAGGGCCTTGACGTTCTCAGCCATGTACATGGGCATGAGCCCCTTTGATGCTCCCGCGACTTATTCGCTCTTGCAGTACGCCGAATATGCAAAGGGAATCTGGTACCCGATTGGAGGCTTTTATAAGGTGGTCGAGGCAATGGAGGTGGTTGCCAAGGAAAAGTTTGGCGTCAATTTCCGATATAGCACCAGCGTCAAGCGCATTGTGGTGGATGAGCGCAAAGGAACAGCAAACGGGGTCGAGTTGGAGTCGGGCGAAGTGTTGGAAGCCGATGTGGTGGTCAGCAACGCCGATCTTGTCTGGACTTACAACAACCTTCTCCCACCATCGTCGTACGCAACCAGATTGCGGAGCAAAGACCAAACCTGTTCCTCCATCTCATTCTACTGGTCTCTCTCTTCCGTAGTCGAAGAGCTTGGCGGGCATAACATCTTCCTGGCCGACGCATACCAGGAATCCTTTGACGAAATTTTCCGAGACGGAGACACACCATCAGAGCCATCGTTCTACGTCAACGTGCCGTCGCGCCTCGATCCCACGGCAGCGCCCGCTGGCAAAGATACACTTGTCATTCTCGTCCCCTGTGGCCCGATCTCGATCCCCGAAAAACCATGCACGGATCCGGCCAAAGGCGCACGCACACGCGAACAGTTTGCCAAGACCATCGCTCGCGCACGTCGACAAGTCATCGAAACGCTCGCCAAACGGCTTAACCGGCCGGACTTTGAATCGCTCATCGACCACGAGATCGTCAACGACCCCTTTGACTGGGCTGACAAGTTCAACCTCTTCCGCGGCTCGATTCTCGGTCTCAGTCACACCATCCCGCAGGTGCTCTGGTTCCGTCCGTCGATCCAACACGCGAAATACAACAACCTGTTCTTTGTCGGTGCCTCGACGCAGCCCGGAACCGGTGTGCCCGTCGTCGTGGCCGGCAGCGGCGTCGTCGCCGAACGCGTATCCGCCTTCCTGGAGGGTCGCGAAAAAGGCTGGTTGAGTTGGGAGGCGATTCGTGGCAGCATTTTCCTCGCACTGCTGGCATTACTAGGCGTCATGTTTGCCGGTTTCGCAGCAGGCTTCATCCTGCTCGGTTTGATCATCGCCGTCTCGGTACATCTTTTAGGCATCGCGGATGTGCCCGGTTTGGTCAGAGGCAAGGTTATGCCTGAATAGATGGATGCTCAGATACCCTCCTCTTTTGTACAATGTAGATACACAGACAATATACATGTCCAAAGGCGCTCAAATGATCTCAGGGCCAGACAGTTCCTCCGATTCGAACGGCTTACAACCTGCACATCCGTCTGACAGTCAACTCGAGGTCACACTACGATTGTGAATACATTCTTCTACCAAGCCGAGAGGAGTACAAACAAAGTAAAGGCCTTCTAGAGCACGAGGGACAGGTCGCAAAGAACGCATCTTTGGCATCAACCTCGTCTCGAGGCACTTTATGTAAGAAAAAGAGGTCCAAGGTGAAATGCCCACCATGAACAAAGAATTCGAAGATGGAAGCAAGCAAAAGACAAAAAACTTCTTGTGCGCGAACGAAAAGTCCGTGCTACTAACGACGTGACTGACGCCGAACATGTGCATCAGTGTTGTCGATAAGTAGACGAAGGAGGCATATCCTTGTGATTGTGGGCAGGACGACGGCTAGGACCGCCCCTGGAAGTGTCGTCGTCGGTCACATCCGGCTCTGCATTGGTGAGATGCAATCGGCGTGGTTCTTCCTGCACGTCTTCGAGGTCATCCTGCGCATCGACGTAGGCAGGTGGCGAGATTCCACCGGCAAGGCCAATCTTCTGACTGACAGGGCTGCCGTTATTCGAGCTCAAACGTCGGCTCTGCCTGCGAGGCGAAGTTGGCATGTTGTGGCTCTGCGTCGTCGAGAAGCTTGCACGACCCATCGCGTTGGCAGCAGCTTCGCGTGCTCGAGCGTCGCGCACCTCGGGAGGGTCAAAGTGGCTGTAGTCGGGACCAGGAGAGCGGGTGGGGTTGGGAGCATTGCGAGCTGCGTTGGCCGCAGCCGCCACATTGGCTTCCGAGGGTGAGATCATGAACTGAGCCTGCGGAGGCGAGTTGGCAAGATTCTGTCCGACACCGGCAACCGAGTAAGGACCGTGGGTATCCTGCCAGCCCATCATGGGAAGTGTCCAGGGAGCAGGCACGTCCTCGGTAGCCGTGGAGTGGTAAGGCGATATGTTGGCAGTGTTGTAGCCGTCTTGCTGCGAGTGGCCGTACGACTGATGTCCGTGCGAAGAGCGTCGGTGGTTACCTGCACTGGTGTTGTTGTAGAGATATGCGCCGGCACCACCAGCGGCTGCACCCGCAGCAAGCGCACTGGCACCGTTTCGAGAGGGACGTTCCTGCATGTCGGGGTAATTGTTCGAGTTATAGGCGTTGTAGGCGTCGTAACCCTGGTAGTCGTTGTAGCCAGCGTGAGCGGCCTGGGAGCTGGTGTAGCCGTATCTCTCTGGATCGTCTTCGTTGGCAAACTCTGCTGGGAGCGTGGCGTTCGTCTGCTGACGACGACTACGGCGGTTACGGGAGCCGGCAGTGGCAGCAGCAGCGGCTCCGGCACCAGCAGCGACACCTGCACCAGTAGCGGCGGCGCCGTATCCTGAAGAGACATGATCGTTTTGAGGATCAAACGTGGGCCAGGCACCGCCGCTGTGACCGAGATCGCCGGCACTATTGCGAGCAGGACGCTCGCCAAAGCAGAGGAAGTAGGAGTGGCCGGTGCGCGACTTTCGTCTGCTCGCCATGCAGCAGAGGGCGATGATGAGGGCAAGGAGCACAATACCTCCAACCACACCGCCTACCACGCCGCCGATGAGGCCTCCATTGGAGCTGGCACGATCCGCATTGGATCGATTGGGAGATGAAGTGGTGGTGACAACAGGCGTGACAACGGTGGTGACAACGACTTGAGAAGTGCTCGTGCCGGATACTAGGTTCGAGGTGGAGACGAGTGTAGTGGGAGAAGAGGTGGTGATGATGATGGAGGATGAAGAGGAGGTGGAGCTGGTAGAAGTGGTGGTAGGCGTGCTCGAGGTCGAGGTGGTTGTGGGCGTAAACGATGTGGATGTTGTTGAGGGCGTGAATGCAGAGGTGGACGTGGTTGTAGGTGTAGATGCTATTGGAGTGGGCAGACGATTTGAGGTGGCTGAGAGGTCAGTATCGCAGCGTTAGGTTGGGACAAGCAAGAACACGACAAAGAGAGAAGGATGCACTAAATCAGATATGCACCTCGACGACGGGTACATGATCCCAAGGGAAGCACGAATGGCACTTACATATGGTGGAGGTGGTGCGTCGAGAGCTGGTGGACGAGGTCGTGGTGGACGTGGAGGACGAAGGACTGGAGCTCGAAACAATGGAGTCGGTATTGCCAGGACCGAGGAAGAAACTGCTCAAGGCACTTGCGACGGGGTCGCCTCCTTGTCTCTCCCAAAGCGCTGTGGCCCGTGGGACGAGGGTGGGTTGTACTGCCATGACTGTGATGGTGGCTGATGTTGCTCCTGCAAGTACACTGGTAGTCGCTCAATCGTTGCGCGGATAGGCGAGAGCTGGAGATGGATGGTGTATGGAGGGGGAGGACGAACGAATGGAAGGATGGATGGATGATCGAGGTTCTGAACGAGATGTGGTTGGGAAGTTGGAGGTAGCCAGGGTTCTAGGTACGGAAGGAAAAGGCGGGGAAGAGGAGCAGCAGTAGCAGCAGGAACGACGATTGATGCGTGATTCTGTGCAGTTGGCAGTAGCGATGCTCTCTCTCTCTCTCTTCCTCTTTCTCTACTGCTGCTCCCGCTGCCTCGACAAGAGTTGGATGGGCGCCAAGGCGAGTGTGATCGTCAGAGATCGTACAGAAAGGTAAAAAGAGTCTGTGTGTATGCAGGTGCTCCTGCGTCGAACAGTGCGATCTGCCACCGCCAAAAGCCTGTCTTTGCCCTTTTTCACCCTTGGTCCTTCCGAATTTAGTCACAGGGTCTGTTTGTCGATCCGTGGCCATGTAAAATGCTGCTGCTCGTCGACGTCGTTCCCCGCTCTGTGTCCGACTGCCTAAAATATCTCAAAGAAGAAAGAAAGAACCACCTGAATTTCTGCAATTGAAAATTTCTGAAACTGGGCATAAAACAATTTCCAGCTTCATGCGGAGTGTGGGAGAGAGAGAGAGAGACAGAGAGAAGCAGGATTGACTTTGCCGACGTAAGTGCTCTCTCCTCTTGTAACCGTGTGAATCCCGGCGTGGGCTCGAGTTCAAAGATCGTGAAAAGACGCAAGCATCGTCATTGCCTACAGCGTTGATTGTACTTCACGGTGCCGTTGCCGCAGATCGGGTTCATGTCCCCTGCCCTACACCTCGTCTTTCAGCAGCGAGGTGCATCGACGTATAAGGCGCAACGAATCAGCTTTCTGAATAACCTCCTCAGCGTGTCGCCTTGTCTGACCGGACGACAAAGGAGGAGACCTGCTCTGGCAAGTCCGGTGTCGGCCAGGCCTAGAGAGTCTTTGCTGGTTGCTACGGTCAATCGAGGCAGTGCAAAATTCTCACCGCCAAGGCTCGCCTCAGAAACGGGCAGGATGAGCACGAGTGAAGTGGCGCTCAACCACCTTTAAAAATGCGAAACCAAAAATTTAGCCATTCCGTTCCAGTCGACTTTTGGCAGCTTGGAGACATGTGAGCTCTTTCACTGATCAGAGAACCCTGCAGCAGTTGACTCTTTTTCTAGCTTGCGCCCCACAACCTGCTTGTTTGCAAGCCGCCCAAGAGTGGTGGCAGCTCGCCTTTTTCATCAAGTGTGCTCTCGTCGCCGAGAGTTGCCTTGTACACGGTTTGTATATGAGTCCAAGTAGGCCGCTGGTCTGCAAAAGCTACATACTGTGCAGTCACCCCGGTCTCGTGGTCAGCCCAGCGCCCGCTGCGGCAAACACTTATCCAAAGCGGACCCCAAAGGCCAAGGCTCTTGGGTAGCACTGGCTTCTACCGGTGTCTGTGTGCGTGCGCGCGTGCGCACACAAAGCGAGACTCGCTTGATGCCGATGAAAAGAAAAGTTTTCAAGCCATGGCTGGTGATGAGATTTGAACTCCTTTTGGAATTTGTGCAGTATCGTTACTTACCTTGGCAGATGGATTGGGTTGTCCGCGGCAGAGGCACAGAATCCACAGCTTAGCGGTGCTCGAGACTGCGGTGTGATATGCTACAGATTGCACACGTTGAATGCCCCTGATCCAGTGTCAGTGTCCATCTGAGTCTCAACTTGAAAGAGCTGCGATCCCCGCGTGCTTTGCGCAGCCCTCCCGCTCCGGGCCCCTTTTTGCCTATGCAGCTTGGCCCGGCTCGTTCGGCTGTCCGCTTCTGAAAGCCTGTTGATGCTCAACGCGCCCTTCGCAAACAACCAGTTTGGGATGCAATCAAGAGCGTATGGATTCCCTCACCCTGACTGTCGCTGCCCTTGCCATGTCTTGTCGGTCAGATTTCAAGATGTAAGATGCACGATGTAAGATGCACTGCTTTCAAGCTCAACCCGCGACCGGTCCCACCGACACACAATTCTCCAGCTGAACAGAGAGGCTGCCCAGCTGGCTGGTTTGGCCAAGTTGCGGAAAGGCGGAACATTTGAACCCGAACACCATCAGTAAGAATTGCAATACAGATTTTGGTAATCAATGCCCTTGGATTACAAAATTTAAGTTCGAACTTCCGATGAGCGAACCTGAATTTGAATCGTTCGAATAATGGTTCCAAAAGTGGTCACCGTTTTTCATTAGAATAATTTCACGGCAGCACAAAGCTGGAGATGAAGCGGACTGCCACTTTGGTTGACTCATTTCGAATCGAAGAGAGTGACAGACTGTTGTATGTGAATTTTGAACTGCTCTGTGAAAAAAATGGCAAAAATGGAACAATGTGAGTCGCTCGCTGCGTTGCTCGCTCTGCACCCTCTGGAACGAAAGGTGAAAGGTGGAGTGGGCGGGTCTTGCATCATTCGATACTGCGCTGGGTTGGTGGTTAAGTGCCGGGAAAATTGAGCTCAGCTTTTCTCAAGATGCTAAGCGGCAACGGGCTGGCTGACTGTTGCTGGTTGACTGACGTGCAACGGCAAACTGCAGTGCAGTACCGTAGGTGCCCTTGGAAGCCTGCTCCGCAAAGGCTGTGTGCGTGCTGTTAGTCTGTCGTTGGCAGTTGCTGCCGCTGCCGCTGCTGCAGATGATGATGATGATGAAGAGGATGAAGATGAAGATGAACATCAAGCTTTTGGTCCAGCCATCCTCCTCTTTCTGTCTCCTCACCATCCTCCCCCCTTTTTCATCTTCACCCTTCCTTCTCGTTTCGCTTGCTTCCTCTTTCAGTGTTTGAGCTTCTATACTCGGCGGGACTTTTCTCCCTTGGCTGAGCAGGCTCATCCGCTCTCTTTCGCCCACGTTCACTCGCTGCCGTGTTCCTGGTCTCCTTTGGCCTCGATCCTGCGGTGCTGTGTGTGCGGAGAGAAGAAGAACAAGTCGGCTTTTCGACCGCTCCTCAGCTTAGCATAGCTTCGTCACCTGACACTGCTGCTGCTTTTGCTCTTGGACGAATCCAAGTCGTTCTGCCGCCAGAACCGTTACTGCAATAGTTCGGCTTCGCACCTCACGTCCACCCTACGCTGCTCAGAGTGTTGTATCTTGGTACACAACTCGTAGCACGGTTTCGGCATTGTAACGAATCCCACGTTGCAGATCTGCTTCGTAACGATCCGACTCGGACGCCTTTGCATTCCTTGTCATCTTCAGCTCTACTTGGCTGGTCCGATCGATTCGATATCGCCTTGCGCCGCTCGCTACCAGTCTCGACGCTTCGATCCTCTCGACGACCTTATGGCCGCTCGTATCACATCTCGGTGATCTTCTGCCAAGTCACCTCGGGCTCAGGGACGCCTTAACTGTGCTGCTCTCTGGACTCTGCCCTTCCTTTTCTAGCCTATTGCCTTTTCTGCATCTGCTACCGCTTTTTCCATCGATCCGGTCAATCTCAAGCGACGTATCCCCCAACCCTTGCGATCGACATTGTCCTAACATCCTACATACCATCGCTCTGCATCTTAGACGCTGTTTGTTAATCCTCTTCGCCAATCGTCGTCCTCTCACGCCGCTACGCGTCGAGTATCTTCCGCCAGGTCGACTCATTGCCTGTTCATACCTTCGCCAGATCGACGCACGTTCCTAAAAGTTCGTGTCCGACCTCGCGGATCAAAAGCGTCCACTTCGGTACCTCCACCGTCGTGCACGCACTCGCTGTTGCCAACAGCCATGTCGTTCCACCCAGAGGCCCAACCTGTTGCGGCCAATTTCCATCACGACACCGGCTTTGCCATGAATCCGTATTCCCACCATGAGCAAGCGCCTCACCTCGCTGCTGCTGCTGCTGCGGCGGCGGCGGCGGCAGCCTCCTCCGGCGCACCTGTCTATCCCTACGTCGATCCTTCGACGCAGGTCCAGATGTACCATCGCCAACCGTACGCCGATAACGCACCTCCTTTACTAGCAAACGGTATGGACCAGCCTGTCTGGCAAGCTCCCCAGGCGCCAAGGCTCTCCGCTGCTGCAGCACGAGCCGGCCGACAATCCATGACCGCGTACGCGCCCGCTGCATACACGCAGATGCATGGTGCCACGCCTTGGTTCACGCAGACGCTCGGCATTCCCCAGCCCTACCCACAGCCGCGCACCCATCAGCAACTCGAGCATCAGCTCTTGGTGCAACATCATCTCGCCAAGGTACACGAACGACAGAGCGGTGCATCCTTGCACCAGCCTGCATTTGGCCCTGGCACAACATCATATCCTCAACAGCAGCACCCTCGCTCTCGCCCTCACCACCATCTTTCCCAATCCAACTACCACCATCCTCTTCATTGCTACCAGGCCGGCCCTCCTGCCGCTCACGACATCCGCTATGATCGCCAGCAATTTCAAGACGGCTGGGCCCCCTCAAGCTCCCATCGTGCGGAGCGTGCTTCAGATGCCTCGCAAGACTGGTCAGCTTGGCATCGATCCGCCGCCTCCGCCCATCGCGGTTCAGCGGCGTTCTTGCCTCAGCGCGAACAGATGTATCCGAGCCAACCGCTGCATGCTTCGCACCGCCACTCGGTCGACGCGTCCCACCATGCATCATCTGCCTGGTCACACACCAACGATGCGACTGCACCTCAGCTGCAGGGATGGGACCAGGCGGCGCACTTCCCTCAGCATTCTTACGCCGAGGTTCGCCAGCCCCAGGCCGGCTATCGTGACGCGGATGCTTACAATCGTTCGCGCCACGAGTATCTGGACCATGATCCCCACTTTGACAGTTCACACAGCCGCTCGCATGCATATGCTGAGCGTCACAGAGAGGACCACCTCCAAAGCTACGGCAAGGTGCGCTCTAGTCACCAGGACTCGTGGCATAATCGCGTTGACGGGTCGCAAAACCAGATTGAAGCATCTCACTGGCAGACGCAGGCCGATGAGCGCCCGGAGATGCAACACGAGACTGCTGTCAATGTCGCCAACGAGCAGGAGTGCATGCCCGCCGAGGGTGCTGCAGAACAAGCTCCCGCCCCTGCGCCTTGCTCTCCTAACTCGCTGGAAAAGTCGGCGTTGCCTATCGCTGCCATTGGCGCTCAGCTGATCTGGAATGCTTGCTCCGCTCTCTTTGACCCAGAGCTGCTGGTCGAAGCCCACGAGACGGTGGACGAGGCTATGGACGAGGATTGCGATCACGACATGTCGCCCGCCGCTGCCTCCGTGCCCTCTTCATCCTCGACGCCTTCGCTCAACACGCCCGACATCTCGCCATGGGCCTCCACTGTTCTCGATAGACCTGCTACTAATGCGGCCTCCTCGGGAGATTGGAATTCTTTCCGCTCGCCATTCGGTCCCGATCGTCTGCCTCAGATGCGTCCACAGGCGCACTCGTTCACCTTTGGCAGCGACCACGCCGCATCACATCATGATCTGCATCGGATGGCTGTTGGCGCGGAGCGAGCCCGCTCGGCGCTGGCCCGTGATGTCTCGCCCGCCAAACGAACGCGTCAGGGCTCGGGCCAATCTGAGGCCACCACCGCCCACAGCTCCGGCGCAAGCACCGCCAGCAGCTCGGAACCTGGCACTCCCGCCTCGTTGGTTCATGGCAGCCCTGCTCTCAGTTCCACCATCTCGGCTCAATCCGTCGAAACGGCGCGCAGCCCTCTTCGCGCTGGCCTTGGCATGTCGCTCGACGGCTCGCGATCTGAGTCGGCCATCCGTCCGCGACGCAACTCGTCCAAGACCTCGCCCATGCTCGGTTCATCCAAGTGGTCCGGAAGGATTCGCGACAATGTGCTTGCCGTTTTGCGTCTCGTGTCGCCCGACTGGCGATGGAGCAACAACGACCACCTTTTCGTGTCGCTCAGCGAGACGCTTCCTACAGCCACAGCCAAGGCGAGTAGCAGCCCCAGCACAGGCCGATCGGGAGGCCGCGACTCGGTGACGAGCATCGTCACCTCGTACGCCAACGAACCCAGCCCTGCCTTCCGAAGGTTCGTGCACCAAGTGTTAGCCCAAACGCTGCTCTCGCCTCCCGCTTTCCTTCTCGGCATCCTCAACGCTTTGAGGCTGCTCATCATGGCCCAGCTGCCCGATGGATCCATTGACCCTGTCGTGCTTGAACTATTTGCGCAGCCCACCTCGGCTGCGCCGTTCAAGCTCTTCACTTTAGGCATGATGATTGCCAACAAGCATCTAGACGACAACACATTCCTCAACAAGACGTGGAACGAAGTCACAGGTATCCCGCTTGCCGAGCTCAACCAGACCGAGGCGTGGTTCTTGAAGAAGTGCAATTACGAGGTCAACGTGCCCGACGAGACCTGGATCGGCTTCCTCAACCGTCTGCAGTCTTGGGAGGAGAAGCGTTCGAGCCGCGGTATGCACCGAGATCAAGACTCGTCCAAGCGCTTGCTCCTTGTTCTCGACGAGGCTCTGAGTTATTTTGATGCCATCCCGGCCTTGCAGCTGGACGATGAGACGGCGCATGGCTTTGAGCATGCCAAGGCATCGTCGCCGATGGACATGTGGACCAAGTCGCATCATGATGACCATCATAGTCGGCCCGGCTCGCTGGCACTGGCCGACGAGCTTGATCAACAGATTTGCCACTCGGCGCCGGCAATGGGTACGCTGCCGTCCCAAGAGGCTACGTATGCAACATCACACAGGCCGAGCCACATTTCACGCGCCAGCCTGGCGATGGACAACCCATCGACAGCATTGTTTCGCTCCAGCTCGGACTTTGTTGCTGCGGGTGGACAGCCGTTCAAGGACATCAGTCCTATGAGTGAATCAAGCAAGACGCAGAGTGGCACCATGTCGGGTCCGCTCATGCCTTCGGCTCTGTTGAACGGCTCGCGCTCGCTGTTTCATCACGGCAGCATGTTTGGGCCTCTCGCAACTTCGGGTTGATAACATCACCTTGTCCCATTTTCTCACCTTGTAGATATGTCCGCTTCCCGCTGACAGCCCCTCCCCCCTTTCCCCTTCTTCTCAGCTTCCAACCGGCTTTTCGCTTCCGCCGCTTTTGCCAACCCAAAAAAATAAGCCCACACAGACAACTGCCCCTCATTTTTTCTGCCTCTGTTGCATCATGTCTCGTGTTAGTTTTCGGCTGGTCGCGCGGCACTTTGTGTCTCGAGCACGCTGTCGCGCATTCATCCAATTTGATCTCGGTCCGGCGCCTCCATCGGAGCACCGACCCACAAATCTCTTTTCTTGTTCAATGTGCTCGACTGATGCAAGATGATGATGATATGGTGACAAGGGTTCGGGGCTCCAATTCTCGATGGCTTGCAGCATGGTCATGGCAGAAGTCATTTGCAGATGAGAAGGATGAGATGGGCGAAAGGTGGCAAGCTGGTGGCAAGCAATTGAAGGGATGTGCCAATTTGAGCTACCTGATTACAAGGTGGCTGGGTTACCGATGGCTTTTGACTTGAGCCGAGGAATCAGATGGCAAGCCTAATCCAGACGAGATGGCATGTTTGAACACTATCAAATCCAATCACAGGCACAGCTTGAACGAATCTAAGCAAGAAGAAGCTCGAGATAGCGACAGATGCTATGAATACTACCCTTTTTGTACTAACAATACATCCTGGCTAGACTGTGACGGTACGATCGGTTATTTCTTGTGCGAAGAAGCATTGACCAACGAGTCGAGGTTGTCAAACATGGTTTTGGTGGAATCCTTGGCCGATTGTGCACTTTTTGAATCAGTCGATTGTTTGAGCGCAGCGGCGGAAGCAGCACCACCAGGGTTGGAGGAAGCAGAGGAACGGCCAAGTCTGCGCTGTTTCTGTGCTTCGTTTTTCTTCCCCGCCGAATGGAGCGCGTTGAGGAGCGAAGAACGTTTGCTAGCGGCCGCGCCAGGCGCAGAGCCGAGTGCGCGCCTTATAGGCTTGTTGGGATCCTGAAGTGTCTGTCCGACGTACTGGGCGCTGCCGATTGGGGCTAGTCGATGGATCGGTTGGCCCGAGGCGTCGGTTTTGACGAGTTCCAGGTTGGAGCGCAGGTAGCCAAGATCGTTGCGGGGGGTGAGCATGTCCTTATGCATGCCGCTGGCGAGGGTAAGCGCCGAGGTGCGGTAGGCGTCGACGATGCGGAAGAGCGCCGTGCCCTGTTTGGGCTCCTGGCGGCTCCAGTCGAGCGTCGGCGGGGCTTGGCTGCGCAACGGCGCGTGCAGGTAGCTCACATGGCCACCGACGAGCACCGAGCGTCCATCGGCGATCTTTGCGTACTTGCGCAGATCTCGGTCACTCTTGGACGAAACTTCGTGCACCACGCGGCCCTGCACAGGCTCGACGAGCATGCTAGCGTAGATGGGATCGGGTTGAGAGTACTGCAGTCCGGCGTGCGGGTGGAGGGTGCTAGGCTGCGACAGGCCGGGTAGCGAGGCAGAGGTGGGTTGCGCCGATTCGCGCAGCGTCTTGTCCTCGAGCATGCGGAAGGCGTCGCGCGTCGCATCGACATCGCGCGACTGTTCGAGCATGTCGATCTCAGCCAGGCTCATCCGGTCGAGTTCTGCTTCCGGGTCGATGGTCGGTAGCGGCTCCTTGGTGGCTCCCCTGCGTTCAGCGTCCTCCTGCGCTCGTAGCGCAGCGGCATATTCCTTTTCCTGTCGTTTACGAATCAATCCTAGCAAGCGAGCCTTTTCCTTGTTGCTGAAAAACTTTTTCCACGTACCTCGCTCGGTGCGGATCTTTTCGACAAACTTTTCAAAGTCGCGGTCGGAGAGTGCGTTGTAGTTGGTCATCATGCGGGGGCGCGTGGTGAATTTGTCGGCGTCAAACCCGAAAGCTCGCGAGGTGGATTGCTCGCCCATGAAATCCAAGCCCTTGTAAGCCGGGTCGGCGGTTCCGCGTGCAGCATGGTGCTTCATGATGCTTCGCCATCGATTGTTGTAGAGTCGCGCCTCTCGCTCTTTGCTGTCCTCGCGCGCTTCTTGTTCCGGTGTGAGCTCAATGGGGCCCGGAATGTCCGAGGGGAAATAGCGTTCGGTGGATTTGAGAAAAGTTGTCGCGGGTCGGGGACCGTATGCTCCCGGATCAGTGTACGTGTGACCGCCCGACTCAGGCTTTGCGACGTGAAGCTTGGTATCGGCTTCAGCCCAACGCTTGACAAAGAGTGTCTCCTTTTCACGCTCCTTCCAGGCGGTCTGGCCTTCAGCTGTGTCGAGATGCGAGACTTCGACGTAACGAAGTGCGCCTGGATAGGCGGCGGAGCCGGAGGAGGAGCCAAAGATCGAAGCGGATGAGGAGGGAAGGGGACGTTTCATGCCCCATTCACCTCGGGCGGCGTAGGCAGGGGGTGCAGTGTAGACCTGGGGCACGGCTGGGTCGAAGCTGGAGATGCGTGCCTGTCGAAGCAGTTTCGAGAACTGTGTGGGCGCCGTTGCGGCGCTGTTGGCTGCCATGGCGTACGATAGAGTGCACGCTGCGCTGCGGGCTAGGATGTGCGGAGGTTGTTGAAGAGATGATAGTGACGGTGCTACTGATCATGCGCAAAAGGTGAAGAAGAGGCGCTGATCCAATCACTGACTGAGTTGTTTCTTTTTCTTCCTGGAAGGCTGCACAGTCTCTGTGTCTGTCTCTGTCTCTCCCTTTCTCTCGCTGATGTCGATTTTCTTCCGCTTCACGTGAGTTGACCTGTGGGTCCTTTTTCGTGCGATAGGAATTTCTTCGTATTGCATTCTCGCCAATTAAATTGTTGAATCGATGAGCAACTGCTTCTATCTTCTCTTTGTCGATCATCTCTGCCAATATCGGCCCTCAACATTCTTATCTCAGACCATGTCGAGCATCACCCTCCAAACCTACGCCGAGCGTGCGGCCAAACAGCCCAACCCTGCTGCCAAAGCGCTGCTGGAATGCATCGAACGCAAACAGACCAACCTCTCGGTCTCGGTCGACGTGACCAACAAGCAAGACCTGCTCGATGTCTGCGACGCGGTCGGTCCCAATGTATGCCTCGTCAAGACGCACATTGACATTGTTTCTGATTTCGACATGGACCTTGTGGAGCAGCTCACCAAGCTTAGCGAAAAGCACGACTTTTTGATCTTTGAAGATCGAAAGTTTGCCGATATCGGTAACACTGCCAGCTTGCAGTACTCGGCGGGAGTGCACAAGATTGCTTCGTGGTCGCACATTACCAATGCGCATTTGGTGCCCGGTCCAAGTGTGATATCGGGACTGGCAAAGGTCGGCCAGCCGCTGGGGAGGGGGTTGCTGCTGCTGGCCGAGATGAGTTCGGCAGGAGCCTTGACCAAGGGTGCCTACACGCAGGCGTGTGTGGATGAGGCCAAGAAGGACACGACTGGATTTGTGTGTGGCTTCATTGCCATGTCGCGCGTGGACGAGCGGGATGGGCCAAACACGGAACGCGACCTGTTGATCTTGACCCCCGGTGTAGGGTTGGATGTCAAGGGCGATTCGCTGGGTCAGCAGTACCGTACGCCCGACCAGGTGATTAGGGAAAGCGGCTGCGATGTCATCATCGTCGGAAGGGGTATTTACGGTGCACTCATGACCGAGGAGGGCAAGAAGGATAAAAAGGCGGCGATCGACAAGGTCAGGGAGCAGGGCGAGAGGTACAAGAAGGCTGGGTGGGAGGCGTATCTCAAGCGTATTGGAAAGATCTGAGGTGGAGCAATCCCGTATAGATGGGGTTGCAATCAGCGCAATGGAATTTTTGATCTTTCACATAATGATGTACTTGATTCTTGAGCGATCGATTGGATGTGATCATGATGGTGATTCTGCTTGTGCTTGTGATGAGCATTCAAGTTGATAGATGTGAAGGTGCGGAGACCAGAAGCAAAATGTGAGCCAGCAAAGCGAGGGGGTCCACCATGAACCGGCGGGCAACGCAGAAAATCAGAACTCGAATCAGTCTGGCACGCCGGGCAGAGAAAGCGTGAGCCACAATGAATTTGTGGTCCGGCCTGAAGACCGAGCAGGAGCCGTGCGTCGTTGAACCCTGTGCAATTCCTCTCCAAGAAGAAATCCAGGTTTTGGTGGCGAATCGCTTTCCCCCGCATATCTAATCAACCTGACTCTCTCTCACTCTCTCCCTTTCCCTTACCTTCTTGCTCACTTCCTTGCATCGACCCCAACTTTCTGCTCTACTCATCGCTTCATCACTCGGTGTTGTCGAGTCCGACACGATACTTTCCTTTAATTTGCCTCGATCAGCACTACGCACGGTGATAGCAAGCATTGCCATGTCGACAAACACCACTCCGGCGACGGCGCTGAGATCCTCTTCTCGTCGAAAATTGTTTGCTCCCACGCCAATCACAAGTGCTAGCAGCAGCGCCCTCGACAACGGTAATGATAGCAACGGAACCTCATCACTTGCCAATGAAAGTACGCATGATGAGACAGATGCAGCGCTAGCAGCAGCGCTATCAGCATCGGAAACGCGCACTTCGTATTCGCTGCGTCGTCGGCTACCCATTGCTTCGAGCTCGATGACACTGTCCCATGTAACACAAAAGCGAACCATGACAACGTCGGCAAAGCGAGCGCGAGCAGCCTCACCTTCCTCCGCGTCCGAGACCGATTCTGCCGCCGGATCAGACTTCTTCGACGACGAGGACGGTGCAGACAGCTCGTCGGACCACGACAGCGGTGCCTTTTCCACCGATACTCCCAAACGCAAAGCACGATCTAAGACCAGCACACCGCGTAACCCCACCTCCTCCCCCTCAACCAAGATCCAGCCTTCCCCAAGCACCACGCGCATCACCCAACGTCGCGCCTCGTCATCACCCAAAAAACCACCCATCTCGCCCTTTGCCATCTCCCCTCGCAAACCCACCAAGAAACCACTCAAACTCAACCTTGCTCCTTCGGAAGCCCATCCGGCTCCACCCCACTGGCAAGAAGTTTATGCACTGCTCGCCAAACAACGCGCCAAGATCGTCGCACCCGTCGACACGATGGGCTGCGAAGAGAATGGACGGCAGGACCGACGGGCGGATGCGCACCGCGCGCCAGAATCTGCCCAAGATTCGGCGAAACGCGAACGGCTGGCCACACTCGTTTCGCTCATGCTCTCATCGCAGACAAAAGATCCAGTCACTGCCGAGGCCGTATACAACTTGCAGCGTGAATTACCCAACGGCTTGTGTCTCGAGTCGCTGTTAAACGCTGACGATACGACCATCTCGTCGTGCATTGCTAAAGTCGGCTTCTGGCGTCGCAAGACGGGCTATCTGAAAAGTGCGGCGAGAATTCTAGCAGAGGATTTTGCGGGCGATGTGCCGCGTACTGTCGACGAGTTGGTCAGCCTGCCTGGTGTTGGGCCCAAAATGGCATTTCTCGCACTTAGCAGTATGGGCATCCAGGTGGGTATTGGGGTCGATACGCATGTGCACCGTCTCACCAATCGTCTCGGTTGGCACACGACCAAAACGCCCGAAGAGACACGCCTCAATTTGCAGTCCTGGCTACCCCACGAATTGCATGGCAAAATCAATCGGCTCCTTGTTGGCTTTGGCCAGGTCATCTGCGTTCCCGTCGGCCCTCGCTGCGATCTCTGCCATGTAGCAAAAGCCAATCTCTGTCCCAGTCGCAGAATCGTCGATGAAAAAAGTATCGAAAAAAGGCTCAAAGTTGACTTTCTCGATAGCGACGATGACCAGATGGTGCTCCACGACAATTGGGTCAAGGTCAAAAGGGAGCGCACAGACAGCGGCCAAGCAAGTGTAAAGATCGAGCTCGACGTCGACGCGCCCCTTGCGATGGGTAGCATGAAAGTAAGCGATCTGGTCAAGCCAGAAAACATAGATGAGAAGCGACCACTGTCGATAACGCTCAAGCAGGAAGACGACGCAGATGCTGGCTTGGTCGAAAAGGCTCTCGAGTGGTGATTTCTCCCTCTTGCACACTCATCTTCACTTCACTCATGTCACTGTGCTCACCATCTTTGCGCACAACTTACATCTCATTCGTCATTCATCATCACCAATCCTCTCCCATCAATGGCAAAACTGTTCATGTGCTTCTTTGAACCACATCGCATATCAACACCTATGCGCATCCACCACAATTCCCGCCGCCACCGTCTCGCCATTCATCCGCATCAACACCCTCGCCATCTCCTTGTTGGTCTTTGCATCTTCCAGCGGAATCCCACTACTCTGCCCCGCCATCCCTCCCGCCTTGACCGTCACTCTGACTATGGCGGTGCTTCCCTTTGTCAGCACCCTCGGTTTGGTCTTGGTGACACTGCCTGTCGTCTTGTCGAGAATTGAGACGAGCTCAGTCAGCGTGGCGGCGATGTTGGCGCTGTGGTGGAAGAGTTCGATGCTAGTTCCGGCGACGAGAGGATACGTGGGTTCAAAGACGAGGATTTGAGCCAGGAACGAATCGCAGAGCGCGATGGGCGCTGAGGGTGAGCACAGCACGGCACCGACCGAGATCTGGATCTGGTCGATTCCGCTCAGGTAGACCGTAGCGTTAGCGCCTGCGACGGCCCAGGGCACGGACTCGGTGTCGACCTCGATGGCGCGGACGATCCCCGATTCATCACCAGGGACAGGTCGGACGCGGTCTCCGATCTGGACAATGCCGGACACGACTCGTCCTGAGACAGCGACACCTGACGCAATGGCAGTCTGTCCCTTAAAGACGTTGGTGACAGGCAACCGCAGAGGCGAGTCTAACTGCCGTGCTGGCGGTTCGAGCGCATCCAGAATCTCGACAAGCGTCGGACCACTGTACCAGGCTGATAACGCACCTCCCTCTTGCCTCACCGCCAAATTTTCGCCGACAGACCCGCCGCAAGGAACAAACTTCAGCTTGGCTGCATCAAAGCCGCACGAGGTCAAGAACGGTTTCACCTTGCCTACGATCTCGTCGTATCGCTCCTGACTATATCCGACCGCATCGAGTTTGTTGACCACCACCACAAGCTGCTGAACGCCCAAACTGCGCACCAGCAGTGCATGCTCCCGCGTCTGACCATTGGGCCCGAAACCCGCCTCAAAAGCGCCTTGGATCGAGTCGACCACCAGCAGCGCTGAGTCGGCCTGGGCTGCACCGGAGATCATGTTGGGAATAAAGTCACGATGACCGGGCGCGTCGAGGAGCGTAAAAGTGCGGTGCTGCGTCGAAAAGTGATCTTGAGCAATGTCGATTGTAACACCGCGCTCGCGTTCTTCTTCGGACGAGTCGAGCGCCCAGGCGTACGCAAAGCTGCCTTTGCCGATCTTTTGCGACGCTCTTTCGTTGCTCGAGTATTCGCGTTGAGATAAGGAGCCGAGTTCCAAAAGCATTCTCCCCATCAGTGTCGACTTGCCCGCGTCGACGTGGCCTAAGAGACAATACCGAGTTGATCAATGTCAGCTCGGGGCACAATTGGATCGAAGAACAGGACTCGTTTTTTTCGGCAACTTGCACTCACCTACGGCGACCAAGCTGAGCTCAGCTTTTCCTTCTCTCTCGCGCTTGCGGTATTCTTCGATGATGCGTTCATGCGCAATGCCTATGGGCGTCGAGACGGCGCTTGGCGCAGCTGAGCCTGCAGACGAGGCAGCCTTGCTACTAGACCCACCGTGAATCTCGAGTGATTCAATCTCGTTTCGAAGCTGGCTGACGGTCGTCCCGCCTTGCTTTCCCCCGGCTGCCTTGGTGGCTTGACCGACGGCTGCTTTGCGATGCAACGGTGTCGAGGTACCAGATGTCGGTGCTGACGCATTCGCTGCTGCGGCTGCTTTCTTTGCAGCTGCAAAAATGGAAACATCGTGGGGTCAGAGGGGGGAGATAGGTTGCAAAATGGTAAGAAGATGTTATCAGTACGGGGCCTGCCCAGATTTGCAGTAAGGTAGGCCAGTTGATATCATTTCGCGCCAAGCCTGGTCCCTTCTCGCGCTTGCATCACAACATCATCCGGGCTTGGACCGGCAAACGCCTTTTTAACGGTCTCAATCTCGGCCCCAGATCCCACATCAGTGCCTTGGACGTAGAGAGCAAAAGGGGAACCACCAGGCACCCGTCTGAGAAACGAGAGCGGCGCGACAAGTTGGTCTGTCGCGTCCTTGGATGAGCCAGCTATAGCGCTGACCGTGGTCATAGCAGCAGCCGCTGAGCTTGTTGGCTCCGAGGTGCAATCTGGACCAGGAAAGAGGGAAGAAATGGGAAGGTCGGAGCCAAAGCAGGTTTGTGGACGAGAACGTGCTTGTTCCTCTGCTGCCTGCGCCGCCGCTGCTTCCTTGGCTTCCGGAGTCGCAGCTTGACGTTGTTGCTTGTTGGCAAGCATGCGCTGCTGGAGCTTGGAGAGAGGCTTGGCCTGCGCACCTAGCACTCCGCCTGCGGAGCTGCTGGGCTCTGGTACAGTAGATGGTACAGGCTTTGCTACAGATGGACCAGCCCCACTGCGTGCAGCAGCTAGCGCAGCGAGCTTGCTTGTGCGACCGGTGGGAGCCGGAGAAACAGAGCTGAGTGCAGGCGCAATATCTGAGGAAGGTGCGGCCGGGGACAGCGTCAGCGTGGACGTGGACGTGGACGTGGACGCGGGCGAAGCAGGTCGAGGCCGAGCGCCGACGTTGAGAGGAACAACGTCTGCTGTTCGCTTCGCACTCGACCTGGCTGCTAACGCCGAGAGCTTGGATGCTGGTTTTGAGAGTGCCGGAGAGGCAGACAAGGACGAGGACGACACTGGTTGCGAATCTCGAACAAAGTCGGGAGCGAGACCTGCTAAATTGCGTTTGGCCAAGCCAGCCCGACCGCCGGTAGCTAGGCCACGAAGACCTTGCGCCTTGCCCCGTGGCATTCCTCGTCCAGCACGAATCTCGGCGCGGCGGTCTCTTTGCAAGGAGAGCTGCTTGAATGCTTCTATTGTTGGTTCATCGTCATCATCTTCGTTGAGCTGCATCGTTCCGTTTTCTGTGACGATTGCACAATTGCGAGTGCAGCAGTGGAGACCGTTCGGTGCAGAGATTTCAGATTCTTGCTCGCTAATTCCGGCTGCGTGCGAATGCGTGCGTCTCTGGTCCCCTGCCCGGCCCCGCCCAGCATCCGCGATCATCAGGTCACCCGCAAAGAAGAGCTCGAACGTATCATGTTGACTTTGGAAAGGGCCGCACAGAGCCAGAATGTCGCATGTGAACTTACCTTGTTTCTGACGATCTTTCTCTGCTTTTGCTTCTCGTCTGCTCTTTTCCTCGACGAGCTGTGTGACTGCTGAGTCGACATCAAAGTAGGCATCCCAAAGGATATCCTTGATTTCGCGTTCGGTGAAGCCGTTGGAACTGATGGGCCCAACAACGTCGAGCGTCTGAGCGTATGCTTCCGTCATGGCATTGTGATCCTCTTGCGAAAGATTGTCGTAGGGATCCTCATCGTAGTAGTCGTCTTCTGCCAGCTCCTCGTCGAGATCCAGGTTGCGAACGGCGCGATGTCGTGACATTTTCAAGTACTTCTGTCTCGGCTGTCGGGGCTGTGGTGGTCCGTAAAGAGGGAGATGGTGTCAATCAAAGATGCACACATTCTTGCAGAGCAGCTGCTGTGTGACGTCTTTGCTCTGTCGCGCCAACTCGTCGAGTGGGAAATCAGCCATGCATTATTGGCTCGTTCGCAGCTCAGTTTGCTCAGCAGTCACACGTCTTTTTTGGCTCGGGCAAACTTGTGGTCGGCCTAACATGCTCAAATAAGCTGCAGCAACTACCATGGTCTCAGCTTCTCGACCAAACCTTGGCAGACGGTGGCTCAGCATCGCCATTCGAACGAGTTGGTCGCTGCCCCTACTCTCAGGCGAGACTTCTGCTGGAGCATTCTTGTAGGTTTGTATATGAGACATTACCGTCACTTGCCTTCGGTCAAGAACTTTGCCAGAACAGCTGCCTCCTTCTCTTCTTGTTCAGCCAGATCCTCCCTTGGTGGTTTGGCGGCACGGAACTGTTTTGCTGTCTCTTGCCTTCGCTTGATAGCCTTTGTGATGAGCTTCGAGACCTTTGACACCTGGTTGCCTTTTTGCTTGGACGAGTACTGCAGTTCGGACACAATGGAGCGCAACACGGTCGAAGTGAGCGAGTCCTTGGCCTTCATAGCTTCCTTGATCCCGGATTTGACTTTCGCCAGCAACAGCGCTTCTGGATCCTCAGCCGTCAAAGATTCGGTAGACGAGAATCTTGGCCATGCTGATTGAGTCGCTGTATGGTTATACATCAAAGAATCACGGGTGGCGGTCAGTTGCACCGGTCGGTTCTGGACGAGTTGTGGATCGAGACTTACTCGGTACGCTGCTCGTACGAAGGCTGGTCGCCTCAAAAGAGCGTGGCAGCTGCGTTCGTAGCGCATAGTTGTTTCGAAGCGCTTGTCGGAGCAACATCGTATGTGGTGAGTGGTGGCGGCGGCTGGACGCAGTAATGGTAGAGAGGGCAGGCGTCGAAAGCCATCGGGGCCAAACTTTCTTCCTCCACTCCGCAATTTGCCGAGCATTCCTTCCCGACTTGTCTTTTCATCCGTGATTTTAGAGCCTTCATTTTGAGGGGTTTTCTTTCTTTCTCGGCGCTTCGATTCCTACTAATAATGTGGGGCGCAACTCAAAGGTGCAACATAACAGACACAGAAGTGGGTGGCACTATAGGTCTAATCCACATGCTCTGAGCACGAGACGTTAGATATGGTTGTGGCTCACGGGGTATGTGTAAATGTCAGCGAAGAGACCATGCAGACAGTCGAAGAAAGCATGGGTGTGTTTATTGTCTACTTGGACGAGAAGAACCAGCTGGAACGCGCCTTGGGCGAGTTGTCACCGATTGCGGACCCAGCACCACCGCCGGCACCGCCAAACACCGCCTGTCTCGTCGCAACAGAGCCGGGCTGGCCACCAGCTGTCGGTCCGCCGCCGCGCAAAGGTTTGGCGATACGCCCAAAGCCGCCCAATGGGCCTGACGCAGCGCTTCCGGCTACAGGCCCACGCACCTGGTTAGCATGATGCAGGCGCTCCTTGACAGCCTCGAGCTGCTCCTCGAATTTGCGGTTCTGCATCATCAGCTTCTCCTGGCTGTCCATCAGGTGCTGTTCCAATGCCTGGATGCGCTCATTCCTCGCCAACAGCTTCCTTTCTGCAATCGAAACCTCCTTCTTGAGGCTGCTGTTCTGTTCCACCAGCTGCTTCTGCACATTGGTGAGCTGCTCCAAGTTGCGCTCCAAGAATGCCATCTTTTTCTGCTGCGCCTTTGAGTTGCTGTTGCGCACCACATTGTTGTACTGCTCTCGTGACTCGTCAAGCGAAATCTCGAGCTCGACCACCTTTTCGCATCGGTTTTGCAGGTCGCGCATCAACGATTTCTTCATCGTGTCAAATTCTGAGAGCTGCGCTGCCATCGTCTTGCGCACACGCTCCAGCTCTCGCGCAGATTCGGCCAGGTTGCGTCCGCCTTCGACGCCTGCAGTGGTGACGGCAAATGCTCGCTTAAGCTCCTCGTTGGTGCTCTTCAGGTTGTCATTGTTCGATGTCAGCACCGCGATCTCCTTGGCCTTGAACTCCATCTGGCGCTTGAGGTCGTTGATCTCGCTCGCCTGAGCATCTCGCTTGGAGGCATACTGCGATTCCAGCTTGATCTTGAGATCCTCTATCGTCACGTCGACATTGACATGGTTTGCCTCCTCGGCCTTGAGCGATTTGTCTAGCAGCTCCTCGTACTCGGCTTCGAGCGTAGCAAAGCGGCTCTCGAGCTCTTGGCGTCTCTGGTGCAGCATCTCGTTCTCCTCGTGCGCTTGACGAACACGTTCGGACTGCTCCCGCACCAAGCTCTGCGACTCGAGCAGCTGCTCGCGTAGCGTAGAGAGATCGTCCGCAGAGAGGGTGCCAGAACCAGCGCTGCCAGCCGTCTCGAGCTTGCTGAGAGTCTCGCGAATCTGCTCCTCCTTTTCGGACACGATACCCTGATTGAAGTCGGCCATCATCTGAGCCATGCGTTCGGCCTTCTTGCGCTCCTTGCCCTCCTGCGAAGGGTCCTTGACGGTCTTGGCAGTGTCGGCGAGCGACTTGCGCAGTTCCTCGAGCTCGGCGGAGAGATCCTTGTTCTGCTCCTTGAGAATGTCGAGCGTGATGGTGGCGTCTTTGTGCTCGTAGGTGACACGCTCGAGCTGCAGCTTGATCTCGTTGATCTCGGAGGTCATGCTCTTGTTTTCCTTGGAGAGCGTCGCCTCTTGCTCGCGGTAGAAGGTCAGCTCCTGAGTGGCGTCGCGCAATGCACTCTCCGCCGATTTGAGCGCAACCTCCTTCTCAGCAATCTGGTCACTGAGCTCGTTCTCCCTGCGCAGGAACTCGTCGCGCTCGTCCTTGTCGATGGACACGGCGGAAGGTGTCTCGGGGCGCGAGGCAAGGTCGCGAAGGTTCTCGACGGCTGGTGTGAGCGGACGAGATTGGCTTGGTGTGACGGCCAATGCAGGCACAGCAGCGACGGGCGCACCATGGCCAACGACGACCTTGCTAGCATCGGCCCATTCGGACTCGGGGACCTTGCCTCCGGCGCGCCATGTTTTGAGCTCGGCCTCGAGGTTGGCGATGTATTGCTGATAGCGCTCGTTGTCGGCCTTGGCCTTTTTGAGCAGCGCCTTGAGCTCGGCTGGGGAAAGTTCGGCGTTGACGCGTGCCTTGTTCTTGATGCTCTTGGCTCGTACACCGAATCGCAGCGTGGAGAGCGTCTCGTCGGCATTGTAGACGCATGGCGAAGCGTTGATGATTAGGGTAGTGCGCGAGTTACCTCCAAGCGATTCCTGCAGGATGCGGGTGAGCTTGGAGTCACGATACGGAATGTGCGACGACTTGCCATCGGTGAGTGCATTGATCACCATCCCGAGCGCGGAAAGACTTTTGTTGATCTTTTTCGCTTCTTCGAGCGTCTGCCCACTCGCACCAGTCTTGCCGACCTTTTCGGAGCCGGCCAAATCGACAAGATAGAGGTTGCCCGTCTTGGCGCTGCCCGTTTCGGTGTTGCGTTGTTGGATGGTGATGAGGAAGATAGAATGGGATCGTGACGACTCGGCGTTCATGTTGGTCGAGGAGACGGCCCGGGCGAGACCACCTTGACGCATGATTTCGTACACGTCCGCCGTACCACCGACGTAAAAGTCGGAAAGGCCCTTGACATAGACGCCTCTGCTTTTTTCCTCGTGTACCTGGAGATTATCGTTCTGAGGAGCGAGCAGATCACGGATCTTTTCCATGTAGATCTCCATGTACGACACCTTGACGAGGTATTCTAGATGCGGTGGGCTAGCCATGATGTTTTCAAAAATTTGCTCTGTAGTCCGAGGAACGATACCCTTGAGGTTGTCGTTGTCGATATCAGAGCCCATCATGGTGAAAGTCTTACCGGAACCGGTCTGACCGTAAGCAAAGATGGTGCCGTTGTAGCCGTTGAGGACGTCTTCTACTGTCTCTTTGAGACCGTATTCGAACACATCACGCTGCATGGTGTTCATGGGGAAGACCTTGTCAAAGACAAAGCCACTTGCTTCGGGACCCGAGGTTGAAGCGCCGCGAGTCATCTTGACGAGGGTGCCATCATCGCTGAAGTCGACAACAATGTCGCTGCCCTCCCGCTGCTCAATGGCGTTGGGAGGACGGAAACGACAGACGACCTTGATGTTGTTCGACATGACAAGCTAGCTGTGTATGAGATTTGCCGGAGGTTAGCTTTGCTTGAAGGTGTAGGGGCAGGTCAAGAGCAAGTGCGGATCAGCGATATGGAGATGGTCATGCACGTGCTCCAAGCCAACCGTGTCGACCACAAGATCGGATCGACGAGTCCGTTGCTGCTCGCGTACGTTCGACAGCAGTGATAAGGCCGATAGAGGAAGATCAAGGTTGGGAGGATGGAGGATGAAGGTGAGGAAGGAAGCAGATGTTGAAGCAAAAGAACAAGAGGCAGTCCAATCGAGGCAGTTTTTCGGTCTCAGCTGGGCCAAGGCGAAAGCGATTAGAAAAAGGACAAAAGTAACAGAGTGTGCCCAAGTGCTTGCGTGCGTGCGTGTGTGTGTGTGTGTGTGTTGGTCTGGCCAAACAGAGTTGGCTGCGCGCGTCCCGCTCTGAAAGGGCGGGCAGCTTTGATTGCAGCTGCAGATTCGCCAGCTGAGCTGCTGAAGCTGCTCCAAACAACACACATTCATCATTAACAGAGACGAGGCCCCTTCGCTGCTTCTGTTTTATTTCAATGTTAGATTGGGTGAAACTGCTGAATATTGCAAGCCTGAGCAGCGTCGCGTCAACTTGGAAAAAGTGAGTGTTGGTCTTGCACGGGTGTTGCAGGCCGACGTATGTGCGTTGTCATGACTTGTACCGCTCTTTGCTCCACAAAAGCACTCGAGGGGGACAAACCGCACTCGACCTTCTCTTGTCGTCACTTTGACTCGATTCAGCGCATCACATTCAAGGCAGCTTCGTCGAGCTCTCTTTCCTCCTTCGAGCATGCCATCATCGAGTCTAGAATCCTTGGACAAGACGCACTCTGGCGCAAGCGACGCTTCGTCCCTGTCAAGCATGTCATTAGCAGAGGCAGGACCGTCACGTCTGACTCCACCTTCCGACCGCCAAGATAATGATCTGGGAGCAAGCGTATCTACTGCGCCTATGATAGGCTTCTCTGTCAAGTATCAGGGCACTTTTCTATCAGCGAGACTTGCACAAGACGAGACGGTGGCAGATCTCAAAGCGATTCTCTTCTCGATGACAGATGTACCTCCGGAAAGCCAGAAGCTGCTTGGTATGGTCAAAGGCAAACAGCCCAGCGACGAGACACAGATTGGCACCATTCCGTACGCCCCTGCCGCTTTGCGAGCGCGTTCAGCTCCTACCAAAGCTGAAAGCGTTACCATCGACACCGCTGCTGCTGCAGACAAAGCGTGCAAGCTCACAGTGCAGTTCACACTCCTCGGCACGCCAGAAGCGGGTCGTTTCAAGGATCAAGCTATCGCCAACCTTCAATCGAGCGACCAAGGAGACGCCGTGCAGGATCATGACTATGTCGAATTGACCGAAGCAACAAAGACAGAGGAGACCAAGTTGAAGCCGCATCGTGACCCAAAGAACCTCGCCAAACTCGAAAAGACGATCCAGCGCTTCTCGGATTTCCCCATCATTAACCCGCCTCGCCCAGGTAAGAAGTTGCTGGTGCTTGATCTCGACTACTGCATCGCCGACACCAAACGACTGCTGGATCCCCACTCACCAGCTTCGTTGGCTGCACGACCTGGGCTGCATGAGATGCTCAAGGCTGTCTATCCTTACTATGACATTTGTGTATGGTCGCAGACATCCTGGCGGTGGCTTGAGATCAAGCTGGTGGAACTCAATATGCTAGGCAATCCGGACTACAATATCTCGTTTGTCATTGACCGTACACCCATGTTCAAGCTCCAGTCGGCGGTGGGCACACACGAGGTCAAGGCTCTCGAATTCATCTGGCGCAGGTGGCCCGAGGTGTACGGCCGCCACAATACTATTCATATTGACGATCTCAGCCGCAATTTCGCCATGAACCCTCGCAACGGCCTCAAGATCAAAGCGTACAAGGACTCGCCCAACTTTGACACAGAGTTCCTGGCTCTGCGCAGGTATCTCTTGCAGCTGGCTCATCCAAGCGTGACCGATTTCACAAAGTACGAGCACATGCGCAACGCCTGGAAGCATTTTCAGGGTCCCGAAGTGTAAGGCATCCGGCGCCAACAGCGGCACATTTGATATAGTAGCCTCAAGGTTCAGGCACGAGGCGCAAAGCTACATCGACCGTCGATCGAAGCGACCCGCCATGTGCACAGCGAACAACGACGCCCCCACTTCTGACCATTCCGCGTTCCGCATTCCGCAATCAGCATCTCATCCTTTCATGCGTTTTCCAAAAACATAGCATCAATCGACCTCGAATAGTAACAGAGTCTTGCACCATCAAGCAAGCTGGTCTCGGTAGTCCGGTCTCATTGACTGCATGTGGTCCTTCATTTTGGGATTCCTGCAGCTCCAAGTCGATCTCGCAATACCAAGCACGGAACGTGGGTCGCGGGTGCTCGGGTGGCAGAGTCGGGTGGGCGTCTGCGTGTACCGTTGAGAGAGACCAGGATGACCGAAAGGGTACCTGTATCTGCTTGCATGTGTCCGTGGTAACGACTCCGTGGTTCATCTGATCGGCGAAATCCGTTGGCAAAATCCGCGCAGCATGACTGGAAGAATGATGACCGTCATTAATAGAACTAAGAGTGCGAGGTGTGAGTTGGAAAGGGTGAGCCTGCAAGACGCAATTTCCCGCGGTGTCGGAGCAGGCTTGAGTGGGAAAATCGTAAGGAAGCGGAGAAACAGGTGCACACGCCCTCGCGTGATTGTGATTTGCAGCGAATAGAGTGTGTGTTGAGCTTCTGGTCTTCCGAAAGGCTTTGCGTTTCGACCATCACGCTTGGCACAGCTTGCTCAACAGCATCAGCGCCTCTTTTTCTCCCACACTGTTGCCCCTATTGCCCCTTTGCATTGTCGGTGTGCTTTCCGACAACAGAACGCTCAGCCTCGGTACCTTTGGCGTCCCTTTTAGATCTTTGATTCTCTCGGACCACCCTTCCAGCTCGCCTCGACCAATCACTTGCAAATGAGCAGTCACAGCACAATGCACACGCTCGACATCCACTCTGCCACCACAGAAGAGATCCTCTCGCTCGAAAACATCCGCTCGGTGCTCATCCGACTCGAAGAGACCATCTGTTTCCAACTCATCGAACGAGCACAGTTTGCACGCAATGCAAAGTGCTATCTTCCAGACGGCTTCCCGCAACTCAAGCAACGAGAGGGTTGGAACAGCTCGTGGCTGGCATGGTTCTTGAAGGAGACCGAAAGCGTTCATGCAAAAGTACGCAGGTTCGAGGCGCCGGACGAGTACCCGTTTACCGACCCGGCGTTGCTACCCAAGCCCATCTTGGAGCCGGTGACGTACCCAGAGCTGCTGTGGAAGCACTCGGTCAATGTGAATGATCAGATTCTTAGGTTTTACGTCGACTCGATCGTTCCAGATATCACAAAGACGCTCGGCGAGGTAGGTAGCAGCGCACGCATGATGCAACATGCTACAGCAACGATAGAGTCTCTCCTTTGCTCACTCTTTCTCACACTCTCTTTCTTTTCCGGCCGATGACACTCAGAACGCAGACGATGGACACTACGGCTCGTCCGCGATCCGCGACATTGAAGTGCTCTCAGCCTTGAGCCGAAGGATTCATTTCGGTAAATGCTCGCTTTCTACCCTTTCTTGCCTCACCATGCTCGACACGATCAACTAACACTTTGGCGTATCGCATTTCTTTCTCCCAGGAATGTTTGTCTCGGAATCCAAATTTCGCGCCGAACCCGCCGCATTCATCCCGCACATCCTTACACCGAATCGCGAAGCGCTCGCTGCGCTCATCACCAAACCCGCGGTCGAGGCAGCACTGCTGGTCCGGCTCGCTGAAAAGGCCAAAGTGTACGGTCAAGATATGGACCGTGCAGGAGCAAAGCCAGACGAACGAGAGCAAGCGCGCAAGATCGAGGTGGACACCGTGGTGAGCATCTACAAGACCTTTGTGATTCCATTGACCAAGGAGGTCGAGGTGGATTACCTCTTGACTCGGTTGCAAGGCGTCGAGGAGGACAAGGTGGAAGAAATGCTGAGGAGCAACAAGTTTGTCGGCTAGAGTGAGCAAGTCGGGGTAATAAGACAAAAGAGAGTGACGCCCTTGCAAGTCTTACTGAAGTCCGTTTGAGAGAAAAACGCCTTTGAAGGAATGCTGGTTCATGTGTAAAGCCATCAGACTGTCGGCGTCATCAATCACACTCCCTGAGCCAAGAGATCGAAGGTGTGCCCAAAACAGATCACAAGAAAAAAGCTCGCTAGCGAACAAGAACCATATATTTACATTGAGCCTTCCTTCTCTGCCTTAATGCTTGGGCGGCGGATACCCATAACCTTGTTGCTGCGGGGGACCATACCCGTACTGCTGAGGTTGGCCCTGGTGACCGCCGAATCCGCCGCCAGCTACTTGCGGCTGGAAGCCGCCGTCTTGGGCAGCTTGCCACTGGCAGATGTTGCAAAAGTAAATGTGCTTTGTCTTCATCGGGATCAAGGGTACCCAGCAGAGTTCGAACCAGGTGCGTGCCTTTGCTTGCACCACTTGAGCGTTTTGGCAGCGCGGGCAGACGCGGGCGGATCCGTCGCCTTCCTGCTTGATCTTGGTCGGACAGCCAAAGATGACGGGGATGAAGAAGCAAAAGTCCTGGATCGTGGTTACGGAGCGATAGATAAAGTAGGAGGCGTGTTAGTGAGGCTCCGATTTCTGCGTGGACAACGTCAGAAGCGTCAGGGGAAAGTTGCTTACCATCTTGAGAGTCGTTTCACGTTAGATACGTAGAGTGGGTAGGACCGGATGTGGGCGAAAAGCTGGCGGCTTGTTCGGGTGCGGATCTGCCTTTTCGTGCTGAAGGTGGATCGATGGGCGCTTCTAGCTTGTACGAATGATGCTTGCTCCAGCTTCCTAAAAATCAGGATGATGGTGGTGGCAGTACCCAGATAAGAACGTTTGCACCGCTCCCTGCTCCCCGCTGGTCGTACAGCCAGCCCATCCGTGTTGCCGAACCAACGGCATGTCTGCACCTCGAAACCTCCACACAACCCGACACTCGCAGTTGAAAAAAGATGCAAGCGCCCTTCGCTCACCAACCTTCTTTCCCCCTCTGCCTTGCATCGAAGCGCAAAACCATTCTCCCTTTCATCATGCTCATCCAAGACAGCCTCTTGCTGACCGGGGGAGATTCTCATGCCTGTCTCAAAAGCGGCGAAGGCGTTTTGCTCGAACAAACACAAAGATGAATGTACCAGCAGCCAGCAGAGCGTTCCGCAAGCACCATCAAGAGCCCACCCTACATGGTGTCGTGCGTCACCCGACCAAACAAAATTTCTATTACAAAAGCTGCTTTACAGTACCATGATTTGTATTTTGCTTCGTTCTGAAAATAAAAACAAACAAACAATTAAGCGGCTATTTCTTCAAAAATTGACGTCAGCCAACAGCGCATTGCTTCGCGCAGACCCGATACGCAGGCCCTTAGCGCCTGTTGCCGGGTTTTTCTGTGCGGTAACGTCTCTTGATTGTTGTTCGATCGTTCATCTTTCTGTGCCTATTCAACGCTGTCCTCTTCTGAGCGTGAAGAGCGATGCTGTTGGTAGACGTGGTGACGACGAAGACGAAGACGACGACGACGACGACGACGAGAGATTAGCAGACTCGAACGATGGACAATGTTTGCGCAATGGCAGGAGAGCGGAAGCACAGCCACTCTGGAAAGCAAAGCGCACCCAAGACTTTTTGCCAAGACCCTTTTCTGTTCCTGCCCCCACACACCGCCTTCAGGTCGTCCAACCGTATGCAGCCATACCTGTTCCTCTACCGTCGACAGCTCGACGTATCAGCTCACACAAAGCGACACACTGCTCCAACTGATACACTGCTGCCATTGAACGCGCAAGGTGATTACTGGTCCATTGCAGAATCCGATATAAATCAATACCTGAAAAGGTCCGATACTGATGCGCTTGGCAGTTGTCCCGATTACGAGCCACTCCTGCCATTGGCATTTGCACGAGGGTGGGGCGATGGACGGACAAAAATCGACGAGAGCGCGGCGGGCGAGGCTCGTGCCAGCCTTGAGTCTTGGATCAGCGGCGGTCGGGTCAGACCGTTGCTGACGACACTGCTGCTGCTTGGCTGTCGATTGAGTGATGGCCTGGCTCTCGTCGAGGCTTCAGAGGCAACTCTGCTGGTAGACAATGATGTGGCCGGTAATACTGGAGGAGTACCGGGCCGTGGCGATGATGAAGCAGCAGCCGGCTCATTTGCCCGTGCTCGTTTTGCCTGAACCACCCTCACACCTCCATTTGCTCCCGACGCGCTCAAGAATGATGCTCCGCTCAGAGGCGAGCTAGTCGGTGGAGAGTTCGCCTCTCTTGCTTCGCCAACTTCTGCTATCCCCGCACCGTTGCTGTGAGCACGCTTTGCACTCCTAACTTGTGCCATCGGAGCTCGTGGACTGCTGTTGCTATTGGTGCTTCTGCCACTTGCGCCAGCTGGTGACTTCATAGAACCGAAAAAGTCGATCCTGCGTCGCTCGGCATGTGCAATGTCCGGTGGTGGCGATGAAGGCGTTTTGCGTTTGAAGCTGTCTTCCGATCTGGAAGGAGATCCGGCAAATGTTGTTCGCTCGGTGCTTTGAAGTGAGGCCGAGACGGAACAAGTCTGAGTGAGCGGTGGCGCTGCTGCCACTTGGTGTGGTTTCAAGCGTGGTAGTGCGCTCGACGGTTCAGAGTCTGCAGGCTGTCTTGCCACCACGGTGCCATCAGTTTCTGGCCGTTGCGAGCCACTGCTAGACGCAGTCCTGCGTAGATTGGCTGCCGACGTCGACGCTGCGTTTGCTGCTCTGATGGCAGGCACGAATTTGTTTTCGTCTGCCGACGCTTCACTACTAGGCAATGGTCTCGAAAACTCCCTCATCTTCTCCAACCCCTGACTAGCTACATCCAACACCTTCCTTGGCGCCACCATCGGCCGCACCATCTGCCTTACCCCTGCTGCTTCCGGTGCAATCTCGACACCCACGGCTTTGCTCCTCCCCTGCGTCCTGAATGCCGACCTGCCATTCCTCGGAGCAGTCAACATGGCCTGTGCAGCACTTCCCGATCGAGCCTTGTTCAATAGACTTTGCCCTTTACTCACCCCTCCCCCATTGCCACCTCCTGTGATCAGCCCGAACTTTCTGCCACCTGCTCGCGCGGTCTTGGCCATCATTGGTCGATCTCTCACCACCAGTTTCTTGGCTTCCTTTTCCGCGCGGTGCTGCTCGTACTTGTCCTTGATGCGTTTCGCTGCGTCGACCTTGGCTTGTTCGATCTCGCCCTTGGTGCGAAAGTAGAGCTTGCGCCAGCTCTTTGGTTCTCGTGGAGGTTCAGCCTCGCCATCGGCGGGAGCGTACTTTTTCCGAAGGTCAATAAAGTCTCGTAGACAGTTGCGTTTCCAGATCTCCTCGGAATGCTCCAGTAGATGCGGAGAGGCTTCTTCGAGCAAGATCAACTGATCGATCCTGCATTCTTCCAGGATTGGTTTAGCATGATGATAGGGTAGTACACCAAGATCTTGCACCGACGAGATGTTGCGCAGGATGACGCGGAGACACATTGAGTAGAGGCTGTTGACTCGGTTCGAGTGGTGGTGAGGTGAGTGTGTGCGGTTGCTGTGCGAATGTGTGTGCTTGTTGGCGCGGAAGATAGTTGGGGTGGTGTGCGGGAGCGGTGAGGCCGGATCAAAGTCTTGCAGCTCTTCAGGCTGGCCCCAGTTGCCCTGTGTTTGATAGGTTGCGTCTTTGAGACCCATCATGCCGGGCGGCTCGGGCGAGCGTCTCCAATCCTTCATAGTCGAGATTAGCTTTTCCCCTATACCGCTATATCTTGGTAGTGTTGCAATAGGGTCAGATATGAGGATACTGGCATGCGGGTTGATGATTTAGCACCATTCATGTGGAGGAGACCACATCATCTCGCGGCCAATGGTGTTGTATCGTGACTCGTGGAAAGGACATTGGTCTGGATTCGAGGTGAGGCTGGATTCGTTTGCGAAGTGAGAAAGGTTCTGTGTGCTGCGTCGCGGCAAGACTCGATGCGGTGTGTGCGGATTGGCAATCCGTGAAAGGTGCGACGACACCTCAAACTCGACGTACGATGTTGTCGAGCACCCCTGGTGATATGAAGTTGTTCGCCAACCCTGAAGCATGCGCGAATACAGCGTCTCTGCGCGCCACGCAAATGAAAGAGAGAAGAGGGGAAAAATCAAGGCAGCACAGCGCGTATCTGTAACGCAGAAAAGCCCTCCACATTAAATCAAAGCTTCCTGTCAAGACTCGAGCTCTGCTCACCATCGGCGTTTGACGCTAGCAACACGACACAGAGCACATTCAAGCTCAAACTGAACAATCGCTCTTGAGCAAACAAAATCGATGCCATCTACATCATCGAGTCAAGATGCGAGCGGAAAGGATGGGTAAATCACCTTGCGAGGCTATCAACACAATTCATGAGAGCTACAACATCAAAGCAGCAGCTTCCCCGTTCCGCACTTTCCGCCGATACTCTTCTCTCGCACTCCTCATCATGCTCCTCACATCCTTCCTCGCCAGCGCATCCTGAACCCAGAACATCAACGCATCATCATCTTCAGGCACAAAGAAGCTGCTCAGCGCACTGAGGATGGTCTCGAAATCCGCATTTGGCGCCAAGATGACCCCTCGGTGTGCCCAGATGATCCCCAGTGCAACCAGGCTGATGACATCCTGACCATCCAACAGCCACGCATCCCATACGCGCAGCTGCGTTTCGAACGGGATCGAATTCGAAAACAGGGTGATAAACCATTTGGTCGCATACGAGCTGCCTACCACCGTTTGCTCGTCAAACACCGCTGCCAGTCGAGGCATGTACTTGCGCACAAGCTGATCTTGCACGTAAAGGTTCTCGACAAGTCCAGGAAAGCCGGGTGCAAATGTCGAGTGCAGATTGAGGTGGTTGTGCATCGTCACCATGGCGGCGTAGGCTTGTTCCGGGCTGAAATAGCACAGCAGCGTCGCGGCGATCGGTCCCATGCCTTGACAGTAACCACACTGGTCGCACAGCATCGACATGGCATGCAGCACGTGAAAGAGCGCTCGCTGGCCCTGACCGTATCGGGTGTGGAACTGAATGTGGCCCGAAATGGTGCGTGGAACGTCGAGGTCGATCTGAACGTCGTGTGCGCTCGGCATGGCTTTGAGCCGTTCGAAGCTTGCTGTGTCAGGTTGGCTGAGCGAGACAGGTATCGACGCGGCGTCTTGTTGCAAGTGCTGTTGAGCAAGTGAATGTGAGTATCGACCCTCTGAAGTCTGTTGACGATAATCTAGCAATGCAGACCAGGCTGCGGAGCGCCAACGGTCAGGTATACCCTTGTAGACTCTGCGCCGCAACTTACGGTCGATGCCATCCGTGAAATCGAATTGAACTGCATTGTGGCCCTGGTCACGACCTTTGACGCTCAGCATACGAGCCCACTTTGCTGTGCGCTCCTGCTCGCGTTCACGATGTACAGTGTCGGCTACGGCTCGAGCCTGCTGCACAACAGCAGGTGCTTTCGCCTGATCCTCACCATTCGCAGTCGACGGTGTGCTGGCGCGTGAAAGACTGGAGGGAACCGAGGCGCCTTGCATCGCAATACCCTTTGAACCTTTTTTCGGAAACGAGGCGCCAAAGAGGGTCGACGGCAGCAACTCAGCCTTGTGAGAAGCATTGCTAGGACTGCCTGCAAAGAAACCGTACCGATCAATGTTGGCAATAAGCTCTTGACGCTTCCTTTCGGCGAGTTCCTGACGGCGTCTGTGTTCGTTGGTCGAGAGAAACGAGATGACAGAGGTGGTGGTTCCTCCGCTGACCGAAGCAGGCATGGTCGGACGGGAGGCATCGCCATTCCCATCCGCACGAACCACTGAAGAAAAACCTTGCGACATGATACTCCTGGTGCTTCCTCTGCTGACCAACGGTGGCGGTGGGGGACGACCGTTGACGCCATTGATCACAGAAGCAGGCTGATCAGAGGACCTTGAGGTGCCTCGATCGACTACGGTGCTACCAGGTCGAGAGAGAACAGCCTCTTCCCACGCGGACAAGCCGCTCTTTTCTCTGGTATACTCCTTGCCGTCCGAAAAGCCATCGTCCGGTACGCCGGCTATTGAAAAATGCGCATATGTCCTGCGGACGAATTCGGCATCCGACTCGGCGGGAGCCGAAAACTGGTTGGACAACCATTCGGGTGTCGGAGAGCCTTCTTCTGGCGCTGAAGACCTTCGCAATCTGGGTGATACAGGGAGCGGAGGAGCCAGAGTCGAGCCTTTGGGATCGTCTGCAAGGTCTGGGGGCGCAGGTGCAGTCTTCGGCCGGAACCTGGTTGGCAGCGCACGAAGCGATATTGATCTCGACGGGGCTCTGCTGTGCTTTTTGCTTGGACCAGCTTGGACCGGGGCGGCCACTGGCTCTTCTGACCCGTTCATCCTTGATTGCAGGCCTGGGCAGACTCGGAATGCTCAGCAGAAGGACGGAGTGTCGAGAAAGTGACGGCAGGGCGGGGATTCGCGAATGCTTTCCGCATAGATGGCCGCTCGCGGTCGTTTTTCTTCTACTGCCGTGCCATCGTTGACAAGGTAAGCTTATGGCGATTGGGATATCGGCAGTGAGACGAAATGAGACGCAGGGCCGGTCGACGGCGCTCGTTGTCCACCTTGAGGCAAAATTGGCTCGGTGCCTTGTTGAAATCGCTCTGCTTGAGATCGTGATGAGATGGCTTCAGATCATCTCGGCTCGCACGACGTCACGAGTTGGTGGATATGCGATGGTCGGGGCGAGGTCCGTGACAAAAGCAGCTGAGTCCTGCTGCTCTGGTAAACCAAGACCAACACACACACACACACACACGCCGGAAGATGGAACTCACAACCCCGCATCACATCTCTCGCGACTTCTCCCTTCAAAGGCAGCTCATTTCCTTGGGTAATCGGCCCGATCTCCTCGTTCGGTTCTGCCGATTCAAGACTGAAGCTCGTCAAGCTCGGATTTAGCGTGCGTGGTGGCTTGAGCCGAAAATAAGTAGAGAAAACAAGACGCCATCCATTTCACCGATTGGCTGCTGCTGCTGCTGCTGCTCGAATATTTGGCGGCGAATTTATCAGATTTTCAAGGAAACGCATCAAAATCCAACGAAACGGTGGACAGGCCAAGTGGCGCAGCGTCAACCGAAGGAGCTTCTCACAGCTGCGCAACGTTCATCTCCTGTCCTGTTCATTACCATCAACGTCGCTATCATCATCTGCTTCCATCAATTCGTCTCAGCCACACCTCCACCACAGCACATACCAACGGAACGTCGAGTCTCGTTCACACTCAAGATTCACCCAATCAGTCTCCCACCCTCCCATCTTGGCAACAGCACCCCTTCCACTAAAATGCCGCAGGCTGCCGAAGCAGGACCCAGCAACCTCGTCGAGGTCACCTCGCCCGAGCACTTTACCGAGATCATGCAGAACGACCTGACGCGAGTGTCGCTGCTCAACTTCCATGCTCCGTGGGCCGAGCCATGCAAGCAGATGAACGAGGTGGTGCGCGAGATCGCTATCAAGTATCCGCAGGTGCTCTGTCTCGAGATCGAGGCTGAATCGCTCCCGGACGTATCGGAATCGTTTGACATTGAAGCCGTTCCCTCGTTTGTCTTGCTTCGCGGTCACACACTTCTTTCGCGCATCAGCGGTGCCAATGCATCTGCTCTCTCGGCAGCCGTGGCAACGCATGCCGCTCCTGCTCGTTCCAACGGCACCGGTAGCGTGTCCAAGACTTCGGCCGCCCCTCGCGCCGCTTCCGACGTTTACGATGCATCCAGCTCCACTCGCAACGGTGGCGCCGCTTATGCTGACGAAGAAGAGGAGGAAGATGTTGTCCCCGAAACGGAAGAGGAGATCTTTGCACGATGCAAGAAGCTCATGGAGCAGAGCAAAGTGATGCTGTTCATGAAGGGTGACCCTGAAACCCCTCGATGTGGCTTCAGTCAAAAGACGGTCAATTTGCTGCAGCAGGAGAAGGTCGAGTTCGGTCACTATGACATTCTCAAGGATGAAAACGTACGACAGGGTCTGAAGAAGCTCAACGAGTGGCCTACTTTCCCCCAGATCATTGTTAATGGCGAACTTATCGGTGGTCTCGACATCCTCAAGGAGAGCATTGAGAGCGGAGAGTTCCAGGAGATGCTCCAGGCTTAAGCAACTCTTGCCGTTTGATATCGAATTGGTTCTCATTGCCTTGTACACTAGTAATTTTCCGCAAAGATCTTATTCAACGAGCTGTCTATTTCGTTGAGGGTATTCATGAAATTGGTTGTCTTCAGATCTTCCAAATCTCGACACCGTCCCAATCGTCTCTGGACCAGGTTGCGCCATCACCGAGCGTATCAAAGATTTTGCGGATGCGTTTTGTGGGGATCTGTTTGAAGGGAAGCCCAAACCCTTGGCTGGCGATGCGAAGGGCTTGAGCGACATGAGGCGGATCTCTGCGTTCCAACGCGAGCAACACTGTGGGTCGGGAATCGCTCTGACAGTGGTAGAAGTGAGCAATTGTGGAAAGCAGGGGACGCACGAGGGAAGGCTCGTAGATTGTGTCTGCTGTCATGATCAGATCAAAGCTTTGCTGCTGTGGTATGTGACCAGCTGTATTGACCATGAACGGGCTAGCTGTCGTTGGAATCCGGGGTTCTTGACTCCACTGCCAGTTGTGGGGTGGGACAGTCCAGTCGAGTTCGCCTACATGCACTTGACCTGCAACCGCCTTCCCCGCATTGACAAGCTGGTAGAGACCGGCTTCGATGCTGGGTCTGAGCACGGCTTCGAGCACTGGAGGGATATCCGTTGCAGCCACCTGCCAGCCAAGCCTAGCCATGAGAAGCGACAGCAGCCCTGTCCCTGAACCCAGCTCGAGCACCCTATTCCGGGGTTGATCTATGCTGCTATGACGAGATCCCTTCGCATATGTATGCAGCAGATAGGACGAAAGCACCTGGGATGACAGCCAGAGCGACGATCCGGTGCTGTTGGTGTCGTTGCGCTGAACTAGGCGGAAGGAGGTATCGATGGAAGGGAAGTGATAGACAAGCTCAGCGAGATGCTTCGTTTGATGGGCGGGGAGATTGACGGCCCTCGAGTATGCTAAAGAGCTGTCTTTGCTTGCTGCCGAGTCGGAATCGTTGTCCGAGTGACCTTCGTAGTCGTCTGTGACGGGTGTAGCGTCCTTGGTAGAATGTGACAATGGTTTTCGACCTGTTCGTAAACCTTTGCGAGGCATCTCAGCAACGCTGTCAGCTCGGCAGTTGCCCGAAGCTCAGCTTAGTCTGTGTCTCTGTTCATGGCGAGTAGCATTGCAATCGCGAGCTGCAAGACTGCTAGGGTCTCGTTATGAATGAGGCTCAGAGGGAAGAAGGAAGCAAGAAAGCGAGCGCCTCATGCATCATACAAAGTGGAGTAGCGTAGGTCACGTGCACCAAGCGTGTTGGGGGGTTCTGATTTTCCAGCGTAAACTCTCTCCGCAAGCTGAGTGATTTGACACTCAAAATCAAATTTGCACGGCGCGAAACGCGTCTCTTGAAAAGAGCAACACTCGAAAAATGCGCAGCAGCAGCAGCAGCAGCAGCAGCAGCAGCCCGCCCCCGCCTTCCTCACGCTCGGCCTGTTAGAAATTATAGACCGAGCCCTGCGACTGAGAGAGCGAGATGGAGAACAACACACAGCAACAGCCGCAAAGAGCAACATCATCCATAGCTTGATCGTCGACCACCACCTTATATCGCGCCAATCGAACAGCAGTGGCATCAATAACAACAACAGCAACGAAATTTCCCAACATCATCCTCACCATCAACACTTCATCACGTCATCATCCTGCCCTCATTATCGTCGGCGCACACACACGTTTCGACCACCACCATGGCGTCCGCCGTCAACCCATCCTACCCCATGTCCTCGGCGCGCGTCCCGCCTGATGCGGTCAAAGGAAACAGGGATGGCAACTACTCGTCCTTCCCCGTTGTCAAGATCGACGAGCTGCTCGGTGTTCTTTCCGAAATGGGTCTCTCCATCTCCCCCGAAGACCTGCAGAAGCCGCAGGGTCACGTTGCGCATCGAGTCTTTGTCGCCTTTCTCGAGTGTCTCTCCGGCACAACCACCGAGATGATGGATGGTAGGCGTCACGAAGCGCTAGCCTCGGCCGAGTACAGAGAGCTCTACGAAGACGGTCTGCAGATGCTCATGTTTTTCCGCGAGGTCAAGGACATGATGAACGCAGCCACGCTGTACGATTTTACATTGCAAGACCTGACACGCCCCAACCCGAAGCGTTTTCGTCGTCAAATGTCGGCGCTGGTCAACTTCTACCGTTTCCGGTCCGACCGCATTGTCGAATTCGAAGAGCTGGTTACCGGGGCTGAAGATCTCGAAAACAAGCGCAATGAGATCGAAGACGATATTGACCGCCAACGAAGCGAGTTGGCTCGTTTCAAAGCGGAACGCGAACTCGACGAGCCCAAAGTCAAAGAGCTGCAGCGAATCAATGCCGAAATCACTGACGATCTCTTGGCAGCGAGGAACCAGCAGAAGGAGACCATGGAGGAGCTCGAGGAGCTCAAGAAGCGCAAAGACACGCTCGCCGTCAAGCACGCCGAGTTGGCACAGGAAAAGTTCCAGATCTACGAAAAGATCACCTACCTCGAAGCACGGGTCGTCTCGAGCCCAAGCAAGATGAAGAACAGCGTCCGCGAGCTCGGTGAGCAACTCGACAAGGACACCGTCTCGCTGCAAGAGACGCTCAAGAAGGTGGAAGAATTCAAGCGAAACCTCGAGACGCTCGAAACGCTCAGCAACGATCTTGAGAGCTGCATGAATGCGATGCACGAAGTCAACCTCGAGATTGTCAAGGGCAAAGAAGAGGTTCAGAACCAGGCCGACTTGCAAGCTCTGTCCCAAGGAATCAACAACCAGCTGGCTTCGCTCAAGCACTCGCTCGAGATGACCCAGTACGAAATGAAGAGGTTGGAGGACAAGCAGAACCGCAACCGCAAGACGTTGATGGACATTACCGAGAAGCATACCAAGAAGATGGAGAATTTGCAAACTGAATTTGAACAGGCCAAGCAAGAACGCAACCGCAAGAACCAGCTGGCCGAGGTCAAGAATGCCGAGTCGGAAAAGATCGAGGCAAAAATGGCCGAATTGGAAGAGGCGTACGAGGGCTATCAGAAAAAGATGATTCGGCAGAAAGATGCTATCGAGACGGCAGTGAGGCTGTACATTAGCACACTGACCAACTCATTGCAGCTCGAAAGATTCCAGGCGTAGAGTCGACTGCTTTGTGTCGCTGCGCTCGATTTCACTATATACCTTGTAGAGGCGCTCTTGTCGGATTTGTCCAGGCGTCTCCTCTTCGTCTCTCTTTTACCCCTTTCTGCGATGGTAGTTCCTGCTTTGTTTCGTTGCCGTTGTACTTGTAATGCTGTGGATCGTATCTTGAACTCGTATCATTCATCTGCGTGTTTTTGGCTTGTCTCGCCAGTTCTTGTCGTGAATCAACCATGGACGAACAAACAGTCTTTCACTCTCGAGCACTTGAAAAAAGCTGAAGCATCGTATCGAGAGCAGCCCTGTAATTTGATCCCACTACGACATGCGCAACCCCCTCACATTCCTCACCTCAGCCATACTCAACCGCCAACTAATGCCGCTCGACACCGCATTCTGGTACAGATCGCCTTCGTCATCGTCGCCGTCCAGATTCAACACATAACTCATCTGCTGTAACCTACTGAACCTGTCCCTCACCGGCAGGGTGGTTTGTGACTCCAAAAATGTCATGATGGCTCTGAGGTCTTTGTCGAACTTCAACGCGCCGAGTTCGGTGAATCGCATCCCCATGACAAACGATTCCCAGGGTTTGAGCAGAGCATCAAGGGCCATTCCTACGTACGTGTTGAGGTTGGCATCGGTAAAAGCGCCGCGGAAGTGGTGGAAGATGAGGTCCCAGGATTTGGCGAAGCGGCGCCGCACTAAATCGCGCGATTCAGCGAGCGTGTAGGCTTCGTCGTCGAGAACGTACGATACCTCGCGGTACGTTTCGAGCAGCAGACCGTGCAGCCGCGGCGCGGTGAGTTGGGTGAAAAGATGCTCTATCTCGGTGCGCAGCGACGATCGCATCCGATGGACGAGTGACGACAAGCTCGACACAGAGGCCAGCGCCGAATCCACCTCTGTAGTTTCAAACACGCGTGCTAGGTTTGGCTCGTGTCCAACCTCGGCAAGAACCCGCGTCATGTAGGTACAACTCACATCCAGAACATTGAGATACGTGATAAACACTGTACGCATCTCTCGACTCGCTGCATCTTTGCGCGGGCCGTCCACGGTCATTGACCCTGAAATGGAGCGCCACAGCGTCTCCATCTTTCGCACAATGACTTCGATGTAGTCTTGCTCGACGGCGGTTCGAACCGCTCGGGCCATTTCGTCAAGCGTGGTGAGCGACGCGGTGGAGAGGATGCGAGCCAGGACGGTTCGGATCACGTAGAATGCATCATCGAGGATGGACGATGTGTAGGGGCGCGAGGTGGTATCGGGTTGGTCGATGCGGAACGCTTTTTCGAGTGAGTTGCGGAGGTACCACGTCTCCATGGGAATGTAGGTGGACTTCATCGTCTCGAGCACCTCTTGACCCAGCTTGGATGTGGCTGCATGGTCGATGATTTCAATCGCACCTTCGTCATCATTCGGATCGCCGTCGTTTGCAGCCATGGCGCTGGAAGCAATGGAGCTGCGTCGATCGATCGAGGCGATTGAGGTGCGGCGGAAGTCCTTGAGTGGCTCATCCGCTTGTGCTGCGCGCTCGTCTTCGAGTGTTTTGGCTCGACCACTCTCTGCTTCATCTTGCTCCGATGATAATCGGCTCTGTAAGAACCTTCGATACAAGCCCCACCTCGAAGACATGGCAGCCAGCTCGGTTAAGATCCGATCCACTTCTCGTCCATCCGGGCCTGCAGGCTCGTCGAAGGAGCTGCTCGCCGTTGACGCCGGTGCCGGACTCGCGGTCCGACCGGGAACGCTAAATGCAGCTTTGAAGGTAGACTGTTGCGTTTTATTCGCCAACATCGCTCCCGTGAATCGATACGATTGCACCTCATCTAATCTCCTTCGTACGTTGCGATCTTCACGCCACGAGTCCATGATGCGATGTCCTAAACGATCGCATTCTTCTTGCAAGCCTGGCATGACTCCGTGTCCGAAATTGCCAAGACCGTAGTGTCGGTCGACCACTGGCTGATGCATATCAATGAGCATAGCCAAATGCTCAAAGAGCGAGGTGAGGAGCAAGGCGAAATGCGTCGGATGCTGCGCTTTGCCGGAACCGAGCGAGTCCGATATGCTGCGGCCCTTCTCGCGCACCATGGATCGCGCGAAGCTGCTATAGACTTCGAGACCTTCCTGCTTCCACCCCGCCTGAGGGAAGAGTTTGAAGAAGCGCGAAGCTTCTTTTTCGTCTTTGTTCTGCGTGGATCGGATAAAGGCGTCGGTGAAGGCGGCAAGCATGGTCTTGCGTAGCTCGAGCAGCGTGGTTTCCGGCGGCTCGGGAAGGTCGGTTGTGGGTACGACAGCTGCTGCAAATTGAGATGATCGTATGACAGGGTCGATCGCCAATGCTCGACGACAGTGCATCGTCGCCATGTCCCAATCCCGATGCTCGACGGCAGAGGCAAGCAGGGAAAGGGACGATTTGAGCTCAGCGACGCGGACTGCCCACTCGGTCGCGAGCGCAATACGTTTGCGTTCTTCGTCGAGCCGTCGGACCCGCTCCGAGATGCGCTTGGCGACAGACGCCGAGCTCTGGAGTCGCCGGTCGAGCACATTGGCTTCTTCCTGGATGAGCTGGACTTGGGGTGCTAGACCCGAAATGGAGCGCCTAGCATCAGCGACGACGGGTTCTGACTCCTCAAAAAGCGATACGAGCTCTTCGTCGAGGGCAGCAGAATAGGTTGAGAGGTCGGACAAAGCTTGCACTACAGCAGAACGGCTGGTCAGCTGATAGATGTCGGCAAGTTGCGGTGGTATTGGTGGTGTAGGCTGTTTGGCAGGACTAGCAGACAATGTCGGCTTGATGGCAGCAGGCGTGGCCTCAGAGGAGGAGGGACCGGATATTGTCATCGTAAAAGGGTCGCCATCCGAGCCGAGTCGACGCTACGGGGTGTAGCTGGACGAGAAGGTGGTTTGGTCAAGGGAGACCAAATCAAGAGTGTCAGGGCTGAGCTGTTTCAGAGCTGAGTGTTGGTCCGAGCTCGTTGGAACGCGCTGTGCCTGTTTACTGTGACAAGACTGTGCCTGTCCTCTGCCGCGTGAATTGCAATTTTGAGAAGGAATTTTGCGTAGAAACACCCTTTTCGGAAGCGTATTCGCAAAGTCTCGTTGGTCGTCTCACCACCACCGTTCCAGCCAAGGTCGTTACTCGCAAACATGGCGCAGATCTCGACAACCTCCGAACACACCATCCAGACTCTGGAGCGCATCGGCGCGCACTCGCACGTCAAAGGTCTCGGTCTCGATGACCAGCTCGAGCCTCGTCCTTCTTCGCAGGGCATGGTAGGCCAACGTGCGGCCAGAAAAGCGGCTGGTCTCATCGTCAAGATGGTCCAGGACGGCCGCATTGCCGGTCGAGCTATTCTTATCGCCGGTCCTCCTAGTACGGGCAAAACTGCTATCGCGATGGGCATGGCACAGACCCTGGGCTCGGACGTCCCCTTCACCATGCTCTCGGCATCCGAAGTGTTCTCGCTCGAGATGAGCAAGACCGAAGCGCTTATGCAGGCATTCCGTCGATCGATCGGCGTACGCATCCGTGAAGAGGCCGAGGTGGTCGAAGGCGAAGTGGTCGAGATCCAGATCGACCGATCCTTGACCGGCGCCACCAAGACGGGCAAGCTCACCATCAAGACTACCGACATGGAGACCATCTACGAGCTCGGAAACAAGATGATTGACTCGCTTCAGAAGGAAAAGATCACCGCCGGAGACGTCATTGCCATTGACAAGGCCAGTGGCCGCATCACCAAGCTTGGTCGCAGCTTCACCCGAGCCCGAGACTACGACGCCATGGGCAGCGATACCAAGTTTGTCCAGTGTCCCGAGGGCGAGCTGCAACGTCGAAAGGATGTCGTACACACCGTCTCGCTTCACGAAATCGATGTCATCAACTCGCGAACGCAAGGCTTCTTGGCGCTCTTCTCAGGTGACACGGGAGAGATCAAGCCCGAGCTGCGAGAACAGATCAACACCAAGGTGGGAGAGTGGAGAGAAGAGGGCAAAGCCGAAATCGTACCTGGTGTGCTGTTTATCGACGAGGTGCACATGCTCGATATCGAATGCTTCTCGTTCCTCAACCGTGCGCTCGAATCCGAGCTGGCACCGCTCGTCATCATGGCATCCAACCGCGGTATCTGCCGTATTCGCGGCACACGATTCCGCTCACCCCACGGTATCCCCATCGACCTCCTCGACCGTGTTCTCATCATCAGCACCAAGCCGTACGAACTCGCAGACCTCAAGCAAATCCTCACGATTCGCGCAGCTGAGGAAGAGGTGTCACTCAAACCAGAGGCGCTCGAGGTGCTCACCCGCATGGCGTCCGAGACATCGCTTCGATATGCTATCAACCTCATCACCACAGCCAACTTGGCGGCCAAGCGCAGAAAGGCAGACGCTGTCGAGGTGGCCGACGTGCGCAGAGTTTACAACCTCTTTGTCGACGAAAAACGCAGCGTGCAGTACCTCAAAGAACACGCCGAGCAGTTCATGAACGAGTCGGACGAGTATGGTGATGTCGATGGCCTTGGCTCGGGTGCGCCCTTGATCGGACGACAGGCCGCTGCCAGTGCTGTTCAGGCTTGAGGGTTGTTTGAAATCGCCTGTCACCCTTTCAACTTTCAACGGGCCCAAAAAGCGTGCACTTTGATTCGCACGCTGTGTATTTTTACTTGCTTCTTTCCCACTCCTAATGGCGCTTTTGCTAAACAGCCTCAGTGTTTGATCTGATCTCTCAGATTGAGTTTCATGTTGATCTTCGGCGCATGCCATTATTGCAGTTATGTGTTATGGCAGAGAATGTCCAGGCTAATGTGATTGGTCTTTGTCTTGAGAAGCTATGCTGAGGACCACTTGGGACGAAATTGAGCTCGAAGGTGATCGAAGCAAAAGAGAAATTCGAGCTTTAAGCGTTTTGAGAGACACGAATCAGCGAGGGTGGATCAACCCGCTTTTTTTCCTTTTCTTTCGATGCCGTGCCTTCTTACGCTTCGCCTTAACATATGACTGTCTGGGCATAAAAATTTAGTCTCGGCTGCTGCGCTCTCTTATCGCTGCGGCCAACTTTGCTGCGCTGCCATATTGTATTTTCAAAGCGTTGCTAGACACAACCACTTTGCTTGCCATCACCATCACCAACCCACAACCACACACAGCAACGCCCCTACTGTCCGTATCAAGGAACAGATCTGTACTGCCTTTGGAATTGGTCCGGCCCTCTACAGCATCAGCTCTAGCTACAAGGGATCCACTTGTGCTAGAACGGATTGTTGGTCAAGATGCGCGGTCGCTCCATTCACGCACGAGCATTGCTTAGGCAGACGAGCTCGCATAAGAGCGCCGCCGCAGCGATAGCCACTCCTTCCGCTGCGACCATCTCAAGAGGCTTCATCTCGAGCTGCGGTCCTCGGTCGACCCGCTCGGCATCCCGTCGTGTATCGTCGTCCGTGCTTTCGTCGTCTTCGTCCAAGTCGTCTGGCAACTCGGCCTCTTCAAACAGCGGCAACGCATCTTCTGGCAGCAGCAGCAGCAGTTCGGCCGCATCTTCTTCTTCTTCAGCATCGAACGGTGCTGCCACAGAGCAGCGCATTGACTCGGCATCAGCATCTCCTCTCGTCAAGGTCAAGGTCAACTCTGCACGTCTCGCAAAAGCTGGAACAGCAACTGCTAACCCACCGCCTTCGTCGATCGCCAATGTCGCTTGGGAGAGCTTCTTCTCCAATGGGCGACCTTTGTTGCAGCACGAAATGCTGCCGCCACGACCCAAACGTGCTGGTGGGTTTGGCTCTTCCACTTCGCCCTCGGGCGGCTCTCTGACGGCGATTTTCACTTCGGACGGCTCCCTGGCAACATTTGGCAACTTTGCAGCTGAGTCACAGCAGCAGTGGAGGCGAAGGATGCGTACCATTGCTCCCGAGCGCTTCAACGAGCTGATCGACGGTCTTGCTGGAATCGAGTCAGAGACGCAAGCGGCCTCCAATGACGACGCGGCAACACGTTGGCTTGTATCGAGCTTCCACCCCGAGTCGGATCGCGTTGCAGTCGAGTCGGCAAAGCTGGAGGAAGAAGAGCGCATCAGGGAAGAGGAGGAAGAGGCGGTTCAGAACGCCCTCGATCGCGGCGAGGACCCGGAAACGGCGCGCAAGCTGGGTGCCGAAGCCGATCTCATCATCCTCGGGGAGCCGCACGGTCCTTCCGCCGACTGGTCGCGTGGTGTGACCACCTACCTCGCCGAAAAGGGTCGGGCTTATGAAGCTCCACCCGCTCCCTCGGCGGAAGATTCGATGGAGGTAGCCGAGCAGCTGGAACCACCTCACGTGGCCAGCAGCGTCTTCTTCACCGACGACGATCCCAATCTGATGCTCTCGCATGCCCTTGTCCAGTCTACGCTGCCGCTGGCGCTCAAATGGGACAAGCTCGTGGCTCAGATGGACGCTGTGGCGCTCAACGACCCTTCGCGCGCTGAAGCGGTGGTCGATACGTCCAAGCTAGACGCTGAATTGGATGCAGTGCGCGGCAAGCGTGTAAAGGTGAGCCCTTTGCTCGAGGCGCACAACATCATGATGGACAGCGTGAGGAGGAAGAGGAGAAAGAAGATTAGAAAGCACAAGTACAAGAAGCTGCGCAAGGCGCAGCGTGCTGAGCGACAGAGGATGAAGAAGTAGTCGCCGCATTTGAGCTTTCGACAGAGCAATATAGTGCACTTTGTATCCAGCATGGTCGTGATATAGAAACCAGTTCTCTTTCAAGTTGTGTATAAGGTGAGATGGGACCGTGGGGCATATACAGACGGGTAGCAGGCAATATCTGCGGTGCGGCAGATGTGTTTTTGAGACAAGTGATGGAGGGTCGAACGCAGAGTGAGAGGCTCGATCTGTGGTTTGCCTAAACAAGGTATAGGGTGTTTGGTGTAAGCGGCGGTGAAGAGCCAGAAAAGGAGTTGGTTGGCAATTGTGACGCGAACACTACCTCGGTTGTCCCTCCCTGCGCGGAGAGCAAGTTCCGCTCATCTCCTCGAAAACCGAATCAAGAGCGTAAGGCTTGATGATCGGCCCTCGGGATGCAGGGGCGCCTGCATGCAAGAGAAGAAAAGAGGGTTGAAGAATGAAAAGCACAGCAGCAGCAGCTTGGCACTCTTGAAAGCACCAATCTAGCCAGCATTTGAAATTCGCGTCCGCGGCGGGCTGTGCGTGGTGACAAGGCCAATATTCTTGAGCGTGCGTGTCCTGATTGTTTTCTTGTTTTTTTTTTGGGAGAGAGAGAGAGAAAAAAAGAAAGAGAGAGTGTGTGTGGGCAGCATTCCAGGGAAAGGTCGCCCGTTCTCTGCTGTCCAATTCCCACTGCAAACTTGGGCTGGCTCGCTCTTGGCTCACTGCACCGAACGTGGGTGGCTTTTGCATTTCAGCCAGTCAGTGTAAGAGTGTCAGAGGGCGACACGCGCGACCAGCCACCAGCGTCAACCTTGTCTCGGCTCCATCTTGACCGTTCGTCTCGATTTCGCAGAGAGCATTCGCATCATCCGCATCATCACCATCGAATCGACCGTTCCTCCACTCCATCGGCTTCCATCCATCCGCCATCCTTCTCCTACTTTCGACCTTCCTTTCTCATCGCCATTCCTCTTCGACCTTCCTCTTGATTGCTGCCTTTCGATCTGGTCAGGCTTCCTCTCATCTAGGCTCTCGCTATCAGCTCAACACCGACAGCGTCGAAAGCAGGATTATACCTCCTATCTTGTTTGATCATCCCATCTATCTCGACTTCATCATCATAGACCACCTAATCTATACAAGCAAAGATGGCTCGTGATCGTCTTGCGGCCATGAGGGTAAGTTCGAATCCCATTGAAATAGCCGCGGATGGAAACACCGCGCTGTTCCGCACTGTTTTTCACATAAGTGGCCACGCATCCAAGATGGACTGACTTTGTTCAACTCTCTCTACTATTGTGCGCTCACGAACCAATACTCGACAGGCTCAACAAGCTGGCGGCTACGGAGGATATGGAGGAGGCAACAACGGCTATGGTGATCACTCGTATCCTACACAGCAGCAGGGAGCTGCGCAGGGCGGTTACGCTCAACCACAGCAGGCTTACGGTGCGCCTCAGCAGCCACAGCAGGGCGGATACGCTTACAACCAGGCAGGTTACGGTGCTCAGCCTCAGGCCGGATACGCTGCACCTCAACCCACAGGATACGGACAGATGCCGCAAGCTCAGCCAACCGGCTACACTGCCGCCGGGGGCGCCGCTCCCAACGCTTACGAAATGCAAAGCGTTGCTACCGAAAAGCCTGCTGGCGACATGAACTCGTTCTTTGGCGACATTTCGGAAATCCAGGATACCATCCGTCTGATTGACGAGAACGTCAACAAGATCTCGGACCTTCACTCTCGTTCGCTCAACAACATGGATGAGGCTTCTGCCCAGTACGCCGAACAGCAGCTTGCCAGCATCCAGCAGGAGACCTCTTCGCTCACCAACGGGGTCAAGAACCGCATCAAGCTGCTTGAATCGCAGAACAAGCGCGTTCCCGCCGGTGGTGACAAGAACGTGCGGAACACCCAGATTGGCGCTGTCAAGAACCGTTTCAAGGAGACCATCCAGCGTTACCAGCAAGTCGAACAGAGTTATCGTCAGAAGTACCGTGCGCGTGCTGAGCGTCAGTTCCGCATCGTCAAGCCCGACGCTACGCAGCAGGAGATCAAGGCGGCGTTGGACGACGATCAGAATGGCCAGATCTTCTCGCAGGCGTTGCTCAACTCGAATCGACACGGTGAGGCCAAGGGAGCGCTTCGCGAGGTGCAAGAGCGACACGAGGACATCAAGCGAATCGAGCGTACCATTACCGAGCTCGCACAGCTCTTTAATGAAATGTCGATTCTCGTCGACGAGCAAGACGATGCACTCAACGTGATTCAGGAGCAAGGCGCACAGGTCGAGACCGACATGAACCAAGGTCTGCAGCACACCAACAAGGCGGTCGACTCGGCGAGAAAGGCACGCAAGAAGCGCTGGATGTGCTTCTGGATCATCATCATCCTCATCATTGTCATTGCCGCCATTGTCGTTGCTGTCATCTGCACAAGACCGGGCAATTGCGGTCAGAGCAACGGTACAGGCAACAACAGGAGGAGTTTGATCACTCGTGCGGTGCAGTATGGTCACGGCTTGGTGATTGACAAGAAGGATGCCCGGGCGTATTTGTTGCCTGATTTGGGCATGTAAGACGACGTTTTTGCGCCGCAGAAAAGGAGACAAAAAGGTTCTTGCTCGAGGAAGAGCGGTGCGCTCGCCTCTCTGCGACACACACACACACACACACTCGTTTGTTTTAGGTTTAGTTCGTTTCTCTGGCTGCGTCGCCCGTTCCCATAGCGGCGACGTTCGCTACCGTCTTTTTGCAAGGTTATTCGCTTGTCAATAGCACTTCAGTCTGTGGTTTGGACTCTGCTTCTGGACAGGTGTGATGATGGGTGGGAGCGACAAGAACCAAGTGCGTGACCTGAGGAAGCGGCTCAGAATTTTGTGTGGAGGAAACCCAGCGTGGTCGCGCACGGACGTGCCCCCGTCCTGCCTGCTTCTTGATGCTTCTCCCGCGCTTCCAATACCTTTCTCTCCTTTGCACATTCGTACTCGCTTCAGCTGAGACCTTCTAGACAGCGATGCCGTCCACATCTGGCATACGCCCGCTCGACAGCTTGAACGCATTCGAGATGCAATCGTACCTGCAGTCGTATAATGAGGCTTTGGCGCGCAAGTCGATCGGAGCACCGCAGCTGGTGCTGCTCGACGAATGGTATCAAACGCTGCCGACACTGCATGCGGTATCGGAACTGAAGCACTCGATTCACACGAAAGACGATCTGGTCAAGCTGATGCGGTGGAAGCTGGCACGCGAAAAACATCGCCCGACGCTTCTCTCGCTCATCCAGTCGAATTCTGCGTCCGACTGCGAGTCAACATTAAAGCAGGCAGCCACGTTTCTCGTCACGCACCAGAACAAGCCTATGCCAGGCCAATCCGATGACGAGGCGCAGTGGCTGCTCGTAGAGCAGACAATGAAAATCCTTATGCGCCTCAAAGGCGTAGGGCCCGCTACCAGCAGTGCTATCGTCGCGAGTTGGTCCGATTTCGGCATCTTCCAAAGCGACGAGCTCGTCATGGCTGTACTGGGAGCAGATGTCAAGATCAATTATACGCCCGCATTCTACAAGAAGTTCTATGCAAAAGCGACCGAGATGCTGGAGAGAATAGTGGGTGAGCAGGAAAAAGGAGTGATATTGAGCGTCGATTGTGGGAGGACGATGGAGAGGGTTGCTTGGAGCATGTTTCACCAGCAAGGGCAGGGTGTAGCCGGTGCAAAGGATGCGAGCGATGGGCATGCTGCGGAAAGTCAGACGACACAAGCGCCAGAAATGTCAGAAGTGTCAATAGAAGAGAAAGAGGCTACGAGCATCAATGGCATAAACAAGCAGAAGGGCAAAGCGGAACACACAACGACCAACGCAAAGGGCAAGCGCAAGACAAAAGAATCCCAAGACAAGGTTGAAAAGGCAGACGATATATCGCCAACAAGGAGGACGTCGAAACGATTGCGTGCGTCGCAATGATCATTCAGATAATGCGCAGATTGCTACCCGGAACGAGCCTGTGCAGCGATGATTGACTTCCACAGCTCCATTGTCGTGAGACGAAGCGTGACATGGGAGAAGGCGATGACAGGAAGCATGACAATGACAAGGCAGAGTCTCGTCCTGAAACGATTGGTACAGAGTCAAGCGAAACAAAGTGCTCTGCATCCCTGCATACAATCTACCTCTGCCTACAGATGTGCGCAGCCGAGTCCACCAGCAGCCACAGAACAAAAATGTGATGATGTTTGACCTATCCTGCTTGTCTTCGTCCATCATTCTGCTCACCCTCCCAAAATGGACGCCGTTTGGAGTCTCCTGTTCAAACGACTTGGTTCGCTGCACTATGTGTGTAGAAGTGAAGCAGCTGAAGAGTTTAGAGATCAATCTGGGGGACAGCGCTGAAGGTGTTCAAGCAGCACTGGCAGTCGTTCCACCACGAAAGAGAGATGCAGCGGGTTGCGTGAGCCCTTGTGCTTACAGGGGCCGGCAAAAGCAAGACACGTCGTCAGCCATCACTTTCTCCAAGTTATTCACAAACGTGTCGAGGCATCGTCTTCAGGACGTAGAGGCCCCCGAAGGCAAGCGCAAACGTACAACGAACGACACAGAGTAGACGGCCAACACTCGGCCTCTGCACGAGCGGTCTGAGCGAAAGAAATCAAAACAGCGAAAGCGCAAAGGACAACCTAGGGAAGGCGATACTGCCGCACCTCAGAGCGACTCAGAAACTAGCTCTCGCAGTGCTTCGCATTCACCATCCTCGTCGATCCGCAGCTGGAGCACGAACAATGGTCACAAACCGCCAACGCGGCAAAGGTGAAAAAAAAAGTCCATTTGGCTTCGTGCATTTTGCATTCGAACCAAGTTTCGAGTTGGCAAACGTGTAGGTGAGTATACATCGGAACGATGGCGGTGCCCATCACTGATCCGGCCTCCACCCACTCATCTCGCCATACTCCTGCTCCTCGTTCTCGGGCCCACGATGTGCACCCTCCAGGATCTGTTTCTGTGTCAGCTTGGCGAAACCCTTCTTCTTTCCCGCCTCGCCGTTCTCTCGCCCACTGCCCTGTTGTCCACCACTTCCACCCTGCGCATTGAACAAATCCAAAATCTGCTCCGTCTCCATACTATCCATGCCCGAATTCTGCTGGTTCACCACGCTGTTCGCTACGTTCAACTTGAATCGCTGCAACCCCATGATCTTGGCCTCGAGCGTGTTACGCGTGATCAAGCGGTAGACGTTGACCACCTTTTTCTGACCGAGCCGATGCGCGCGGTCCATGGCCTGGAGATCTTTCATGGGGTTCCAGTCGTGTTCGACAAAGATGACTGTGTCTGCCCCGGTGAGGGTGAGGCCGAGACCGCCGACCTGCGTGGTGAGAAGGAGGACGTCGATCGAAGGATCCGCGTTGAACGTCTGCACGATCGAGTGACGTTTCTCCGCGCTGACAGAGCCGTCCAATCTCATATACGAGACAGACGGCATGAGTGCAGCGAACAGGTCGCGTTGGATGATATCGATCATCTGCTTGAGTTGGCAGAAGATCAACACTCGGTGTTGCGAGACAGCACTCTCGCCTCCACCGACGTCGCCCGATCCCATCAGGTCCGATCCGTTCCCACCACCAGCACCGCCATTCCCGCCACCGACGCCACCACCCCCGATCCCACAGTCCAACAACAGCTGTCGCAGCGCTTGCAACTTGGGCGAATGCGAGATGTCGCTCAACGACCCACCGCCCTTGATCAGCTTCTGCTTGATTGCCACGTGCTTCGGATTGTCGTCGGTCAACACGAGCGACGGGTGGTTGACCAGCTTGCGCATGTACTGCAGCGCCTTGAAAACGTGCTGCTTCTCGGCGCTCGGTTCCTTCCCTCCCGAACCCGCCGCAGACCCAGCAAACGCTTCGGCTTCGTCTTCGTTCTGCTCCTTGCTAAAGTCGTCATAGAGCTGCTTCTGGATCTCGCCCAGATCGCATTCGATGTCCTGGATGATTTTCGGCGGTAGATCGTCCAGTACGTCCTCTTTCAATCTCCGCAATAGGAAGGGGAGCACCTGCTTGTGGAGCGCTTCCAACGCCAACGCTGCCGCTTCCTGTTCCTTGGCACTCAGCTTTCCGTCGCGCGAAGCGATGATGGGTTTGCCGAAGCGCTCATGGAAGCTTCGCTCGGTGCCCAGGAACCCAGGCATGAGGAAGTCGAACAATGACCACAGCTCGAGCACATTGTTCTGGATCGGTGTTCCCGAGAGCAGCAATCGGTGGTTGGCTCGAATCATCTTGATTGCCTTCGTCGTCTTGGTCTTGGCCGAACGGATCACATGGCCTTCATCGAGAATGCAGTAATTCCATGAAATCTGCGAGAGAGCCGCGATGTCATTTCGCACCACATCGTACGACATGACGACTGCATCGTATCGATGGATCTCGCCCTGCAAGCGGGTCCGTTCGGCTGGTAGACCCGAGTAGAGCAGTGGACGAAGATTGTTGGCGTACTGCTTGATTTCGTGACACCAATGTCCCGTCAGTGTGGGCGGGCAGATGATCAAGCTCGGCAAGGGCTTTGCATCGGCCGCCTGAGTGAGCTTGTATCGCTCGGCACGCTCGAAATGCTTTGAGGAAAGGATACAGATTGACTGGAGCGTCTTGCCCAGACCCATGTCGTCACAGAGAATGCCATGCAGCTGATACTTGGCGAGAAACGCCATCCAGTTGACGCCATCCTGTTGGTACTTTCGTAGCTTGGCGTTGATCTTGACCGGGATTTGGTACGGCTCGACTTTGGACCCATCGAGTAGTTGCATGAGGAATTTCCGCTCGGTTTCTCGGCGCTGCAGCAGATCGGAAGAGAAGCCAGGCGGATCCGGGAGACCTGCTTCGAGCGGGACCATTTTGACAAGCGAGGCGAATGTGTTTGTCGCAACCAAGCGAACCTTTTCGTCATTGTCGCTCATCCGACCGAGAACTGGCACAATGAGGAAGATCACGTACGGCAAGATTTTGAGGTCGAGCTGCTGCACTGTGTGATAGATCAGCTCGACAGCACCCTGACGATTGGTGATGGATGCAGCATCGCCAACAAGCGGGACCACCTGCTCTACGGCGTGCTTGAGCGCCACCTCGGTGAGACAACTGGCGACGACAGCGAAGCATTTTGCTGCTGCTGAGCGGATTACGGCAAACTTGCTCTGAATCGCGAGTGTGAGCGCTGGTAGCAACTCGACCACCTTGTCGCAGAGAGAGCCTTTGAGGTTGGGCAGATTGACATCTAGCACTGCGCATGCATCAAGAATGCCCTGTCCAAGATCATCCTGCTTTGCAATGAGTGCATCTGCTTCGTCAGCAGTCGAGCTGAACGAGGTCAGTAACGAGTTGCTCATGCAATGCCACAGCATCGGTACCACCTCGAACAACCTCTCTCCAAAGAGGCTTGCGAGCTGCGCCAGCGCCGCAGCAGCACCGCGACGAATTAGCTTGCCTTGCAGCACTTCTTCCGACTCGGTTGGTTCATCCTTAGCACTAGTTCTGCCGGGTCCCCTAGGCACGACGGCAGGCTCGTTCATGCTGAGGATGCCTTCTCGAGCGTTCTTGCTGGCAGCAAAGATAGCAACGCGGGTCGTGTCCTGGCATACGAAGGCGCACAGGTTCTTGACGATCTTGTCGCTGGGATTCGACTTGGCAGCGGGAGAGACGCAGTATTCGACCAGCTTGGCCACTGAACGTGCTGAACGAGTCTGAAGATCAAGATTCTCTTCGAACTTCACGCTGTTCATGATGCTGCGGATGACCGGGTTGAGTTTAGCAGGAAGCATCTTAAGTGAGATGACGGCGCCGGCGATCGAGGCAAACACCTGCGTATCCTGCTTCTCCTTATTTGCCTGGTAGAAGCCGATCGCAGCGATGAGCTTGCGTCGTCGGTCTTCCAGCAAAGGCAAGGCTGCCTTCTTCGCTTTCGATCCAGCCTGCGCGAGCAACGAATCGAATCCGTTCGAGGCGACGTCCTTGGCAGTATCGACAGTGAAGGCATCTACCATCATGCCGAGGGGATCGACAGTGGTCGGCAGCGCTGGAATTTTGGCCTTTGGTACCTTGGCATCGCGCTGGAAGGAAGTGTAGAGTCCCTGACACTCGGCCTGGATGCGCTGCAGCATCACAGTCATCTCAGCGTAGGTGGGCGGTGCTGGCGTCTCGAGAGCGCTAATGAGGCGGCTAGAAATGTCAGCGACAATGGTGCTCGAGTCCTTGAGATCCACGTCAAGGCTGGCGCAGGCCTGAGCCCACTCCTGGATGATGGCAGCCGCTAAGCACTTTTGCAGCGCCGACGTCGATTCCAGATACTCGCGGAGGATTCCGCCAAAAGCGAGCTCATCATCGCCGCGAGGGAAGCGAGCCAGCGCACCACCGAGCGCCTCAGCTGCACTCAGGCGGCCACGAATAACAGTGTCGACACCGACGAGCGACAGGTCCTGCGTCAAGATGCCCTTGTCCACGTTGTGACGGTTGGCATCCGCATGACTGCTGCTGCCGAACGACGCACTGTAGAAGAGCGCAAAGTCGATGGGCGAACCTAGCGGAGTCATAACGATTCGGAAGAAGTTGGCAATGTAAGGTCCCAGAAGATTCTGCACGGTGGTAGCGTCACCAGACACATGCGCGAGAGCATATCCCCACGCATCGGCGCTGGCGCGTCGGATCGGCAGCTTCTCTTCTACGACCAGATTTTGAAACAGCAGGCGCAATACGCGCTCATCAATCCAATCCTTGGGCAGCGATGGCACGGTCAAAAAGACGCGGAGTGCATTGAGCACCGACAGACGCACGCTAGTGATCGTGTGGCGGAAGAAAGGGAAGAGGCGCGGGATAAGAAGGGACAACGCACGCTGCTCCTGGGCTTCTGCACGGAGATGAACGACAATCCCCGGATGCTCGACGAGTTTGGCCAACAGGTCCATGACACCTCCGATACTGCTAGCTAGGTCGTCTTTGAGGTCACCAAGACAGTTCCACAGCTGATCAAGAAGCCTGCCGACCTCTCCAGGAAGCTTTTCGAGGATCACGTCGACGATCGGCACCAAAGCCGAGGCAGCTACAGCACGTACATCGTCGTCGTCATCTTTGAGACCGAGGATGGTTACCTCGACCACATCACGCAGCATCTTGGATGTATCGATACCGACAGACTCGTCCGAAAGTGGCTGGTGGTCTGGCTCTTCCTTCTTGACAGCAGCAAACTCGGTCTTGAGGGTACTTGAAGACATGAGCAGATCCTTCTTTACCACGACTTCGTACTTGAGACCAAGCAGACCCGCATGGCGCACTTCCCAGACATAGCCCTTCTTGCCTCGCTTGGCTGCAAATCCAGCATTCAAGTCGGTAGCAGCGCCTTCGGCGGCGTGATCTTGCCGAATCATCTGCAGCAGCACGTTATGAACCGAGAGGATGGACGACTCGGGCATGTGAGGTAGCAGGCATGCAAGTGTCTGACTCGCGGTCTCACGTACGGGAGCGACGACCTGGTCGAAGACAAAGTCGCCAAGACGGTCGAGTGCAAAGACGCAGAGAAGCTTGATCGACATGTCATCACACCATGCCTTGTGCATCCTGGCATTGTCGTGTTGGGAAGCGAGCTGGACCTTTCCACCGCCGGAGCCCTGAGTCTTGAGGAGTTCTCTGAGCCCAAGCGCAGCACCGTGGCGCGTCTCCCAGGTAGGGCTGAAGAGATCGACGCTGAGCGTGTCGACGACGAGGCGGAACGGCCATTCGCCGGGCCTCACTTGAAATGGATTGGCTGAAGAAGTGTATGACGGTGCGCCTGCAGGTCCTACGGCTGGCGATGATGCTGCAGCGGGGGAGTCGGGTACTTCGGGTATGGGTGTGGGAGTGGAGACGCTGCCCGTAACAGCAGGCACAGAGCCTGGACCACCTGCAGGATGTTTAGGTGCAGGCGGAGGACCAGCAGAGAGATAGTCACCGGCTGACTCGGCGTTGACAGGAGTCATAGGTGTGTGCGAAAATCCGCCAGAGGGTGTCTTGACACGAAAACCAGCGGCAGCGTTGGGCGAACCAACATCGGAACTGTCGATAACCCTTGTCTTGGCTTCAGAGGGACCGTTTTTGCCCTCGAGCTTGCGCTTCCTCTTCAGCGCATTGCGCTCTCGTGCACTGAGTTTGCTCATGTCGATGTCGTCTGCAGGTGTTTCGGAGGCAGATGCAGCTGTTGCTGGAGACGGCGAGGGCGCCGACGCAGCCGAGGCGAGAGATGTAGAGATCGGGGTCAGAGGAGGAGCAGCTCCGTTGGTTGCAGAACGCGGTGGTGGAAGGCCCGATGCAGCAGGCGAAGCTGATGCCGCAGAACGGGGCGCTGGCAGCTTGGACTTGGATGCACCTCCAGCAGCCGTTCTCCAGTCGACGCTTCCCTGAGACGAGCGTGGGACAGAAGAGGCCGACGTCGACTCTCCCGTCTTGAGCTCCGCCTCAACGTCCATGCCTATGTCCATCTCGTCCAGCCCGAAGCCGAGTCCGAGCTTGCTGACAACATCCTTTTTGGCTTGAGCTAGACGGTCTCCACCAGCAGCGAGCGAGGCTTGTTCGAATTCCTTGCCCGCAGAAGAGAGTAGTTTGGTACCCGTTGCGAGAACAGTGGGAAGTGAAAAGGCATCAAAGGTGAGAAGCGACTCGGAAGCGAGAAGCTCAGAGACATCTGGCTTTTCGTCCTTGCTTTCTTCATCTGTATCGGTGAGCACCGACTTGGAGCTCTCGCCCGGTTTCGAGGGTCGAAGGTCTGGATCCCAAATTCCCGCAGCATGGCAGATGCTCTCGATGGCCAGAGCGGCAGCTACACGAGTGTCCCAGCTCTTTGATCGTAGGAAAGGTACCACCCTTGCGAGATACGAGGTGATCTCGTCCCAGTCCCCGTCCGTGCCTCGGTAGATGCCGAGTTGGTCATCGACGGAAGGGCCGGCAAAGTTGTGCTGCTTATGAATCTGTTCGGAAGTGCCGAACTTGGCGCTCTGCTTCTTCGAGTCAGCAGACGACGACGGCGCGTCTTCCGACTTGACCAAACCGTCGGCTTCGGGATCAAAGGCCGGCGTCGAAGTGCCAGAGCCGAATCCGTTGGAATACTTCGACGACTCGGCCTTGTGTGGCCTGGCGTGGGCAGCGGCTTGTTGGGCCGTGCTCTGACCTCGAATCCGCACGGCTGCAATCTGACCGAGCTGTTTTGCGGCTGTAGCACGAATGGCAGGGGTCGATCCGGTGTCGAGAAGCGACACCAAGCGATCCAGCCTTGTTGCCGCCATCTTGCCGAAATCAGGCCTGCCCTGCCGGCGCCAGCCCCAACGACGACGATGCTAAGACGCGTTGGTCCAGGCCGCCGGAATGACGAAACGAAGCGCTGCAGTTGACGCGTCGACTGCTAGTGCGCAGATCCTAGATGGTTTCGCGTCGCGTTGCTTTGCGTTCCTCGAAGCCGCTCAGCTGCCTGCAACGCGAGGTGATGATCACCTGCTCAGAATGCGGATGATGGACAAGACTCGGCTGGGCCAAGGCCGAGCAAGTAGAAAATGGGCGGTGGATGGTGCAGTCGGTGTTGATGTCGGTCCGCTTTTTTCTTTTTTGGAAAGACGGACTGGATTAATTATGGCTTCGACCTGCAGATTTCGCCAAGAGGTACGGCGAATATATACGACACGAGATCTGCGGTTTCTTCCTGACAGCGGCTCCGTCACGGCGCGTTTGACCAAAACTTGACTGAGCCAATGCAGGTCAACAGCAGCGAAGAAGAAGAAGGAGGAGAAGAAGAAAAAATGGGAAAAATCCAAACTGCATACTGTCCAAACAGCACAGCAGAGCACAGCGCCGGTCCTCCAGAGGTGGAGGGAAGGACTCACCGAAAAGGCGCGTTCCTCTCTCTCTCTTTCTTGTTCTCTGTGGCTCAGTTCAAGCAAACGGAGGAGATCAATCACAAAGGCGGAATTCTGGCCTGCGGAGCCAATCATCCAACCGTTCGTTTGCCTTTCTTTCTCTCCATTTTTTCCATTTAGCCTGTTGCCTTGCCTCGGCACACCCCAAAGCGCTTTTTTTAGCAGCCGATCGGGTTGCTTGGGTAATCGAACACTTCGAGTTCGAAGCCTCCCGATTCACTCGATCGACCCTTCTTCGCTCGTGCAAAAAAAGTTAGGTTGGAAGAACTCGACTGACCCGTAAAGGACCGGTCTGCAGCGCTTCTTTCGCTCCTCCTCTCCCTCCTCATCATCACCGGCCTCGTCAAGGACCAGGTTTTCGCGCCACGCAGCTGATCATATCAGGCCTTCGGCCAACATGTCTGCAGCATCGCTCGCTCGCTCTTTGGCTCGATTGAGCCTGGCCTCAACTTCGCAGACCACTCAGCTGACGTTTCGACAGCCCGCAAGACTGATCACTCCCATCACATCTTCGTCACTCCGCATTCAAACGCGCACTTACGCTACACCCGCCTCTTCTGCAGCCATCCGACTCGGTAACCTTCAGCCTGGTCAACCTACCAAGAACGTAAGTCGAGCAGACTCACATCACGTCTTACATGGCTGAAACAGGACTTTATCGCTAACATCATTATACTCATTCTTCTTGTCATTGCAATCCCACAGCGCAAGAGACTTGGTCGAGGTCCATCGTCGGGACGCGGCGGGACAAGTACACGAGGTCACAAGGGTCAAAAGGCACGAGCTGGAAATGGCAAACCCGTGCCTGGATTTGAAGGTGGTCAAAGCCCGCTGACTCGACGCTACCCCAAAAGAGGCTTCAACAATGTCCACGGTCAGACCTTTGTCGCTGTCAACCTGGATAAAATCCAACACTGGATCAACCGTGGATTGCTTGACCCTTCTCGACCAATCACCGCCAAAGAACTCTACGAAACACGCTGCATTCACTCGCTCAAGGACGGCGTCAAAATTCTCGGTGAAGGTGCCCCCCATCTCGAATCTCCCGTCAACCTCATCGTTTCAAGGGCGAGTCAGTCTGCAATCGAAGCGATCGAAAGGGCTGGCGGTAGTGTCGAGTGCAGATACTACACCCCGCTTAGCCTCAGAGCGCTGGTGAAACCGCACAAGTTTGCTGGCAAGATCTTGCCCAGAGCAGCTGATCCTATCAACAAGAAGGATCTGGTTTGGTATTCGTCCCCGAGGAACAGGGGCTACTTGGCAAAGAGAGCAGCACTGACGAAGGCGCTGGCTGCGGAAGAGGCGGCTCCTCAGGCGGAGACAGCATCAGAAGCTACTGCTTGAACCGGACACCGGACACAGCGGTCCTACATGTTTTGATACAGCCGCTCAGTGCACCTAATCACTTGTACTTTTAATCTTTCTCATTCCGATCGTTTCTCTGATTTTGTCTGAGTCTGTGAATGACGTTCTAGTGGGGAAGGTGGTGGATCCGAATTACATTAGCGTGGTGATGACAACGGTTCCAAGGTACAGAAGCTGGCAGTGCGGACGGTATCAAGTCATGGGCAGGCCGCGCAAGAAAGCCAGAGTGCCGAGGCAGTGATCTAGCAACCCGTTCAGCCGGTTGCTTTCCGCCGCCTGTGCGCGAATCAGCTTTCGAATCACACCCTTCATCCTCTTGACTTCCTCCTCATCCACCATGGCAAATGCGCCGTCCTCGTCCATGTCCTCCTCGTCCTCCTCGCCGTCCTTGCCGATCTCTGGATTGAAAGTTTGCAAGATCAAATCGGTATGCACCTTGAGCAGTGTAGCCAACAGCGCCTGAATCGCTTCAAAATCACGGTGCTGCTTGAGCCGTTTCAGCAGCATGGTCAGGAACGCTACCAAGTCGTCGTTCGACGTAAGCGATCGAATCTCAATATCCAGCTGCGGCGTTGAAAGCGTCTCGAGGTACAGAAAGAAGCCCGAGACATCGTCCTTCTCGGCGGCCGCTTCGAGACGCTCTTGGAACTCGGTCTTGAAGCTGATGCCGCCAGAGGAAAAGATATTTGACTTTGCACTGTTGTCTGCAGCGTCGCCGTCGGCTGAGTTAACGGGAGCTGTCGGGTCGAACTTGTAGTCAACGCCAGAGACCGTCTGAGGCAAGAAGAAGGGCGCTCGGTTCGCTTCTGGCTTCTGCGGTGCTGCTTTGGGTTTGTTGCGCAGTTTGATGGTGTCAAGATTGATCAGGGTCATCCATCGAGCACGAGGCATGGTCGAAAGCGTGAGCAAGCCGCCCTCCTCGCGAGAGGAGTCCACCAGCTGCGGTGGCGAAGTGTAAACACGCTGCAACTCGGGCTCTCCCACCTGCAGCATCGACTCGGAGAACTCGGCAAGAGCCGCATCCTCAACAACTCCTTGCACGGTCGGAAGAGCAACAGCAACCGAGTTTTCTTCTGCGTCGACCACCTCAGCAAGCTCATCGAGACCCTGCATAGCAACAGGCGAGAACTGCGCCTTATTGGCCCATAGGTAGATGCCAACACTATCGACGTGAGCTGTAGCTAGGAAGTCACCGGTTGGTGAAAACGTGACTGAAGTGGCAATACTGGCCACCTTGAAAGCGTCAATTAGACGAGAAGAAGGGATGTCGAAGGTACGAATAACGGCGTCCATCGAGGTGGCAACGATCCATCGTGCATCGTTGCTGAAACAAGCATCTAGGATGCGCCCGCGGAAGCCGACAAACTCTCGCACTATCCGGCGCGTTTCGATGTCTACGAGCCTGAGCACAAGGTCGTCGGAAACAACCAAGAGGAGGTTCGAGTCACGATGAAGTTGAATCGATGAAATGCCAGAGGTCGAGATGGTGGTGCGGTGCAGCAGCTCAGTCGAAGTGAAGTCATACCACGAAAGCTTGCCATCCATGGTACTGATGATAGCAAAGCGGTTGAGTGCATCCGTGGCGATGCCGGTAACAGCCGAGCCTTTGATACGGGCGTTAAGCGCTGCCTGTGCTTTTCTCGATCCTGCAGGGAATTCCTTCGCCTTGGCTGGGCCCGTCGGATCAAGAGGTCGAGTGTCAAAGGTCCTCCTGTGCGCATAAGACTGCATGTTGTATACCTCTACAAGACCTTCCGAGTTGCCGATGAGGCCAAAGTTGCCGCAAGCGCTGACAATGCCTGTTCGGGCCTCGGCGATGATCTTGCGATCCGCCGACGCCGACAATGGCTTTTTTCCCATCCTCTTGTCCCTAACCGTCCATGTATTGGCAAATTGACGACTCTGGTGCGTGGTGAGCACGTCATCCCAGTCACGACTGCGAGTCAAGCTGAAGGAGAGCGAGCTAGCGGCCGGAAGCTTGAGCGAAGAGACAGACACCGAAAGCTGGTTGCTCTTCTTCTGCAGCTCGCCTTGACTGAGCTCGTGCGAGCGCGAATCCCGGACCACCGAGATGCTGCGAATGGATCGGTCTCGTCCAGCAGAGAGGATCTCCTTGCCATCTTCGCCGTAGTAGCGAATGAGATGTGGAGGTTGGTGATGACCTGAACGGCCCTTGAGAAGGCGTGGAGGCATGGATGCCGACTCGAAGAACCACTGTTTGCAGCTGTTGTCGCCCCCCGACGAGATGAGCAAAGGCTGACCTGGCACAAATTCGACGCTGCCTACCGCTCCATCGTGTGCGTCCTGAATAGAATATGTGAGTCTGGGGCCATTGTTGACTGAACCTCGTCCAGAAGCCGCAGCTGGCTCGAGATCGAAGATGCTGATGTTGCCCGAGTTGGTAGCAATGGCGACCGAGTGCTGCTTGCCGTCAGATCGGAACGATACGGAGCCAGAGGAAAGGCCACCGGATGCGTGAATAGCGAAGAGACTCTCGTCAAGGCGGATGTCGTGCAAAAGAACGTGCCCGTCGGCGTAACCGACAGCTACGACATCTACAGCAGGCGACTGGGTCAGGTTGACGACGGCGGCTGTGGGAACGGAGGAGCTAGAACCAGCAGCCGATGAGCGGAGTCGTTCCGCTTCGTATGTGTGGACGAGAGAGCCTGTTCGGATGTTCCAAAGTGCCAGCTGACCATCGGTCGATCCGATCAAGATTTTGTTGAGGTAAGTGGCAGGGTGAAGAAGCGAGCTGGCTACAAAGTCGCCAGGCAAGTCGATGCGTCGGAGCAGCTCTGTGCTTGCGATGGACCAGATGAAGACGCTTCGTCCGTCGGACGACAGCGCCACGATGGTGTCTCCGAATACAATCAGCGAAGAGAGCTGAGTCGCTTCTCCACCCTGCGCTCCGGCAGCAGCTGTTGATGCATCTTTGTCAGTACCCGAATCCGAGTCTGAAACTGAGCTATCGACATCTGCGTCGTTCTGTCGGCCATTTGACCTGTCAAATTGTGCCATCAGATGGTCGACGGTATCGTAGACCGCATGCACCTTCCCACGCTTGAACAAGTACACCTTGGAACCTGCTGCAGCAAGAACGGCATCTGGGCTGAGCGAAACGACGAGGGACGAGATGGGCGCCGGCAACGAAGTCGATACGAAAAGTAAAGTCATTCTTTCTGCATCCCACATTGCCCAGCTATCGCCCAAGCAGGTAATCACGTTGACATCTGGTGTCGTCGCATCCTTGCCACCGAATCTGGTCTGGAGTGCGAAGGGCACTTCATTGCTTATCAAGCCGAGCGCGCGAAAGGGTGCAAACAGCCGATTCCGCGAGACGATTTTGCGAGGAGCAGACGAATTGGAGGCCGTACCTTGTGCGTTGTCGCTATTGCTGGCAGAACGTTGTCGTCTCCTTTTGGAGGTTGGTTCCACATTTGTTTGCACAGCCGATGCTGCTGCCGCCTTGCCGTTGACCTGCGCGGCGGCTGTCTTGGCCACTTTGGATGGCATGGTCGTACGGCGTATGTCCGTTTCCCACCTCCTATTTGGAAAATGTCCTGTAGAGTGGCGAGCTGAGGTCGATCAGTGAGAACCGTGAGGGAGAGAAAACGTCAGGGTGAGCTGCGAGAAGATGGTGGCGCGAAGCCTGTGACAGGATGGACATGAGAAGAAATATGACAGGAAGTATATGAGAAGAAATCAGCTTAAGAAAATTTCTCCACAGCGAACCCTGTCTTTGCAAAAATTGAAAAACGCCCATACAAAATGCAACGCTTCGGAACTCGGAGTCCGCTAAATGGATTTGTTCGCTAATGAGACTGCAGAACTGCCTTGCAAATACGTTTGGTCCTTGACCCTTTTTTTCTTTTTCTTTTTCTCGAAGATGAACGAGCTGAGCCTGCAAAATTTGGCAAATTTTGAAGAGGGTTCGAGTGACTGAGAGAGAAAGCAAAATTGGCCATTGGGACTTCTTTCTCCACTCTCTCTCTCTCTCTCTCTCTCTCTCTCTCTTTTCCTCACCTCCGCCATCGCTACAATCTAAACATCCTCCCCGCGAAGCCACGGACTTCTCTTGCCAAAAAGCTCAGAGCTTCAACAGCGAAGCTTTCGACTCGACCACAGCCATGGCGCCGAACAGAAACGACGAAGCGGACGCCGAGGCCGAGCTGGCCTCCCAGCTGGCCGCTGATGTCGCCGCCGCTGAGTCTTCGGCTGCATCCAAGGCCAAGGCATCATCTTCCTCTTCCTCTAGTACACCAGCTGCTGAAAGACAGCCTTTCTCCACACTCGACCTGTCGGAACCAACGCGGAAAGCCATCGATGCTATGGGCTTCAACACCATGACCGAGGTCCAGGCGCGTTGCATTCCACCGCTCATGGCTGGAAAGGATGTGCTCGGCGCTGCTCAAACAGGTTCAGGAAAGACGCTGTCGTTCCTCATTCCTGCTATTGAAATGCTTCACAGACTCAAATTTAAGCCAAGAAACGGAACGGGAGCCATCATCATCTCGCCTACTCGTGAACTCGCTCTCCAGATCTTTGGCGTGGCCAAAGAGCTCATGGCACACCACCACCAGACCTTTGGCATCATCATGGGCGGTGCAAATCGACGCGCAGAGGCAGATAAGCTGCAGAAGGGTGTCAACCTCATTGTCGCCACCCCCGGTCGTCTGCTCGATCATCTTCAGAACACCAAGGGTTTCGTCTTTTCCAACTTGAAAGCCCTCTGTATCGACGAGGCAGACCGTATTCTCGAGATTGGTTTCGAAGACGAGATGAGGCAGATTGTCAAGATCCTGCCAAATGACAACCGACAGAGCATGCTCTTCTCGGCAACCCAAACCACCAAAGTCCAGGATTTGGCCCGCATCTCGCTGCGACCGGGACCGCTCTACATCAACGTGCACGCAGATCTCGCGGCAAGTACAGTATCGCGTCTCGAACAGGGCTACGTTGTTTGCGAATCCGACCGTCGTTTCCTTTTGCTCTTCACATTCCTCAAGAAGAATGCCGGCAAAAAGATAATCGTCTTCATGAGCTCGTGCAACTCTGTCAAGTACCATTCGGATCTGCTCAACTTCATCGACGTGCCCGTGCTGGATCTGCACGGCAAGCAAAAGCAGCAGAAACGTACCAATACCTTCTTCGAATACTGCAATGCACCCTCTGGCACCTTGCTCTGCACGGATGTGGCTGCGCGAGGGCTCGATATCCCCAGCGTGGACTGGATCATTCAGTTTGATCCACCCGACGACCCGCGCGATTACATCCACCGTGTCGGTCGTACCGCGCGTGCGGGCAACAGTGGCAAGTCCCTGCTCTTCCTTCTTCCAACAGAGCTTGGCTTCCTGCGCTTCCTTAAGGTGGCAAAGGTACCACTCAACGAATATACTTTTCCCTCAGACAAGGTGGCCAACGTTCAGGGTCAGCTCGAAAAGCTCATCGGCAAAAATTACTACCTCCACCAATCGGCACGTGATGGCTACCGATCCTACTTGCAAGCGTACGGCTCGTACTCGCTCAAGCGCATCTTTGACATTCACAAACTCGACCTTGCCAAGGTAGCTAAGGCGTATGGATTCGCCGTACCGCCCAAGGTCAACATTACGATCGGCACTGGCTTGAAAGGCTCAGCATCGAGCAGCAACAGTGGTGGAAAGAGGAAGGAAGTGGATGCCGATGGAGAGGGAGAAGGAGAAGGTGGGGATGACGAGATCAATCCCAAGAGACAACAGAGTGATCGAAGGGCATACTACCGAAGGAATCATCAAAACGGTGGTGGCAAGGATCACTTTCGTAAATCGGGTGCCAATGCGACGGGCAACAAAGGTGGCAAGCAGTGGTCTCGCTGAATAGCATGCACATCCTGTCTTGCTATTTCTATGCTTTTCCGCGCATTCTCGTCACCACATCTCTGGTCTTGATCGCATTCGCATGTACTCTAGTTTTTCGTTTTTCGAGCATACGAATCATATACTCACGGACACGCGCATGAAAAGTGCTGATGAAAGAATGTAAATTTGACACGGATCATCGAGAGCAAGAAGCTTTTTGGACGTGCTCGATGAAAGTCTTTGAGATGGCCTCAAAGTGTGTCTCGTCGTTCTGATCGATCATCTCGCCTGCTGGAACATCGAGGGAATAGGACGGCGCGTAGTTAGGCCAAAACTTGTGGTCGGGTATTGCCGACTCGGAGGAGATCGCGTCGAGCGATGTAGATGCAGGCCCTTCCTCGACTGCCGACGCGTTGCCTTGCGAGGCTTCTTTTTGCTCCGTCAAAGGGAGAGGTTGATCGTGTTCGGGTACAGCAGCACTGCGATGCCTTTGAGTGCTTTTGCTATCCTGGAATCGACCCAGACAGACAGCAGTGAGGAGACTCCAGCACCGAGCAGCGTTTTCACTTTTGTACCCGCCGCCACCTAGCAAAAGCGTCGGCTTGTTCCAACGCAACACCATCTGAATCGCCTGTACATACGCAGCAGTGGACAAGTTCCACACAGCCATCGGATCGCCCGCCAGGCCGTCTACACCACACTGCACCACGATCATCTCGGGGTCCCATGCATCGACAAGCGGCTGAACCGTGCTGACCATTGCCCTCTTGAGGCTCGCATCGGAGGTACCGATAGCTAGGGGAATATTGAGCGTCTTGCTTCCTGCTCCGGTATCGCTTTTGAGCGATCCGGGAGGAGTGAAACGTTCTGGGTTTGAGGAAGCAGCGTAGCAGGGGAAGAAGCCTGGGGCATAGTGGTGAATGCTGAGTGTGAGAACGTTGGCGCTCGAATGAAATGCCTCTTCCACGCCGTCGCCCCAGTGCAGGTCGAGGTCGAGGTAGAGGACTCGATCAACGCGTTTGATGGTTGTCTTGCGCGTTGTCTCTGTTTTCCCTCCACCACGGACGGCGGAAGGCACCGTGACCTTGCGAGGCTTACGGAGGGATAGAATGGCAAGAACGACGTCATTAACGTAGCAGAACCCAGAAGCCGAATCCTTCTTTGCATGGTGTCTACCACCGTCCCACGCAATGGCAATATCGGCTTGGCCCGTGGCGAGCAGATCAGCGGCGGTGATTGCTGCGCCGGCGACGAGCGAAACGTGCTGTTGTAGACCTTTGAATGCGGGACAATCGTCTTTGAGTCCAAACTGGTTCTTTGCCGAACAAGCTCGTTGGTACCGGCGCTTCCGTTGTGAGCCAGAGACAGCAGAAGCGGGCCGTAGTTGCAGTTCCTCAGAGCTTGAGGAATAGTGGCAAGTTGTGTCTGAAGCTTCCGATTCATCATCGAACGATCCGCTGTGGTTTACTCGGGCTTCTCCGTTCAATCTTCGATGCTTGTCAGGAATATGCTCGACATCGCCGGCATTGGCTCCTTTGGACAGCTGCTTGACGAACGACTCTTCGTGATAACTCGTCAGCTGTTGATGCGTTGCAGCGTGAGGCAGGTACACTGTCGCGCGTTTTCGGTCCGCATTCGTGGTAGGGGTAAGAGTGGCGTCGGCTCCAACTGCCCGCAGGAGCTCAGCTTTTTCGCTAGCGGAAGAGGACGAACTTGCCCCTCGGTCATCCTCATCGAGTCGGTCGAGGTCGAGGAGATCCAGATGATAGGCGAGCGAATGGACTAATGACGACCGGCCCTTGTTGGACGGTAGCAGATCTGCGTATTTGATGAGCTCACCCGAGACAATATAAGCCACTCGCGGAGACGTCGGTGTCGCCGACATGCTGATCACCGCTGTGTACTCCAGATCAAGCCGACTGACAAAGGAGTTGACTGGGCAAAAGCAGGGAGTGTGGGGTGAATTGTCGACTCAGATGATTCTGACGCGTGCAAGAGGCTACTGGACCCTGACTTTGGAAGAACCTGAATTGCCGTGCCGCTTCGTGGAGTGAGTGCACTGGGCTGGCGTTCCTCGATGTCAACCAAGCTCTTTCCCGCATGCGGTCTAAGACGAAGACGCAAAAAGCGGCCGGCGATCATCCCTCTCCAAGCTCGTGGCGATTGTGACCTTGCGAGCTCCCCACCATCCTGACTCGTTGCCCTCATCGGGACGCGATGTAGTCTCAGCGGAACTATTCCAGCTCGATATTCGCGTTGGATGCAAACGGCTTCTACCAAGCCGGTCGATTCGTGGACTTTGTACCGCTGTAGCTGTGACGATGGTCAGCTTACTTGAGTTAGAAGATTTAGCATTGACGAGACAAGCTCCATCGGCAACACGCGCACAGACACAACTCAAAGCAAAGTTGGTCAAATGAGCCTGCAATTCACTTGGAGGGAGAAGAGAAGAGACGGCAAGAGAAGCCGAAGCGGGTGGTCAAGGCCAGCTTTGATGAATATCGAGCGCAAATAGAGCACAACTTGGATGGTAAGACAGCCTCCCGTCCCTCTCACTGATTCGAGGGATAGGACTAGAGAAAGAGAGAAGATGACAGAGAGGGTGTACAGCTCTGTCAAGTGTATACATAAGTTCAAGATGCTGCTGCGCTGCGCAGTGTCGTGCACCAGCTTTCTTTGGCTTTGAAACGTTCTGCAGAACGAAAAGAAACCCAACTCAAAAAGCTGTCTTGGAAAAAAAGGCCCCTAAAATCCGACAAAAATGAAGCCAATTTTGACAGTATCATCAGCACCGGCATCCTCGGAGCAACGCGTGTCCCGAGGCTGCTGTTTTTCTTCTGCGCAGCAGCAGCGCGCGGCACGAGCCCAAATTGTTTTTGCGCGAAGAAGGCAACAGAGACAGAGAGTACCGGAAGGTCGGCCAAGTTCTCTGCCTGTTTTTAGCGGAACAGCCGGTCCAGAATAGCGAGGCGAGCGGGTTTCTCCTTCTTTTTCCCTTCACGTTACCTTTCTCCGCACGCATGTCTTTTCCCTTCTTGCTCTTACCCGCCCTCATCTTCTTCTCCCTGTCAACGACGGCTTCCCTGCGAATCGAAGCTCAAGCACAGGCTCACACGACTTTGATCCCATTTCATCTCGCATAGTTGGTTGTGGCTTGGTCGATCCGTCGATTTGCATCATCAGTTGCAGCTGGCGTGGGCTTCTTAGCGTAGCTACTCGCAACTACAAAAACGCCCCCATTGCAGCTCTTCCTCATCTAGTCGTCAACACCGAGCGGGACTGCTTCAATTGTTTCACCTCAAGTCAAAACCACTGTGCGTCATTTGCATTCGTTTCAACCATCCACAGCTCATTGTCGCTACGCAGACCATCATTCATCGATACAAACTTCTTGCTGCAACTGCTGCATCTCGGACGACATCTTCCGTCTGCGCCACAATCTAATCTGCCTCATTCGGAGTCGGAAGTCCAGTCCCCTCTCCCGATCAACCGCTGCCACCCGTAGTTGGCGGTCCGGCTCATCTGCGCTTGGCAAGTTTTGACCGGCTCAGGCTTCTTGCGATTACGCGGCTCCTCTTGGCGGCCTCAGCTCCCGAGCATCCTTATACATCCATCCGGTTCGCGGCTTCTTCATTCATCCATCCTTGCTACGACCAACGTCAGTGCCCGCTTACCAAGCGCCGCTAAACTTGACGAACGATGAATACTCCCCCCAGGTTTTCCCATTCGCGGCAAGGCTCGGTCGAGCACAGCCTGCCCACCTCATCCGCCGCACATCTTCAGCATCCGTCTCTGGTCGGTCACACTGCAAGCGGCTCCCACACACCGGGTCATCATTCCCCCCTGACACATTACGGCCATGCTCTTGCATCGCTTGCCTATCCTTCCTCGTCGTACAATGCCTACCGTACCGGCCAGACGCCCACCGCATCGTGGGCGCCGACTTCGTCCAATCCTGCTGCTACCCACAGCAACAGTGCAACTCCATCCGCATCCAAAAGGAGCCAGAGCAGGGACGCCGAAGCAGAGGACGATGATGATGATGATGACGATGATGACGACGAGAATAGTGACGATTCGGATGACTCGGACGACGACGACGAAGAAGACGAAGAGGAAGACGATGAAATTGGCGATGAGGCCGATGGCAGCGACGCTGGGAACATCAGTAAAGCCAAGCAGACTGGTACCAAACGCAAGCGCGATGCCTCGCCCAAGTCGGCAAAATCCAAAAAGGCCGCGGGCGGAAAGGACAAGTCTAGCGGCGACAAGGCTTCCAACGGCAAAGATGCCAAAGACGGCCAAGTAACAAAAAAGCAGAAACCCACTCGCGGTGCTCGAGCTTGCACCAACTGTCGCCGTCTCAAGATGCGCTGTGTCGGCGCCGAAAAGGGTCCACCTTGCAACCGATGTCGCAACGGCAATCACGAGTGCATCTTTGAAGAGAGTAACCGCGGCAAAAAAGGCGGCAAGAATCAAAAGGCCGAAGCTATGCAGCAAAGCTTGCGCAAGATGGAGCAGACGCTGGCCACCGTCTTGCGCAGCATTCGTGATCCTGGTCTTGCCGCACAGCATGGCGGCATGGTGACACGCAGTCCTTCGCCAACCCTGCCTCGCGACTCCGAACGCCCGATCAAAGAATACCATCGCTCGGATCCGCGCCTCACTCATTCGAGCTCCTTCTCGGGTGCGGGCGACTACGGTCCACGCTCGCCTTGGAACCGTGTTGCTGACGTGTATCCTTCCCATGGCACGCATGCGGGCGCTTCACCTGCCAGGATCAGCAACGATGGTGCTAGCCCCGTAAGCACCATCAATCCCAATGCTGTAGCGCAGAGGAGCGCGTCTTCCACCGATGGCAGCCACAACTCGCCTGCCAACATTCATGGCACCCGCTTCCTCGAGCCGTTGCCCCATCATCATCGTCAGCAAGCACGTCCGGGTGTGCCAGGTTTCGAAGCCCCGCGCAGCCGCAATTCTCGAGGCTCGCCACGTCTCCATTCGCTGCCGGACAACACGCTCAACCCACTTGGTCTTCTCGCAGAAGCCAGTCTGCACAACACGCATCGAGCTCGCAAACTGGCCCGCAGCAATGCCAGCAACAGCAGCCGCGACAAGGATGGTCAAACGCCCGACAAGGCGGTTAAGTCAGAAAACGGCAATGACGATTCGCCCGCCGATCAGGCTGGCGCAGGTGTTGGAACTCAAAGCAAAATCCCCCTTGGCGTCGCTTCGCAAAACTACTTTCGCCCTGGGCCCATGACCATCTTGCCTCTGCGTCGTATCATCATCGAGCGGGAGATGCCGCCCGAGCTGCTCACCCTAGGCATCGTCACGTCGGAAGAGGTGCTGGACCTCTTCAGCATTTTCTTCCGCAGATGCACGCAGCATGCCAACCTGCTCGATGCCGATTGGCACACTCCCACTTTCATCTGCAGTCGCTCGCCCTTCCTTTTCACGTGCGTCTGCACCGTCGCTGCCAAGTTCTACGAGCGCAGGCCCGACCTCCACGCCAAGTGTCTTGCCCTCACGCGAAAGGTCGCGTTTGATGTCGTCAATCGCGGCTTCAAGAGCGTCGAGATTGTTCAGGGCTTCCTGCTCATGGCCATGTACGCACAGCCAGCCGAACGCTTCGAGGAGGACAAGACGTGGATGTACAGCGGCATCGCCCTCCGCATGGCTACGGATCTCAATCTGCACCGCAAAAGTGTCGCCACCTTCAACCACAGTCCTAACCCTGACGATCCCGCTGTGCTCGACCGCGAACGCGAGATCCTCAACCGCGAGCGAACCTGGTATGTCTGCTTCATCATGGATCGCGGTCTGAGCATCCAGATGGGCAAGCCTTACACAATCCGCGAAGATTGGATCGTACGCAATTGCCGTAATTGGGGCAGCCGCTTCAGCCGGCCGTGGGACATTGCGGTTAGCGCCATCGTCGATCTGTCTCGCATCAGTTCGAGACAGCTCGACTTCCTCTATTCGTCCACTACATCGGTGTCGGGACTCAATACCGAGATCGACTACTCGCTGGTGCTCCCGGTCTTCAACGAGCAGCTCGAGGAGTGGCGCGAAGAATGGCGCTGGCGAGGATTGTTCTCCCTGCCCGAGGAGGGTAAGGAGTATATCGAGAAGAAGAGGCGTAAGCTAGCGCTCGCCGCTGAAAAGGCCGCTGCAAAGGATAAGAGCAAAGGCAAAGGTGCAGCTGCCAACAGCAAGACAGGTGCCGAAGCGGGCGCCAAGGAAGCAGGCTTGAATGGCACCGTTGCCGATGATGCGACTGCAAAGTACGAATACCAAGACGACGACGAAGACGCCGAAAACCTCGACCTCAACACGCGGATCATGATCCACCACAACCACTCGGTGGTCGTCCGCTTCAGCTTTGCCGTACTGGTGCTCAATTCCTTCGGTCTGCAACAGGCGGTCGACCATCCTATTGGCGGCAGCCTCGATCGCGCCCAGTATTTCGCCAAGTGTCTCGAGGCTGCCAAGACCATCGTTTCGCAGCACGTGGGACCCTGTCGTCGGAACATGCGGTATGCACCCGATCCGCATATCTTGACGTTGGCCTATGCTTGTGTTTTCTTGCTCAAGCTGCTTCGCCCTGCCTTTGCTGGATATGTGGATGAGAACTCGATCTTGGAACTGGTTCAAGGTGCAGTGGAAATGCTAGAGGAGGCAGCGGTGAATGAGACGCACACTCCGTACCTGTATGCTTCGTTCTTGAAGGCGCTGCTGCAGGCAAGAAAGGAACACACGACCGCCTCGAGGTCTGCTACGGGAAGTCGGGCGGTTTCGCGTGCTGTAACGCCCGAGGCGGCGGACCAGAACAACGATGATAACACTGCCGGCAGAGCGGTGGACGGTTCTGGACTTCTTGCCGATCGGGGAGAGCTCAATGGTGATAGCGGCGTCGACGGCACGGTTCCCACTCTCGACACCTCCAGCGACTTCCCCTCGCAGGCTGCATCTACCGGCGTCACGGGTGCCGACGGAACTCACGTCAACTGGCCTTCCCAGCTCTTCGCTGCAACCTCGGGGATGGACGAATTCTGGGGCTCCCTTCTACCTCCCGGCTTCACCCAGACGTCTATGCACGATCTCTTTGGCGCCACAGCGGCCGACGGCAATATCCCCACTTCTCTCGCTCCGGAAACCGAGTCTGTCGAAGCAGGCACCAAATTCGGCATGGGCGGTGGAGCCGCTTTTGACTTTGGCGGCGGAGCGATTGGCAATGGCAACGGCGGCGTGCCGTTGAACTCTGCGGCGGCGAGTGCAGCATTGGCGACCAGTTCGGGCATGACGCCGATGGCCAGTGGCCATTTCTCAGGGGCGAATACGCCACATGGGTTCGGGAGCAGGAGCAGGAGAACCAGCGCAAGTCAATTTGGTTTGGGCGGGCTGGCGGGAGTCAACTTTGATTTCTCTTCGTGAGAGGAGAGCAAGAGCGGAATAAAATGTGGGTTTCGACTCAAGATTGTCAATGATTCCAGACTGTGTGAGATGATGCATGAGAAAACAAGTTCGTGAGGCCGTTTGGGATCATGCTGGATTGCGATGTGCCTGCGATCAGCGTTGTGCTCTGCATTGGCGACGGTGTCACTGCTCAAATTCAAAGGGGTAGATATCCGGATCGCGCACCTTATCTCTCTTCTCCTCTGCTACCTTTGCCTGGCCTTGGCCACAGCTCGTCCCACTCAACGCCAACGCCTTGTACTGCACGCCCATGGCGGTTTCATCGACCAACCTATTGGCAGCGTCCTTGATGCGCTTTTCATCGTCTCGACTTTTGCCCTGGACCAGTCTTTCGGTGCGCATCTCGAGACCCATGCCGACGAGGAAATCGGCTTGATCGATGGGGCCGAGGTAACGCGTGTCTGTGGTTTGCAGCGCCGACTTGAGGTGGAGGAAATCAACGTTGACTGTGAGGTCGACTTGGCCGGGCGTTTCAAATACGGGAACGAGCGTGTGGTTTTTAAAAGCACGCAACGAAGAGCCGTACGCCTTGTCGTCGCCATAGTCGATGATAAGGCCGATTCCGCCTTGGGTGGGGTGCGAGAGACGGTGCTCTTCGAGTTTGCGCTGTGCTTCGGATCGGTCGGCTTGCAGTTGTGCTTCCGCCTCTGCTTCGGCCGAGCCTACGGGCGCACTAGACGGAGCAGGCGGGTGTATCGACGGTGCAGCCGCAGCGCGACCTGCGATGATCTCGCCCACCCTGCGAGCCACCGCCCATGCTTCGGGACTCACCTCGACCCTCTGTCCCGGCTGCAGATGTTGAAAGCGTGGATTGTTCTGCACCAACATCTGCGCCCACGGTGTCGGCGTCGGGCTCAGTACGAATCCCAACTCTTCCCTTGAGGTATCCTGTACATCTTGCCCCGGTTTGAGCACCGTGATAGCCGATTTCGGTTTGATGCCCACCAGCACCTCTTTAAATTTCCCATCGACGCCTTTTTCAAAGATATGCGTGGGTAGTGCGTCAAAAAACTCGTGCGCGGTGAGGATGCTGAACTCCTCCGGAATGACTGGCACCATGTCGATGCCAGGGAACCACTCGACCACAACACCATCAGGCCCTGCTTCTTCTTCTGCACTGACCACGCTTTTACCCGCAACGGCGAGAGCGTCTCGGATGGCCGAGAGCTGTAGTTCCATGAGACCATCACTGGTTTCCACAAGATGGATACGCTTCAGCGTCGCCATAAATGGCTTGAAGGTGGCAAACGTCCTAAGCATGTCCGCCAGAAGGGTTCCTTTGCCCGGGCCGAGCTCGACGATTCTTGTGGCAGATGGTGCACCAACTGATTGCCACCGAGCGAGGTAGAAAATGGCGACAAGCTCGCCAAAGACTTGCGAGATCTCGGGTGAGGTAATAAAGTCACCTCGGCTGCCGAGCACTTCGCGCGATGTGGTGGGCGAATTAGCAGACGAATAGTAGCCTTGCATGGGATCGAGCAGGCAGGTTCGCATGTAAGTAGAGACAGGCATGGGTCCAGATGCCCGAACGCTGTCGAGAAGGATCTCGTTGAGGCTTTTGGTCGGTTTCGTTTCTCCGAAGCTGGGTGTTGAAGGAGAAGAAGGCGCAGAGGAAGAAGCATTGAGCCTTTTGCGCGTCGTGCTGAATGCCCGTGTGTGGATACCACGAGCCACGGCAAATTGGGCGGGTGCAGTGGTGGCGGGTCCCATCAAGCCTTGCGGATTCGTGCTTGGACGCGTGTCGCCCCTTTTGGATTTGGCAGCGATGCTCGTCGCCGTCTGGGAAGGCGCAATGGGCGGAATAGCAAAGGAAGCGAGACCGGTCACGACTGACGCTCCGCCGTTCAGCTCCGCGTCCACGATCTGTTCGACTGCTTCCGTCGCATAAGCTACGCAGTCATTGAGGCTGACACCCGTGTAGCTCGCACCAACCAAAGTCAGCTTGCTCCCAAGCGCATGCTCGTTTTCCAGCGCCCTGTGCAACTGCGCCATTCGCATCGGATGACCGACCAGATACCACGGAATGCAGTCCCTCTGCAGCGTCGCTTTGACCGTGACCTTTGATGCGTCCTCAAGCAACGATTCATCGATACCAAGATGCTGTGAGACCGCCTTGATAGCACGTGCCTTCATGTCCTCCTCACTAGGCAGCGTTGCCAGATGCGACCAATGCGAGCCGCCCATCATCACGGTCAGCTTGATTGGACGCAAGGCAGCCTCCACCGAATCCTGCTCCGGGATGGCATCGCTGTCGAACACCACTCCAAGGATGCCATCCTCGTTTCCGGGGGTGGTCCGTGGGATGAGATAGCCGAACCCTTCCACAGGAACCAGGGGCTTACCGGAAGATGCAGCAGCATTTGGAGAAATGACGAGGTTGACAACGCCCACGTTTGCAGATGGGTTGTGCTTGAGATGTGGGAACTCGGCGCTTGGCGGAAGAATATCTGCGAGTCGAGCCGAGGGAATGCTGGAAATGATACGATCAGCCTCGATTGCCTTTCCGTCTTCTGTTCGCAATACAACCTTGCCTTTGTCGTCCACAACGATCGATTGAACAGCGTCGCCCTTCTTGACATGCACATTGTCGTGTTCTGACAATCGCGACTCTAGTGCCCGTACGATCTCCTGCACTCCTTCTGGGAAGCTATAGACGCTGACCGACTTGAATGTGTCCACTGTATCTTGACCTAACTCCTGTTCGACGCGCCTAAGACGGTCCTCCTTGGCCGCTTTGACGGCCGCCTCTGATTCCGGCAGAGCCCGATGGCGTTTATTCCTTTTAGTGGACAGCATGCTGCGCAACACACTGCCATGTACTCGTTCTGCTTCCCATAAGAATGGAAGAACAGCACGAACGCTCAGCCTCCTTGTGTCGCCTGCGTAGATTCCATGTATCACAGCTGAGAGTAGATTTTCTGCAAGCCCTTTGCCAAAGCGCCGTGATACAAATGAGTCGACGCTCTCGTCTTCGATCCACTCTCGTTGCTGCAAGCGCTGCTTTTCTGACAAAGACTCGGATCGTGGACGCTGGAAGCGCGAAGGTACTCGAGGCTCACGCAGCACACCAGGGATGATTGCGCGGAGGAATGGCAGCTTGAACAGGGCCGACAGAAGGGATGGGATGCTGCTGGGAAGCTTTGCGAGCCGATCCGGATAGTATAGGTAGCGATTTTGTGCCGATGGCGCCGTCTTGGGCACTTTGAGCATCCTCTCGAGCAAACCGAGCGACCGGATGAGCTCGAGCATCATCAGACCGGAATAACCTGCTGGTCGAATGCTGCGTGGACCCTGCTCGATCAGCGCTGTGACATCCTTTGAAGCTGCGTCTGACGACGGCAGGTTGACACGTTCTGATTGAATCCAACCCCCGAGTTGGTTCTGATGTTCGAGGAGAACGATATCGTACCTTTCTTTTGGTAGGTGCTGAGCTAGACGGTATGCAGAGGTGAGACCGGAGATGCCACCGCCAAGCACGGCGATGCGCTTCTTGTCTGTGCTGGTGGCTGCGAGCGCCCTTGTCGAGGTCGACAGCGGCCTTGATGCGGATTGCACCGACCGCGTAAAGCACTGCAGCCGTGATGCTGATCTTGTGAGCAGCATCGTCAACTTTCTTTGTGGATCAGAGCGTTGAGAAGGTGAGCGAAGCAACCAACTTGGTTGATGCACGAGCTCGACCGGCTTTGTTGCTTCGAAAGCTTCGCTCTCGGAGACTTTTCTTGACGTGTGGAGAAGGGGATGCCAGAGGGGTGTCAGCCTTACGTCAGCGCTACCTCAAAAATCTGACATAGTAAATTGATCCAACAAGACCCTCCGCGAGCTCCCGAACTTGAATATTCGCGCGCAAGGCCAAGGCCACGATGCTTCGAATTCAACTGTTTGCTAGGCTGACTGCGATTTGTAATCGCAACAGAGAGGGAGAAAGAGCTGCTTGGGTATTTCGTGCGAACGAGGAATCAACTTTCAAAGAAGAGCGAGGGACAGAGAGACTCACTTCGCCATCGCAGCGTAGAATCAAGCTGCTCCGCCGTTGTCGTGATCACCTGTTTCATACCATCATCTTCTGATCGTTGTATCGCATACACACCTCGCAAAAATGGTTCTCGTACGTACTCGGCTCAACATGCGCACCAACATGGTGTCTAGTGACGCGACACACCGACACTGTTCATCGATGCAGCATTGCGGATACTTTCTTCGTTGATGGTTTACTGACCTGTTCTCGTTTCAAACCAATCTCTCGACAATCTATCCCTTCTGTTGCATTGCTGCACCGGTAACGTCACTTTCTGCTCGACGACTGCACCATCGCTTTTCTGTTACGCATCGAATTGCGTCGCATCGCATCCAACACACACCTCGCACCTGAATTCACGTAATTGCGCTACACATACATCACCACCAATAACTTCATCTCGACACCGCCTTCATACAAATACAGGCACTCTCCGGTCTCAGCCTCGCCAAATACGTTCAGTCCTCGCCGGCGCTTATGCGTGTGCTCAAGCCGGTGGCTAACGCCTACGCCAATGCCACGGGCCACCGACAGATGGGTCTGCGCTACGACGACCTGCTCATCGAGGAGTCGGACCGCGTACAGAAGGCCATCTCGCGTCTTCCGGAGAAGGAGGCTTACGACCGTGCGTTCCGCCTGCGTCAGGCTTCTCAGCTCTCGGTGCTGCACCGTGAGCTGCCCAAGGAGCAGTGGTTGGGTGCTAAGGAGGTGAGTATCTTTTCGACATGTGGCGCGCAGATGATGGGAAAGCGAAGCATATGCAACCGCACAGGATCTGGAGGCAACTGAACGGTTCCTAAGAAGGCGTCTGCTTGGCTAGAATCATGTGGCAAGACGATAGCAGCGTCAAAGATCCATGGAACGGGATTAGCCGCGATGGCACAAGCTGGAATCAAGTTTGCTAACCTAACTCTTCGTTTCCTCTTTCCCCTGTGTCTCTCTTTCATTCCTACCCGCAACAGGACAAGCGCTACCTCACTCCTTACGTCCAGGAAGTCGCCAACGAAGAGTCGGAACGTGCCGCATGGGACACCGTCTCGGTCAAGAAGGGTCACTAAACGGTCCCACCACCATCTCTCTTGATATAATCGCATTCCTCTTCTTTTCTTTCTCTCTCTGTATCTCGTTCTAACACAGCTGGGATTGAAGACTCGAACTTTCGCTTCAAATGAGTTTATCGGCGCCAGAACTGTGCATTGAGATGTCCCCAGCGACGAGCGGGTTTGTTGCTTGCCGCCGGCTGTTGAGACTGCGAGCTGTTCAGCAGGGCGGACGGCGCTGCGATTCCAGAGCGTTTGCCAATTCGGCTCGCCCGAAGAATCAATGTCGCACTGACTCAAACACACACAGTCCCTCACACAGTCGACAATTCAGCAACGAAGCGATGCATTCGACTTGTTTCGCTGCCTCCAAGCGCGCATCCTTTACCTGGCCTACACCAACTTCTTGCCCACGGGCGCCTCTTTGAAAATACCAATGATGAGGGCCCAACCAAACACGATCTGGACCACGGCGATACAAAACAGGAACTGGATCCTCCTGCTTCGCTGCGCATGAGTGATTGTTTGGCTGCTCGGACTGCTCGGATCGGGGAGCACCACATAGCGCAAGCTGCGCAACAGGAAAAACGCATTGGCGGCAAAACAGTAGAGAAAGACGCTCCAGTAGACGAGGCCTCGTACCTTGCACAATCCGACCAGGAGCGTCACGAGTGTTCCGACAAACTTATAGCCGCTGTAGGCAAGCAGGTCCATCATGGTGTGGTCACCTTGGATGTTGAGGAGGTAGGTGCCGAACTTGATCGCTGCGAGTTCGACGAGGATGATGGCGAGGGCGCGCGAGGCGCGCAGCCCGAGCACTTCCGGGTGGAAGCGAGATTCGAGTCCGAGGATGATCGAGGTGACGATGATGTACGTGACAAACGCCATGGTAGGGATGTAGAGGTCGGGCGAGTTGACGTCGTCTCGCGGTGGCAGGTATCCTTCCGAGCCGGACGAGGCAGTTTTGACGCCCGTCGGTGTTTCCGAATAGGCCGAGCCTACGCCGCTGCCCGCCGCACGGTGGGCTCGAGACCACGGCTTGTGTCGCCATGGGAACAGGACGATCCTTAGCTTGTGAAGCACGTAAGAGTTGGAGACGTTGAAGTAATGTTTGAGTACCGGCATGGGCAAAAGCGCATTAAAGTTCTTTTGCACGTACTCGCCACCTACAGCAGCCATGTGCTGTCCAAACTGCACGCCCATCTGAGCAGTAGCATCGTTCATGATTGGTGCACCGCCTGGACCTGCAAAGCCGCCGAACCCGCCCCAACCCTGTTGCTGGCCGGCCGCCGCACCACCGAAATAGCCCTGGCTACTACCCGCCCCTGCTCCAGGTTGACCAAAGGAAGAACCACCAAACTGCTGAGCCGTAGGCGACTGGATCGGCGGCGAAGCGAATCGTTGGTACCCGCCGCCCGCGGACGCTTGCAAGTTGGCAGCAGGTCCACCTCTTCGATTGGCGGTCGAGACGTGCGGATCCGTCACCGACGCTTGTGGCACTGGGTTGGGCGAGATAGGCGGATCAGGCACCTTGAATGGCGGATGTGTGGGAATCGGATGCTGAAGCGGAGGCGGCGACCGTGATGGATAGTCTCCCTGTGGTTGATACATTGTAGAAAGATGCTTTTCGCTTTGATGGCAAGTAATTGCTCACGAGTTCGGCCAAGTAGTCGGCTAGGCAGGGTTGGTCGAGAAAGCCAGCCTGCGTCCGTCAACGACAGAAGGTAGGCCAGGTTGTGCAAGAGCTTCCCCCTTCCTTTAGGCGTGATGTTGCGAAACGACGGCAGTCGCTGTCAAGGCGTATAGAACGATGAAGAGGAACGAACAGAAGTGCAGCAAGGAATTGGACAAGGAGGAAGCGAGGTGTTCAATTTCCCACTGCGTTGGCCTGTGCTGTTGCGTCGAGTTGATGGGCTTTGCACAGCTCTCAGCCCCTCAGCGCGAAAGTGTGCGTGTCGGTCTCGCCTCTCGGTGCAATCGCCAGCACTTTCTTCCACAGCTTGGTCTCGTTGACACGCACACACACGTCAGTGCAACTCTCATTTTCAGCTTCTTCTTCCTTTTGAGAGCAATTGCAAAGGTCTGACATTTCCTGCGTCTTTTCTCGTCAAGGCTGAGTCGCTGTCTCGACCTTTTTTTGACTCGACGCATTTCAGTCGGTAAAAAATAAAGGAGCGTACGTGTGTCTCGGCGTCTTTCTCTCGTTTTTCCTGAAAAGCTCAGTTTCCCTTTTTGATTTGTCGATCGCACAACCGAAATTCTTTCTTTGCAAGAAAGGGTCAGCAGTGACGCAAACGCAACGCAAGAAGAAAGCCAAAACTTTCAAGTTTGCTCGAAAGAGGGCAGAGCAAATACACTTTCCGTGAAGGGCTTTGAATACATCGTAACTTTGTGGGATTCCACTCGTTTTCCAAGGCTCTCGCGTGCAGGCTCTGCAGCGAATACAGTTACAGACCGGCGTTGCCTGCACCAAGCTTGTGGAAGGCGGTTTGGTGGTGGATCTTTCTCTCTTTCCCTCTCTGCGACTGCGAATCCGGATCTTCTGTCACTGCCACCGCCATCATCCGCATCTCGGATTTTTTTGCATCGACACATTCCATCCCACAACTCACCTTCCAACCATGCCGAAGAACAAGGGAAAGGGAGGCAAGAACCGTCGTCGTGGAAAGAACGACATTGGCGATAAGCGCGAGTTGGTGCTCAAGGATGAAGGTCAAGGTACGTTTGGTTTCTCCACCCTACCCTTTTTACCGTCTCACCCTCTGTTGTCGTTGCTGCAATACTGATACATTTCATCCACTGCTGGCCTTGTACAGAATATGCCCAAGTGCTCAAAATGCTCGGCAATGGTCGATTGGAAGCGCAATGTTTCGACGGCGAAAAGCGTCTGGCTCACATCCGCGGCAAGCTGCGCAAAAAGGTCTGGATCAACCAGGGCGACATCATCCTTATCTCGCTGCGCGATTTCCAAGATGGCAAGGCCGATGTGATTCAAAAGTACAACGCCGATGAGGCGCGTGCGTTGAAGCAGCAGGGCGAGCTGCCAGAGAGCGCAAAGATCAACGAGACGGATACGTTTGGTGAAGAGGAAGGTGGCGAGATCGAGTTCCAGGAGGGCAGCGACGACGAGGACGAGAGCGACGACGATGAAGATTTGGATGACCTTTAGGTGGATTCGCAACATTGAAACGAGAGAGAGGTTCCAGTGGTGGGCATGGGACGAGCGGTTGCTGGGCACACGCATATGCTTTCACAGTGACGGCATTAGCCAGCGAGGTACCGATTGTCGCCGTGGCTTCAACACGGTCTCAAAGCATTGCAAGAAAGCAGCGTCGCATCGGCATCGGGCTTTCCACCCAGCGCTCTGATACAGCAATTTTTCCGCCACAACAAACTCCATGAACGCTGTGGACTGCTCCAACGATCGTCAGGCCACAATCCCCCGCATCCTCCTCATCTTACCACATCCCCATCTCTAGCCACTCGCTCATCCGATTCTACACACTGCATATTTCTTGCCTTGCAAAATCTCGTCCCTGTCTCCCCGTTGTACCATACACACACACCAGCACCCCAAAAATGAGAGACACAAATCTCGGTCCAGCTTCCAACACAGTGACATTCTTTCTCCCACACAGTGTGCTGCTTCCATTGACAGCCAGCAGCTGGTTCTCTTGTTGAAATTGCACCTTCACGACCAAGGGTTGGAGCCATCCTCCTCGTCCACCCGATGACTTGGTTCCGGGGACAAAACGCGGCCCTTGAGGAAAGCTTCGTTGTCCTCGACGTCGATCCGCCTGCTCACGAGGACGTCGCCTTGAGCATCGCCCGAGTTGCTCACGCTTCCGTTGCCAGCGCCGTCTTTGAGCTGAACATGCACCTTGTTGCTGCTATCACTGCGTTGCTCGTTTGAAGACGTGACAGTGACCGCTGCCGCAGTAGAACTGGGCGGGTTGAGTGGGGTATTGGGCGACCCCTCTCTTTCTACAATGCGCTGAGCAGGCTTGCGCTCGGCGGTAGGAGTCGATGCGCCAGAGGCGGTGGGCGTGTATTGCTTGCGGAAGATTCGCGTACCTTTGCCTGCGCGCAGAGCTGGGTCGCCGCGCCGACGTTCGAGGAGGCGCTCGCGTTCTTCGGCTTTGTAGTCTTCGACTACGAGGTCGACGGCTCCGTACGGATCGAGCTGGTCTTCGTTGTCTTTTTGCGGGCTGGGGTTGGGAGTAGACACTGCTTCGCCTTCGTTGGCTTCCGCGTTGTTGTTCTTAGTCGTCGCAGCATCCGGTGAGTCTTCAACTTCTCGATCCCATGCAAGCCAGGGAGACTTGGACTTGCGTTCGGCTTCTGAAGGTGTCGAATGCTTGCTGGAATTCTCACCCGACTTGCGCTGTCTGGTCTCTGCTTCATCGGCTCTCTTCCTTGCTTTGCCCTTGAACGCACTATCGGCCCTATCCTGCTTCTGGAATTTCTTGCTGTTGCTCCCCGACGCAGCGTCTTCACCCTCCGCATCATCGCCCTGCCGCTTCTTCAGCTTCCCATCCTTCGACTCGTCCTTCTTGGAGATTGTGCCTTTGCGCCTTCTCCTATGCACAATCTCGTCGTCCTGCTGCCACCTACTATTCCTGGCCTCCTCCCGATTAATGTCAATGTTCGGATATGCATAGTCTCCAAAATGCAACGTACGCGACTTCTGGTATGCATCTTCCTCGTCTTCATCCGGATCGTCAAACTTCAAATCCTCCGCTTCCTCATCAGAATCCATGCGTCTCTCGGCGAAGAAATCTAGGCCTTCGCCAGCATGTCGCACCGCACTTCGAGCGGCGTCTTTGGGGTGACGGAGCAAAGGGCTGCGTTCGGAACTGCTTTCAGCGTGTTCCATGTCCGGGTCTTCGTGAACGATCTCGTCCGCCTCTTGCGACGTGAGAGGCGCATGACCCTCAAGCTGCATGCGTTTGTCGTTGATGTAGCGCCTGAGCTTCTTGAGCGGTCCCTGATGACGTGCTCCTCGCGTAGCGTCGCGGATGTCACCGGTGCCTCGCTGTGGAAGCCAGTACTTGCCTTTGCCGCCCTGCGTATACCGCAGACCCGCTTTGGACCTACGTTCACGAGCAAGAGGTTGGTGAATCACGCCTTCGCTCGGCTCAAATGTCTGATAGACGTAACCCGTACCACGCACGGTAGTGAGACTGTCGGAAAACACGTCATACATGCCGATGCAGTCGCGCAGAGCATAGTAGACCGGTAGGCGCGCAGCATAGTGGGCAAAAGGATCGATGTAGTCAGTGTGCGAGAAAGCCCATGCATGACCGAGGGCAAAGATGGGCATCTCGAGGCAAATCATAAAGTCTTGAATGGCCATCGAGATGTATTCTGGATCGTAGACCGGTCCCACTTTTTTGATGATGCCAGCAGCGACGAGGATGGAAATGCCGAGACCTTGCCAGAAGGAGAAGAAGATGATGCCCTTGATGCAGAGAAATTTTGAGGTGACGCGAAACGGCTTGAGATCGTCATTGAGACACTTCCAGAACATGCCGAGGCAGTAGAGCGAAAGAAAGACCGAGACGTTGTAGGTAAACGAGACCCATGTGTAGCCGTTAGTGGGTGAGATCTTTCCCTCTTCGTATTTTCCAGCTGCTTTGAGCACCAGTGTAGCAACAGCGAGCACCGGTTTGACCTGAACATACTGGAGCACCCCGCGTTTGAGGGCCAGAAAGGTATACGGATCCGAAGCGTCCATGTCGTGAAGGAAGAGGTTGGCAGGAAATAGATGCTCTTGGAGTCGTCGTCCATGCAGCAGCACAATCAAACTTCGCTCTCCGCCCAGATACTCGATGAGCAGGTTGAAGAAACAGTAGATGACAAACGCCTCGTAGAGATCGCGAAAGAGGTCGATGATATCGGCGAGTTGAAGCGAGTAGAGCGAGATGACCGAGGCGATCGAGTAGATGGGCACCATGAGCAAAAGGCGTACCACATAGCGCTGGAGGGTGGGCTTGCGATAGTTTTTGAGCTGCTTCCAGATGAGGTAGACGGAAAACACCGAGGCGAAGATGGCCGAGAGTGTCGAGACGACGAGCAGTGGGAGCGGAAGTGATCGTCCCGAGCCACTTCCTTCCGGGCTCTCGCGGTCGGGTTGCTTTGCCAACAGCATTGGAACTGCTGCGGCTGCACGTAAAAGAGGCATGTTGAGCCTCGCTGCTATCAGCTTTGAGAGGCGCTCGCGCGTAGAGAACGCCGAGGTCGGCTATCGAGAGGGTGTGCTGTGTGTGGACGCTGCTATGATCAGATTGTCCTTGCCATTGCCATCAACGACATGGTTGTCATCGTAGTCGAGAAGTAAGATTGTGGAGATGTCCGCTTCTTTGCAGATGTCAGGGCAAGAACAAGAAGGCCTGTGGAGCGAGGTGATGATCAGGCTCATCCTACAAGCTGAGTTGGGTTCACGAAAGTCACACACAGCCTGCACAACGACGCACCAACCGCGCTGTCTCGCTTGCTAGACTACTGTACCGCTATTTTTGGGCCTTTCGCCTCCACTCCACACCCGCTCCCACAAACTCTGTCTTTGGGAATAGAGCTGCGATCTTGAGACCAGTTCAAACAAAGAAGCTACATGTTACGCCATCGACACCTCACACTGATCTCCCTTCTTGTTGGTGCATAGCAGCGTCACTGTGCAGCTGTCAGGCTTTGCCCGCGTTCCTTTGCCGAATAGAGTTAGGGGTTCAGGACAGCCAAAGACCAACACACCAACACTTCCTGCTTGATTTCAGCTCTTTGGCCTCACCTTTCATCTTGATGACCCCACCTCCCCTTACCGTCCTCGTGCGCACCAGTTCATGAGAACGGAATGATCGACATTGATCCACACCTATGAAGCGAACAGTCGCAAAGTCCTTTGCTGGCACGCGGTTGCCGTTGGAAAAGCACTACAAGCCACCTAGCTTGGTTGGCGCACAGCATCTCGGCCATGCTCTTTGGACCTTCTATCCCTGTTCGCAAGGAGTCTCTGCCCGTACAGTCTGCAAACATGTCGGGTCCAACTACGAAAACATCTGCTGACTCGATCAAAGAGGCCTTGCTGCGACCACAGCTTGGACTCGGCCATACTAAAGACAGCATGAAGGAGCGGAAGGATGACGAGCTACCTCTACCGCCGACACCGCCAGAAGAAGAGGCTGCGTCAACGTGGATCAACATTAGTATTTCAGCAATCGGTTTGCTCGGAAGTGCGGTCGTTGGCATCGGAAGTGCCGTTGGCAGTGCTGCTATCTCCGTGCTTACTGCGAGCCCAGAGGCCGAGTCGAAACTTGGCGACACTCCGCCATCCAGCACGCTCGCTGAAGCTGCATCGCCATCGGGTTCCCTGACTACAATCTCCGACCTCGGACCTTCGCCGTTCCACCTCAACCCCACAAATTCTTCTCCTCCGCCAGGCGCCAAGAAAGTAAAACGATCCTCCACCCTTCCCATCCAGCTCACCGCCATGGGCGAGCCCTTCTCTTCCGACCCGAGCATCTCAGCCATGCAGCGCATCCCCGACCACCCTTGTGGCCATGGACATCACCGACAGAGCTTGACTCATTGCTGTAGTGCTCCCAATATTCTCTCTTCCGCTGCCGGTGGGGAGGAGCGGGAGGTTTGCAACTGCACGTGCAGTGCAGCAGGTGCCGAAGCCGGAGCATGCGAGTGCACCCTTCACGCAAAAACAAAAGGTCAATCGGGCCATTTCCATCGAGTGGAGCAGCTTGTCAAGGGGACAAGGAGGGTGGTGAGGGACATCAAGAACGTCTTGTAATGTCGGCGGCAAGCAGGTGGATATTCCCGCTCTCCCGACGCGGTGCCAGGTTCTGAACTAGATTCATCGGACAATTCCCTTTCAAACATTCACGAACTACGAACAATAGGTATCGATAATGATCGTTCACGAAATACAACGCTGCCTTGGAGTCAATCCAAACGTCAATGCGGTTGTTGTCCATTGCTAAACCCGTCTTAGAATCGGCCGGCATCCATCATTTGAGCCTCTATCCCGAACGTTGTATGAGCAAATCCAGTTGCATCTCCGCTGCCACCGCCGAGCTGAGCTTCACCTGACTGTTCCTGCTGCTGTTCCGGCTGTGGTTGCTGCTGCGAAGTGCCGTCCGCTGTCCCCTGAATCCTGCTAAAGTACGCGTCCCAGTTCGCAAAGTCCAGAGGCGCACCAGGAATGCCGTCGAGCATACTGGCGTCTACACGGCTGCCAAACATGCTTGAGCTTGCGTTTGCTCCGGATCCACTCGCTGCTTGACCGCCGCCCACCCCACCGATACCATCACTGCCCACGCTAGTTGGATCAAACACAAACTCTGCCGGTGCCCAATAGGCGTTGTTGAGATGCGGGTTGAAGTTGAAGTTCGGACTGGCGGGGGAGATCGCATTCTTTGCTACCGAGAGCGAGGCTCCAGATGTGCCGCCGAATCCAAGATTTGCCATCGTGTTGAAGTAGCTATTGCCACTGTTGGAGCCACCGGACCCGCTGCTGGAGGTGTGGCTTTCCGTTACGGTGGAGAACAAATTCGAGTCGAGGAAGGCGTTGCTTGAGTTGAGCGCGTCCGGTCCGATTGGGACCATCGTGAGCAGACGCGTGCCGGAGCGTGTTACAGGCTGACCAGAAGCGTCTTGGTAGACGTCGCCGCCGAGGTGGGTGAGATTGAGACCGTGTTCTGCCGAAGACACGTCGCCTGTCGTAAGGTTGGTGGCCGATGCCGGCGCTGAAGATTGAACCGCTGGGACGGAGCCTGTGAATGACATGGAGCCAGATCGAGAAGCTGAGGCGTCGACCCCTGATTGATTCGACGGTACCACCGACGTGGTGACGCTGTTGAGCGTTGCAAATCCACCATTGACCAGGGCAGCTGCAAAGTTGTCGTGGCCATCTTTGCCCGTCGACAGCCCCAGTGCTGCTCGGTACTGCTCGTATGTCTGCCAACCTCCGTTCTGCTCGTTGCCCGTGCGCACCAATGCAGGGACACGGCTGCCGTCCTGAGTCTCTGACATAATGATGGTGCCTTTGGGCAAGTCATGCATCACAAGTCTCTGATCAGCAGCCACATACACGCCACCTCCCGGACGTGAAGCATCCGGCTTGAAGACGATTCCGCGCACATTTTCCTTCGACTTGCGATTCGTCACACCGGCGGTGGGATTGAGTGATCCGCTCGAAGGCGTATTGGCGTACACACCCACGGCACTGTCGCACAGAAGTGAGATGACACTCGCCGCTTTGCCACGCATGCTGATATCGTCCGGTTCGTGGTTCTCGCGACGGTAACGGCCCATAACTTCGTTGACCTTTTTCAGCTGCGCCAGCGCGTTCTGGTCTCCGCGACGAACAAAGGCGTGGTATTGGACAGTGGCGCATGAGACGAGGCAGTAAGAGACAATCTGCATCGTGTCCAAGTAGAAGTCGTTCTTCTCGACCCATGCAATAGCCTCGGTCGAATATTGGATGAGCGAGCTCATCCTCTCGATGGTGAGACTGAACTTGAGGTGCGTGGGGCATATGTACGAGATGCGCATAAACACGCGGAAGAAGAGCATCATGAGACATGCGAATCCCACGTGCAAGATGCCCGCTGGTGCTTTCGAGTCGGCCCCCTTGAACACAAGCTCTTCTGGCAGCGCTGCTTTCCACGCATCAATGTCGCGGAGCAAGCTGAGGATCTCTTCGTCGGTTGCATTCATGAGACCCGTCGGGCTGTAGATGGTCTTCATGACGCGGCCGAAAAGAATAGTCAGCTTGAGCATCTCGGTGTTGTAAGCAAAAGGCCTATCCGTCGAGGGATCCGAGGGCAGATCGCTGGAAGATCGGAGGATCTCGTAGGGCGATGGAAGACGCACATCGCAGTCGGTGAGATCGATCATCATGGGATGACCCAGCGAGATACTCTGCAGTCGATCCACGGTCACACAACAACCCCAGATTCTGCGCTTCTGCTCCAAGAAGAATGCATCGTGTGTGAGTTCGTCCTTGCCGCTGGCATCGCGGTGCAAGCCCAGATCCTGGGCCATGCGGATGGCCGCTCCGGTTCGATTCCAACAGCGTGTACCACCTTGAATCGCAGCCTGCCCATGCAAATCGGCATGTAACGCCATGATGAGCAGCGCTCGTACGGTGACCGAATTGGAAGTGGACAAGAAGTCATTTTCGCGGAAAAGGGCGTTAATGGTCATCTGCACCGCGCCACGCACTTCCTTTGGCACCTCACGACTGAGTGCAGAGACACCGCAGATGGCGTAGAGCAGCAGCGGCGGCGTCGGTGACAAGTGCAGAAATTCGGACTTGGTGACGGCAGGGAAGAGCGTGGCCACTTTTTCAAAGTACGTATTGACCAACTTTTCGGCCACATCGCCTGCGAGGCGGCCCTTGATAGCTTCGGGTATGCGTGTCACTTCATCCTCATCAAGATCGAATGCCAATGCTGTTGCATTTTTATCTGTGTCGGCACCGCTCGCAGACCTGAGTTTGGCACGGTGAAAGCGGATGATGCCATCGCCACTGGCGCCTACCTCGAAAGTCTGATTGTGCTTGATGTCGTGGGCCTCGATGGCAGCTCCTGGGATGAAGGCAGTCGAATGGACGAGATAGGCAATCGAAGTCGGGCCAAGCACGCGGGTATCGGTGGGTGGTGTGCGAGAAGGGCTTCTTCTCTGTTGCTGTGTGGCAGCGCTAGACAGAGAATTCGATCGCAACACTTGATGCTGGGCAGGTATGGCAGAAGCCTGCTGCTGGTGCTGCTGGTGCTGCTGCGGTTGTGGTTGCGGTTGCGGTTGCTGAACAGCCGCGGCGCGAGGAAGATGCGATGATTGCGTGTGCTGCGGCAGGACGCGGGCACCCCAGCCTTGCTGAGAGAGGCCTGCTTGCATCGCATGGAAACCTGCTGGGTTGTGCAGAGCCCCCATGTACGGCTGCGTCGTCATCATTCCGGGATAAGCGGGATGTGCTACTGCGAAGCCGCCGGCATGCACAGGCATGTGGCCAGACATGATGCCGTTGGCGCCCGAGGCGGCGGCGGCAACAGCGGCGGCGGCGGCTGCCTCCTCGGCCTCCCTCTGATACTTTTTCTTGAAGCGCGTCTCTGTGATGGGTAGGAAGAACGTGCACTCGAAGCCGTATTGCCTGCAATGGGCACAGACCAGACCACCGTTGCCATTATTGAGCGAACCCACAGGAGGTCCGCCATCGTCGATGACGTCGCACCGGATCTTTTTGCGTCGACAGGAGTCGCAAGCGCGCGCCGTCTTGATGCGTTTACCGGAAGCTTTCTCGGCCGAGCCCGGCGTGGATCTGCCGGTGCCTGATGGGTCCTTGCCGTTGGCGCTGTCGCTGTGGTAGTTGACGGGGCTGTCGTGGGTGACGAGGGTGGTGTGACCGGGGCTGTACTCAGTTTTGAGGAGAGCAGGCTCCATGTCCGAGTCTTTGCGCTTGGTTCCTCGACTGTTGGGAGTGCCAGTGGAGCTGGATGGCGTCGGAGCGGTGGCATCCGCCGTGGAGTGGAAGACGTGGCTGTCAGTCATGACGGGGAAATTTGACAAGATAACGATGTTGCTGCTGCGAGCTGCGCCCTGCACTATGCAGTGAAAAGCTTAAGTATGCGTCAAGCGAGCGTGCGGTCCAAGCTGCGCGGTTCAGCGGAAGCGTTTTTCCGGTAGGTACCACCAATGGTGCGCCGGTTAGCAAAGCAGTTGTCTGTTGGTGATGGTCGTGTGCCCGTTGCTGAGTCCCAAGAGCAAGCGTCTCGGGAGCAGGGTCAGAGGTCTATAGTGTGGGCATTCCCAGCCGGATGACGGTTGATGAAGTCGAGTAGCGCAATATACGAACGCGAGGGTAAATTTCTAGACGCTAGCCAGAGTGGGATGTACCATTGGCTTGGTGCTGCAGCAACTCCGCCAATCTCCAGATGAACTGCCCCTAGCTGACTGGTCGGTTGAAACGTCCAGACACACAACAGCTCGAAGGAAGTTGGTAAGCAGGAATCGACGCCGTCCGACGGATGAAAGGTTGTTCTTGGACCGTGAGAGCAACGATTGCAAATGAGGTAGACTTCTCTGTCGGGGGCCCTTGTGTACTTTGCGACGGGATGGGCCGTACAGTCGCCGCGTGGCGTTGGTCGCAAGGCCCGGCTTGATGCGAGGTTCGGGATGAAGGAGCCGTAGTCGGTGGGTCGAGTGTGGCCTACGATGAAGGAAGGACGAGCAAGGTCGATAAGAACAGGGCTGATTAGATAGATGGATGGAGAAAGGAGGAACGAGCAGAAGGAGCGGCCTGAAGCAGGAACAGACGAAAGGAGGCGATCAAACTTGACTCGAATTACGATGAAGCAGCTGAGGTCGGCGTCGCCGTCCGATGGGATGAAAGCGAGGGAGTGTGTGTAAGTGTGTCAGGAACGCGAGGAATGCTCGCAGCGAGCTCGATAGGCAAACCGTGAAGCACTGTGCATTTCACGCATGGAGCACCGACGACTCAAGCGAGCAGCAGCAGCAGCAGCAGCAGCAGCAGAAGCAGAAGCGGGCGATCCGAGACGGGAGGGCCTGGCTTTCTGAGCACCGGAAATGTGGAAATTGGCAAGCGGCAGCAGCAGCAGCAGCAGCAGCAGCAGCAGTCTTAAAACGCTAGCTCGCTGCAACCTTAGCTGCATGCCCGAGGTTACCAAAAAAAATTGCTGGTCCAGGGCACCGAAGCAATCGCCACAAACAATGAGTTACGGCGAGTCGAGGTGCGAAGCTGAGTTTGCTTGTGCTGGTTTCACCATCCAGGTTTGACTTTCTCTTTTATTTCGTTTTTATTTCTGCTTTTGCGTTTCTATTTGCAGCTATTTGCAGTTATACTGTGCAGTAGAATCGGGTGAAGCTGTTTCCGAATCCAGACCCACAAAAGTAATGGCTCAAAGGAAGCAAGGCAAATCACCTACGCCCCCCGTCTCTCTCCCCTTCTCTCTCCGGAGGGACGCGGCCCGAACGTTGAACGAACCTTCGTTCACTGGCACACATGTCCATCGAAGCTATCTGCGGCACAAGCCATCCTGCCTTCGCAGTGATATATTGCACACTGTGTAAGGCGACGTACAATAGTATCTGATCCTGATTACCAAGAACCCTCATGATCGAATTTTATCTGTTCCACTGCATTCGATCTGGCTGCACCGCTGCTGCAAGCGTGGAAGTGCTCCAGACAGGTCTCACCGACTTGAGCGAGGCTCGATAAGATCTGTTCCTGCTCTATAGATGTGCTTTGATGTGCCTGAGAGGCTGGCTCCTGCGGGACCGTCGTGCTGTGTCTTTCATGCCTTGCTCAGTCTTTCACCAGTGCCAAATCGTTCCTGGGCCTTGTGGGCGATAGCGAGCTCCTACTGTGCAGTTCTTGTCCTTGCGCCCTCTCATGGCTCGCCTAGAAGCAACAACAACTCCTCGTTTCTGGTCGGCACTCTCTATCGTCGGCTCGTTGCGTTTTTTCGCATGATGTGTTTGCTGCAGTCATGCCATCCCCTCTTCTCCTGTTGCCGATCGAAGCTCTTTTCGCTGCGAGGAGCCTTTCTTTGGAGACCGAGCCACCTCCGCACAGACACGGCCAAAGCTATCCTAATCTGATACGGTAGCAGAAACTGCGAGCTTCTGCATGCAGCTGTCCGATGCGCATCAATGCCACCCGACCCGCTCGTATGTCTCCCCTTTTCACCCGCCCTCTATCCAGATCATTTTGCCTTTGCACAGCCACACATCGTGACTTTCTTCTCCATGTCCTCCCTTCATCTTCTATCCATATCATCGTCTCGAAGAAGCAACAATGAAAGCTCTTTCAGCCACGATATTCGGCTAGCGGAGACCGAAATCTGGAGAAACCAGGATCGCCTGGAGGTGCTTGAACCCTCAGTTTTTCTTTTTGGATATGCGTGTGTGCGTACGTGGGTTCGTGTCCGAAGTCGGTGGTTTCGGACTTGGAATCCGAAACTGCAGCAAAGCCGTAGCCCAACTCCAAAGCCAAAGCGAGACGAGCTGCCAGCAACCCACCCACCCAACCCCACCCCACACACACATACACACACACACTCTCTCTCTCTCCTCCCGCGCGACCTCGCATTTCCGACGCTTACAACAATGCGTCTGGACGAAGGGAATAAACGTCATTGGTCGTTGAAAGGCGCTTGGTTGTTCGCATTAGTTCCGAAAATGGTCCGGGTTGGAGCGCAGCGATCCGATCGTCTTGAGGTCTAGAAGCGGTTTCATCGAGCTGCCCACTCGCCAGCTTTCTCGTCGTGATCCTCCTATGGTGAACATTAGGCGGTATCGTTACTTCTGTCATTGCTGTTTTAAAGTCATAGAAGGCACCACGTCAGACGGGAGAGCCGAGCTTGTCGAGCACAACAACCAGGTTCCTGGTGTCGCGCGATCAGCGCCTTTCGGTGTATACGAGATGAAGCAGCTGCCACGTTAACCATTCGGCCTTTCAGTACCGAGGAGCATTAACTGCAGGAAAGCGACACGAAGTCGAAGCGTTGCATGAAAGCTAAGCTTTGGAGGAGCCAATGAAATCGTCTAGAAGCTGGGATTCGGGTGCGTTGTGTGAGGGTTCAGGGTTGGACGCGATCCTGCTTTGCGGTTTCAGCCACGCAAAGCAGCGGTTCGCATGCCACGTTGTCCGGCGGTTCGTTGCTTACCGGCGGTGTGGCGTTCAGACATGCATGTTGTGCGTGCTCGGTGGCCTCTGCAAGGTCGCATCATGCTCATCGGTCGCGGAACAGATGCATAAGTGGAAGGGGTCGAGTGAGCTTGGGGCTTAAAGGTGGAAGACAAAAAACGTGGCCATGCCGAGATGCCGAAGGCTCGCACCGCCAAACCGCTCTGCGCGATTTTTGTGGTTTTTCAGAGGCGAGCCAGGTTCAACTCGACGCCCGCAAAGACCGAACACCACTCTCGTGGATGACGTTTAGGGTCGTCGAGGACGATGACAGTTTGAGACAGCTTAACAGAGAGCGACTTGATTGCCACGCGAGCAGAGGGTTTGACAGGAATATCGTGCGCGCTGCCGCAATCCGCTTGCTGATGCTACTTGGCGTGCCTGATCGACTCTGCGCTTGCAGAGGTGAGAAATTCCGATCCTCCGCCTTCCCGATTCCCATGTGCCTTCGCAGATCGGCCAATCTGCTCATCGTCATGCGTCCACTCCTTTTATTGTCGTGACAGTCAAGGCTACTGCGACGATGGCATGCTACATAGTTTTCGATTCAGCTTGGAACTTGCTCATTCGTGATGCGGTACCGAGAGGAGGTGATCCCGGCTCATCTCCAATGTCACAATTGGCGTAGACCTCTTTGCCTCGATTGTTTGCCCTTCAATCGCCTCGTCTCGGACCCCAGTTGTGCCATGCAGTTCTCGTTCCCACGCCTCAGATATCTTGCATTCCATCTTGTTATCCTCCACTGCATCCTTCCCACAAGTTACTCCTTCTTCAGCTTTGGCCACCGAGGCCCGCTCTTCCTCCACTTCGGCAGCCACCAGCTTTGCCTCCTTTTGCACCCCTACATCGCCTCCCTGGCCTTTCTCCACATCCACCGGCACTGAACTCCTCCATTGCCCCGTCTCTGAAGCTGTGTCTGCTTCTGCAACAAGCTCTAAACTCGGATCGGCTTTCCTCTCCCTCGAGTCGCGTAAAAAATGCGCTTGACCTTGAAAGATTCTGCAAGCAAAGATGGCGCTCGCAACCGACTCGACCCTCACCGGCAGGTATGGATTTGTGTTTGACTCTGACAATTTTACGGTCAGGGCTATCGCGATGACTTTGACGACGATGCTAAAGATGCCAAAAAAGATGGCATCCGAGAGGAACATGTGGACGACTTGACCGCGTTTCGGTTTCTCCTCGCCGCGCAAAATTGGGACCGCGATGAGCAGGGTAAAGATGAGATCGATGAGCAGTGCGATTGTCAACGGCGCGCAGATCCAGGCGGGAGACACGCAACTCGACGCAAACCTCTGCGCAGGGGCCAATGGATCTACTACGGAGAGAACCATGATGGTTAACCCACCCACGAATTCGGCCACAAGTAAACTGCAGATGATGAACGGCGTAGCGCGCGGGTGTTGAAAATGCAGGATCGATACACGGTACCCGAGGACTGCCGAGGTCGAAGTGAACAACAGAGGAAGGGCGAGACAGCGGAGAAAGTGCAGCGCGGTTTCATCGCGTGGTTTTGAAGAGGTGATTGGCAGCGTGACCCAGGCGAGAATGGTGATACTGATTGCCATTGTATAGCGCGAGCAAAGGTAGGCGATCGGCATGGCACGAATGTGACGTTTGCATAGCATGGTCTTGACCAGCCGGATGTCGAACGAGATGTAAGAGAGTATTTCTGCGGATGATGGCGACAACAGAAAGCAAGGCATGTCAGCGTGATTTCTTGAGTAAAACGGGCAAGTAATGCAACGTACCTCCGATCACGACTCCCATAACGACAGCGGTGACATGTGTATCGGCAAGCGCCATTTGCCCAAGAACCTCCGTCATGGTGCTTCTGCTGCTTGCCGGGTGTTCCTTCCTCCTCTCTCTTTTCTTACAATCGCCAATCTAGCGAACACTTCTTAGCTAGTCGCAGATGCTCGTCGCTGCAGCTACTTATACCAAGACGTCCAACCTCTGACTCTCTTTCGCAAAAAAGATTCAAACCCCAGCGACACCGACCAGGCAAGCCACCACCTCGGCTTGGCTCATGTCGATTCGGGATCCCTATGCCGTTCGCTTTCCAGCTCGGGTCTTGCGTGATCCTTGTCAGGGAAAGTTGAAGCGTCACACCGAAAGACGAAGCGCCCTTACCGCCACTTGTCCCGCTCGGATGCCCAATCGCAAGCTCTAGATACCGCAAGCCTATCTCTCCCGCGAGATGAGACGCAAGGCGAGCGTTACACTGCAACAACAATGCGCAGGTGCGCATCTCCATACCTGCACCGGCGCCCGCTTCATTCCGCTTGTGCATCCCACTTTCATTACTCAAAATCCACAGTCGTCCATTCACTACGACCATACTGCAGCACACGAGAGGTCAAATCTCAGCGGCTTGCAGAACCAAAGGTGGGTCGACAGAGACTCAACATGACGGTGCGCTTATCAATGCTCGTTGCGATGTCAACCCATGAGCGAATCGCGCAAAGCAAAGGCTCCGAGAACAGCAACGCTCCGAAACGCAAATGCCGCATCGCATCAACAGCTCTCGCTACTGTTCTGCACTGCATCGATTCCGTGCTGCCACGACAATGTCGACCAAGCAAAGCAAGACGCGTGGGTTGCTGATAAGCATGCACAAAACAGAATTGCTCGATCGCCATGAGATTGACACAGGATCGAATGGGAAGTGTATGACGAAGGGTACAAATACAATTGAGGAAGAAGGATTGAAATCATGCGAAGAAGGATGTGGGGTGAAAAGGCGACGACGATCGGAACTCGAACGAGCGATGCGCGCGCTTACCCCCTCCCCCGCCGCACCCTTCCGAGGCGCAGGCTCTCCGCTTTGAATCCACCAGTACACGTTTGTTGGCCAGTTCTCGCACTCCCCAATCCCCACTCCCCACTTGAGCCGGAGGAGCCACTCGCGACAGATACACAATGCAGGCATCTCGTCTCGTCACGCGCCTCTGGCCTTGATCGCCATGACCAATTGCACCTTTTTCCTCACCATATCCGCAAACCTCCTTCGATGCCTTTCGCTCTTCTTCCTCCTCCTCTCTTCGTTTGGCTTTTCATACCTCTGCTGCAACCTCAACTCGTTTCGAACGTTGTTTCTCCTCAACAGCACCGAGAGCTGTGCGTAGGCGCGCTGGGGATCCGCCTGGGGCGTAACGCGGATGCTTCGGCCGCTGAACGGCGTCGCCGGCCAGCTGGGTTCGCCGTACACTGTCCGCTGCGACCAGTCGGACTCGAGATCTTCCACGTAGCCACGACGGCCGTCTGAGGGCCGCGAGAAGCGCGAGCCTGAACCAGAACTGGCGCGCGTCGATTTCTCATATGAGTCTTGCAGCGAGTCCAGAATCGCCGTGTATGTTGAGGCTGCTGAGCTCACTGGCTTGGAGTTGGATGTGGCTGGCTTGTTGTTCTCAGCAGTGCGGAGAGAGGTGGACGCAAAACTGCGGCACAGCATACCAACGTCGGAAGAGGCGACCGTGCAAGATGGCCCGGCTACAGCGGTCCTCAGTGCAGGTGTGGATGAGATAGTAGTGCGCAGCGAGCGCGCTACTGTGCTTCGAAGAAGTGACATGGTGAGGGCATGTAGAGCCTCTGCCAAGAAGAGTGTTGAAGATCGACGCGGGTAGAATGGATGGTGGTAGTGATGGTGGGAACAAGCAGTGATGAGAGAGAGCTCAATGACAAGCGCAGATACAAGCTGGCTTGGCCTTGATTCAAGTCAGAAAAATCCAAAATGGCAGCTCTTCTCAATTCTTCTCGACTTTTTTCGGTTCCGGAGTTCCACATTCAGCCGCGCACCGCCAACTTGTCAGAGTGTTACATTCGAGCGGGTCACAGTCAAAAGTCGGAAACCAAATTACATAGACTGAGCAAAAGCCTGCTCTCGCCTTTGTTGGTCGATGAGTAGCAGTCGACTGCTCAGTGGCTGCTGTTGCTGCTGCTGCTTTCGCTATCGCCAAGCGAAATCGCTTCGTCCTCGCGGCTTGTCCAACCACGCTCGCGTAGTTGACGCAACTGGATCAGCCAACTGCGTGCTGTGAGGCTGATCTCGCTCTGATCAATCAGATGCCCAATCCTCTCCATCGCTCTGTTGAGCACTTCGAGCCCTTCCCCGTTCGTGGGTCTGCTCGACAGGCAGAGATGGATCCCCTTGACATGGTTGCTGGAGGATGCTGCCTCATCTTCGACTGCCTTGCTCGCTTCAACTTGACCGTCCCCAAGAGAGTGCGACTTTGCCGCCTCGGTTTGTCGATCTAGCATAGACCCCACGCTTAGCAGGAGCGCACATGCGCACTCGATCTCCCAGACCGAAGGAATGTCGAGATAGACAGTGTGAATGAGAAAGCGATCCAGCCATTTTGAAAGCATCTTTACACTGACGACCTGGTAGAGCACCAGCTGACCGAGCAGCCTGACCACGTCGATGCCGACAAACTGGTCCTTTCGATCCCCCTCCTGAGCCCATCGCTTGCGCAGTTTGTTGCGACGCTGCCACAAGGGGTCCGCTGAATCGCTCGGAGCATCGCCTTCAGTGGTTTCCTCCAAGCTGAAGGCCTGCAAGGGAGAGCAGCCTTGTCCGGGAAGACTGAGCTTGTTGTACATGTTGGTCTTGGCTAGGCCTCTGTCCAGAATCTTGTCCAGTTCGGCATTGAGCACATGGAGAAAGAGCTCGCCGTGATTCAACTTTTGTTGCGCACGAACGGGTCCGTTGAGGATACGGCAGCACCAAATGGTTGCCGTGTCGAAGTCTTGCAGAACCTTGTACGAGACATAGGCGAGATTGCCAGCCGCGGAATATGGTGCATTGATATCGTCGAGGAGATGAACGAAACCAGTGACCGTATGCCTGAACAGGTGACTGCTGATGGCGCGGAGCTTGAGCAGACCCAACTCTGACTCGGGTTGCTCGACACAGCAGTAAAGCTTGCAAAGGGCGGTAGCGAGGTAGCGAAGCAGCTCGGTGCAGATTGGCATCGTCGGTTGTCGCTTGTCGAAGTATTTGCTGAGAATACCGTCAACGCCGTCTTCCACTTTAGCCATGTCGGCAGCGAGATCCGTAAAGAGGCTAGTCATGTACAGCGGTGCATTGTCATAATGAGGCATAGTAACACCGCGGTCATTCTCCTGAACGTTTGAATCAAAAGTAGGCATGGGCTCGGGAGTGGGCGCACGGATCGTGATTTTGGGTACGATCAGTTTTGAGGCACGTGGGGTAGCCGCAGGCGAAGGTGAAGCAGTGTCAGGCGAGACCGAGAGCGCTGGTGACCTGGATGGAGCTTTTGAACCAATCTTCATAGGCAGTGAGGTGCCGTGGCTATGGTTGACGCTCTTGCTGTGCTGCTTGGCAGCCTCGGCAACACTCCTGCGTCGCTTTTCGGCAGCCGCGCCAGCAACCTTGGCGCCAGTAACGCGCTTAGCTGCTGCCACATCGGCGCTCAACGCCAAAGCCTTGATAGGTCGAGATTTGGGCTTGACCATGGTCAGCATCGGGCTGGCTCTACTCGGCAAGGGAGTGGGTTTTGACAAGCATCGCGGTGAAGCGCTGGCAGCCTCCAGGGAGCTGTAGAGATAGTCGATGGCGTTTTGAGACTTGGTGGGGGACGCCGTGGATGCAACTGTGGTGGTGAGGCGTGGATCAAGGGGAGCTGATCGAGCAGTGGTGCGCAGCGAGGTGTGATATTGGTTATTTTGCGACTTGATGGTGTATGGGTTGGGACGTATGGCGACGTAGGGTTGCGCGATCAACCTTTCAGGGCTGCTCGAGGGAAAGTGGAAAGGATCCTTGTGATTCGCGACGGGAAGATGGTGGAGCATGGTGAAGAGATGAGGAGCAGACAGTGAAGCGGGAGATACTGAACACTGTACTGCAAGCCTTGGTGGATTCTCGTGTTGCAAGTTTCTGCGCGCCAACGGCCAGCGGCAAAGGAAGAGCACAGAGGCGCGTCCGAAGCGGGAGCGAAATGAAGTCTTCGCCAGGGTGCTGACTGGCTTGATGGGGCGAACTGATCCACGAGTAGAGCGGGCCGCTGTTCAGTGTGCAAGCTGAGGCGGCTGGAAGGTGGGTGGAAGGGAAGACGTGCAGGGAACGGTATGGCGAGTCTGAGGGTGGCACGACGACAACGTTTGCAAAAGGCTAGGACGAAAGGAGGATGATTGCAAGGTACGAGCGGAAAGATGGGGTGGCAGGCATGGACGTTAAAGCGCTTGCTATTTCTGGAGAATAGGAGTGTGGGAACACGACGGTTCGATTGACGATGAGATACTTATAAGGTAGATGCGAAGGGAAATTAGCGTGTTGCTGCTCCGGCGTCCGTGGGCAAAAGAAAGACTAACTTTCACTTGGAGCTTGAGCTTGATACGTGGTGTTGTCCTCGCCGAAAGGTTGCTTGTCGTGGTAGAAGTTCCAAGGCAGGAACTGATGATGAGGAATGAATGCACTTGACCGTTCTTCTCGCTTTCTACACTGATTGGTACGCGTTGGACAACTGAGCGACCCAAAAGGCTGTGAGTGTGAGTGGGGCAAGACCACCTGTCCTTCTTATGCTAGACAGTACAGGACCGGCTGTGCAGAAAAGAAGCGAGTCTTCGATCGTTTTCAGTCAGCCATAGTGAATGTATGCAGTCGGCATGAGCCCCAAGTCGGCGGCAAGGAGATGGAGGCTCATCAATAGCAAGAGCGCACGCGCCTCTTGGAACGCTGTGTAGCGGAAATTAGCCAACATGAGCTGGCGCACACGCCTCTTTGATAGCGTCTAGCACATCTGCATCCGCATGCAAATATCTTTGGCCGTGATTGTATTGGTCCCCACAAAGGCATCAGGCGGCGTAGCTACCTACACAAGATAAGGTTGACATTGCGCCAAATGCCATCAAGCGGCCTATACCTTCTGCAGAGCTCGGCCCCCGCCTTACTGGGTAATCTGAGCCTCATCTTGTACAGTCGAACACTACCCTCATTGGCTTTGCATGCTCATAGAAGGATTGCTCGAAGGTTTATGAAGCGCAGGGACCATCGCCTCGATGTGACCTGCATCTTGCCTCGAACTCTCCAAGCTGCGAACAGAAAGAGTGACAGATCTGCACTTCAGAGTACATTTACTTGAATCAGGATCGATTGGCGGTGAAATGGACACTAGTTCGCCAACGGACCGACGCATATATGCTGCCTGTGTGTTTCCCAGATCACAGCAGCAACAGTATGCGTTCTCGAGCTCGTCACTGATGGCGTAGCAAGAATTTCAGCTCAACGACGACGATTCGGTTCGTTGCTTCTTGAAGAAAAATCATTGGTTTCGCAAACAAAAGGCGTAACAGTCACAAAAATTCGTTCGCACGGTTCAAGCGAGTGTCATGCAACTCGGAAGCTTGACAGGTTTTGACACGGCTCCACACGACCTCGCACACACGCGCAAACTTCTTACAATCCTGCTCAGCATCGCCTTGTCTCGCTGTTCCTTTTAGCACTATCCCTCTGTGCCGATCATCGACACGCACAGGGAGGCTGATCCAGTCAGCTGAGGGCGCAGCTTTCGTCGGCTCCAGCCTTGGCTTCGCCGTCGACTGTAGGAACACTTCGATCGACAGACATGGCCGCGCCTCCCCGCCCGCTAGTGGGCGGCGGCAATACCTTCAACACGGCGCCGACACCCTCTCCCATGGGCGGACGTAGCTTCATTGACCATGCCAAGCTTCGTATCCTGCTCGCACCGGTCGGTGGCATCTCCGAGTCAGACTTTGCAAAGTGGTGTGACTACGTGCGGTCGTTCGAGACCATTCGACTAGCCGACCTTCCGTCCAGCTGCTCTGCTCGACTTCGAGCCGCCGCGACATCAGCCTCTGTAGGCAGCAGCTCGTCTTCAACGACGTCACCGATCCTGCAGACCGGTGAGATCCATCTTTCATTCGTCACCAGCTACGATCCGGACCACTCCTTCCTGGCGCCTTTCAACATGCATCGTCAGGTGCTCGGTACACTCGGACTAGCAACGTATTCGAACACTGCGGTGAACAAGCACGAACTAGAGGCAAGCCCATCGGCGTTGAGGGAGTTGCATCCTGGCGCACTGGTGCATCGAGTTTTTGGTTTCGATTGTGGTGCCAAGCGACCCGAGACGGTCGATCTGAGCTCAATGAAGGATATCGTGGCCGCCAGAATCAATCAAGCTCAGCAAAGGGCATCGCCTTCGGTGGCAGAACCGGCGTCAGGGCCTCTAGAACATGGAACGAACGGAATGGACGGCTCAGCGACAGCCTCGCCTCCTCTGAACGCGCCAATGTCGCCTGATGCTTCCGGTTTCTCCGCGCACAGAGATGGGGGCCTTATCATCTTCCCGGCAGTTCGCAAGGACGGCAAGGATGTACGCTTCTACCTCAAGACATTGCTTGCAGAGCTCGTTGCCAACATTTTGGACGGACTGGACCACATCGTTACAGGTCTCGAAGGAACTCCATTAGAGACGCCAAGAGAAACCTTAGATGGCATCACGCCGAACAGGCAGTCTTCACCGTCAGCCACTTCATCAGCTTCGACCGCGTCCTGGATCACCAAGACGAGCTCTGCAGCAACTCGAGCTTCGAGCTTATTCACTGCTTTCAGTAGCAGCACCGGGGGTGATCTCGGCACAGGCGCATCTACCCCAACCTCATCAAGACCGTCCAGTGCTGTCGGTGGAGGCTCGCATCCTTTCGATTTGAGCTCCCCGATATCTGGCAGTCCATCTCCGACATCGGAAAGCACAACCCGCAGCAAGATTCTAGCAGCTAATGCAAACAAGAAGAGCGCAAAGCGCGTCACGAGTGCGGCAGGATCAGGACCAACCGGAACAGGCAGATACGCCAAAGTCAGAGCCGACCTTCATCTGCTTTCGGGAAACTTGTGGGACGCACTCGAAGGCTACTCCAGTGCTCTCAATGCACTGGGAAAGGAACGTGCATTGGCAGGCGGTCAAGACGCCGTGTGGTTTGCTAGCGCACTGGAAGGGTTTTCCGTCGCACGAGTTCTCGTATCCCGAATGGGAGGTGCAGTGCTCGAAAAGGCGCCGTGCTTCGACTTGCCCTGGTCGTCTGCATCTGCAAAGGACAAGGACAAGGACAAGGACAAGGATGGTATCGCTCGTCCATACGCCAAGCAAAGCTGGGGTGAGATCGCAGAAGCCTACACGATTGCCGTCGTCATCTACTCCAAGTGCTTGGCTCCACCTAGCGTACTACTCGAGCCAGTAAGATCGGTCACCAACGACTCGCCACGAGACTATACCCATCCACTCATCCATGCCAGCGCTTGCACGCAGTACGCACGCTTCTTGCTGGCTGTATGGGCTTCAGGTGGCTGGAATGGCGAGTGCTTCGATCAGCTCGTTTACGGAGGAGTGCCGCCATCGTTAGCGGAAGAAAAGCCATCCAATGCAATGTACCTTAGCTTGACTGCCGTCTCTGGTATCGCAAGGCACGACATTGCTGCGGCCGCCTCGTCAGCTCTTTCTCACTCGATCATCGCTCTCAAACCGACAGACCAGATAACGCTCATTAGCACGCTTACTGCGATTTTTGGCTGCATCGGGTTCTCGAGAAGAGAGGCACATCTGCTGCGACACCTGCAGACAACCATCGTCGGCCTACTGGTGAAGGCGAAACAAGTCAATGCAAAAGCACCCACCACTGCTTCGCTGCCGATCTTGCAGCATCAGCAATTTGGCAAGCAAACTGACGAGCTGTTGGGCAACATTGTTGCCCAGACGACCTACGACTCGCTTGGTCGAGGACCCGAAGCTGTGCTGGTGCTGGCGATGCAAATCTGCGAAACGTATGGTATCCACGTCGAAGTGGATCCGCTCCGAAACATCCCCTCTTATCACATTCTGTCGAAGGCATCCGAAGGTCTGCGTAGCGCTTACGCTTCACCGACTCTTGGTGCGTCAGAAGAGTGGAAGTCTCCTTCGCACCCGGCTGCTTCCGCTCTTACTCCTCGTGCCGATGTCGCGTTGTTAACTCCACTAGAGATAGCCAACGAAGCTCCCTTTGGCTGGAAAGAGCAGCAAGTCGCCCTGCTCAAGGAGACCATTTCGATCGCCGAGCTGCTCTCGGACTATGTCGGTATGGCCTTTTTCGGTGCGATACTATTGCGCGATTTTCACCCTCTCCTCGATGCACAAGAACAAAAGGACCTGATGATCGGCACGCAGCGTGCTGTACAAGCAGCTCGGTGGGCTGGAGCTCAAGATCTCGCCGTCAAATATTGGGGTCCTGCCGAACCACTTTGCAGTCTCGAGTTCCTTCCGCCCACGCCTGAGCGCATGCCGTACGAGCGCAATGCAAAGCAGTTCCTGCCGGATCAAGGCGCAGCAGATGCAGATCATGGCGTGGCAGGGATGAACAATCCTTTCTTCTGGAACCCTGGTGGGTCAGCTGCAGGCAAAACGAAGGCGATAGCTGTGCAGGGCGAGCCAATCTACGTCATGGCGACGCTGCAGAACCCTTTCGCGGTCGACTTGCACATCGACACCGCAAAACTCGTGGGAGAGGGAGCTGGGTTCACGACAGAAGAAGTCGAGAGGATTTCGATCGCTCCATCTTCGTTCCAAACCGTTCGACTTTCTGCTATTGCACAGAGCACGGGAAAGGTGACGGTCAGAGGTGTCACTTTGACCCTCGCCGGTGGATGCACCGAGGAACAAACTTTCCTCCTGCCCATTTACGACGAAGAGAACTCCAAACAGCGACGCAAACAGGCTGCTGAGCAGGACGACCGCACCACGCGACTCAAAATCTCCGGTCTGGAGGCGAGAAGTTCCGTGATCAAGCAGAAAACTGGTGCAAGCCATGACGGGGCTACATCGTGCAAGTGGTTGGAGGTGACCGTTGTAGCGGCACAGCCTAGCCTTTCGGTCTACTGCAACGATCTTGTCCCCCTCGGCGGCCTAGACCTGTTTGAAGGCGAATCGCGAACCATCCATCTCGAACTGCACAATCTGTCAACTACCCTCGACGTCAATTTTGTCCACATCACGTTTACCGACGATACGAGCGAAGCAAGTAAGCAAGCGTTGACAGAGGGACAGCTGATGCCGCAAGACGTGTACGAAATCGAATGGGACGCGATGCACCAGCCGGTGCTTTCGCGGTTTGGTGCCAACTCGAGTTCAACCGCGGTGAAGATCGAGCCCGGGGCGAGTACAGTTGTTCCGATCCGAGTTCGTGGCAAGATTGGGTGTACTCGTGCGATGGTTAGCGTAGAGTATGGACATATGGGAGGGGAAGTGGGGAAGACGTTCTGGATCCGACGGTTGGAAGTGCCGGTGAGGATGAGCGTTCATCCCGTGGTGGTGTGTACGGGCTTGACGGTGGCGCCCTTGAAAGCGGTGGAAGCAGCACGGTTGACAAAGGAGTGTTTGGAATCGACTGATTCGATCCCATCTTCGCTCAAGACCTTTGGGAATGGAACTGATGGGACATCAGAGCTGTCACCGGACACCGTAAGTGTCGCGACGGATGCAGTCGAGGCAATCGAGGCGGAAAAAGACGATTCGGAATACAGTCTGCTCAGTCTCGACGTGTCGAACATGCACCGCGAAGACGTTCTGCTCCGCTTCGCGCTCAACACCGGGGGCGTCGTACCGCTCCACCTGTACCGCATCCTGCGTGCCGGCAGCAGCACGCGCATTGTGTTGCCGCAACCTCGACTCGAACTGGATCCTCTTACGGGAAAGCCATTCGTCTCTTCGAACATCGCAAGCGGTGAAAGGGAGGAAGGACTCTACCCGCCGATCCCGTCGAACGCAAGCACCGCGCGTCAGTTTATCGTTTCGAAAATTCAAATGGACGTTCAAGAGGATCGACGGGTGCGCAAGAACTTTTGGTACCGCCAAGCGCTGTTGGATCGACTCAGTGGTAGGTGGACCACGATGCCGTCGCTTCAGAGCAGTCTGTCGTATCTGGACAGCGCCGGTGACGTGGTCCGAGGTGGCAGCGTCCCCTTGCGAGGTCTGGTTTCCGGTGGAGGATTGCTCCTCGACGATGTGTCACTATCACATCTGCAGAAAGACCCAGTGAAGCTTTATCTCGCCTTCAACAGCGACCTTCACCCAATTCGAGCAGAAACATTCACCTTGGTCACAGCGACAATCAAAAACCGGCTGGCTAGACCCATCCACCCACTCATCCGGCTCGTCGCCACTTCACCCACCGACACAGACCCAGCACTGTGGGAAAACATCATCATCTCGGATGGAACTTGGACGGCTTCGCGCGGCAACAAACTTGCCGGTCGCGGCGCAGCGGATGCGGAAGCAGCGATGCAGTGGAATGTCACCTTCCTATCCCCGGGGCAGTATGCGTTTTTGGTCGTCGTGGACGAGGCGTCTGCTCCCGCAGCTGGTGCGGAGCGGCTGGCGTTTATTTCCTCGCCGCACTGTGTGGATGTCTTGCCTGCGTTGTAAGATGCAACAGAGAAAAGTGGTGACGTTGATGACATTCCCTGTGTGACAATGCTGAGAGGTGTGTATGGAATACAAAGCCAAGTGCCGTTTCGTAGGATCAAACAAGATGAGGCTGAGGCTGGGCTATACTGGGAATCTTCTTCGCCACCGAACCAGCGTCCTCACCAACTACTTGGCCGACCACATCCGCCCCACCCCCGAAATACGCCATGGCACCGTTCCACCAACCCCTCACATTCTCCGGCGTCGGCACCCAACCATGCCCCAACAAGGCCAATCCTGCCTCAAACGCAATCAACCCAATAATAATGAGCTCCATCCGATGCGTCGACTTTTCCGTCAACAATGCCCTTACCACGCCCAGCAAATTCTCACAGTGATCCAGCTTCTCATTCAGCGTCTCGAAGCGCTGGCCGATATCCAGGTTGTGGCAGATGGAGCGATAGTGATCCTCCATTTTGGCGTTTTCCCAGTAGACCTCGGGTTCGTCGTAGAAGTTGTCGCGGTCGAGGTTGGCCGTCTGACGGAGGCGCAGCAGCGTTCCGGTGTGTTTGATGGTGGCGGTGCGGGAGAGGGGTACGGAGCCGGCGGATTCGAGCTGGGCGGGAATGGCCGAGACGGTGGTAAGGAAGCGCGAGAGGGCGGATTCCTGGACTGAGAGACGGGCGGAGCGGGCGAGGCCTTGGGAGAAGGCGAGACGCGCGAGAATGGGCGTCCATTCGGTGCCAAAAGATGCGTATGGGTTTGTTGAAGGTACAGCGGATCCGAAAGAACTGTCGCCGGTGGATGAGGACGATGAGCCGGAGAGTAAAGTAGAAGCTTCACTATCCTCTACGGAAAGACCGTCCGAGCCTGTATCATCGGAAGCGGTCTCTGCTTCGGCATCAAAGGACTTTGGCGGCTGCCCAATCACAATGATGTCTCCTTGCACCCTAGTCGGTTGAGAGGACGCATATAGATAATCCATCGCCTCGTCTCCGATCTGCGAATATCTCCCTACTTCCACCTGAAACTTGAGATCCCTTCCTTGAATCACGTTTCTCAAAAACCTCTGACTTTGCTCTTCATCCATGCCCCAGGTGACATATGACCCCGACCGGAAGATGAACACCTCGCCCCTACTGACTGACGGACTAGACGCCGACGTAGCCATTGATGTGGAAGTCGCACTTGAACTGGGCATGGGCCACTGGGGAACGTGAATCACCTCGTTGTCCTCGAAAATCTGGTAGTTCGCCGGCAACCTTCCGGAACGGATCAGCTCGGAAAATGAATACGAGTGCGCAGTGGCCCACGCGTACACTTCGCCCGTCGTCGGTTCCGGCAATGTTTGTCTTAGCGCTTTGGACGCTTGCGCTTTGGCACGGGCTGAAGACGTCTTGGTGGGTGCGGCGTTGTTTTTGCGTGACATGGCTTGAACGAGCTGCGGCGGCAGCTTGAGTGTAATGGAGCCACCACCGGTGGTACCCTTGTTAGGAGGGTTGTAGGAGATCTGAACTGGTTTCGAGGTCGACTTTGCCGATGACGCGGGCGGGCTAGAGGATGAAGATGATGCCGCCCGGCCGACGCCTGCTCCTGCTAAGGACCGAGAAGAAGGAGCTGGAGAGCTGAGACCCGCAGATACTAGTCTTTCGTTCCCTTTGGATCCCAACGATGAATCATCGTTGCGTTGTCGAAGGGATGTGTTTGAGACCGTTCGAGTTTGAGATGCAGCTGCCAATGCCCGAACCGACAAACGAGAACGAGCCGGCGATACCGCAGCAGTAGCGTTCCTGACGAGCGGAGCTGTTGAGCGCAACATTGCAAATTGTATGTTTGTTACCTACTGGATCTCGCCAAAGATGAGGATGGAACGGCAGATTGCTGATCGAGGTCACTAAAATGAGCAGGATAAGGACTGAGCCTTGATATCAAAAACCAAAAGAAAAGGTCAAATCGGAAGAACCGGGCTGATAACTTTTTGCAACGTCTCTCTTGCACGCGCACTCCGAAAAAGCTCGGGCTGCTCAGCAGCAGACTAGCCGAACAGGAAGTGGAGGGAAGAGGGAGCTCCCGATCTTCTGTGCGCCCGATCAGAGCGGATCGTCAACGCGTCTGCTGGAAAATACAGTCCGAAAGGAACACACCACACACGCCTACGCACGCAAAGACCCTCGTGAGTGGAAGCGAGCGTGCATGAGCAGCCTCGGGCTGAGACTCAGATCCAGACTTGTGCCTCGGACTTCCCGTAGTTGGCAGTGGTGCCTCATGTGGGAAAAAAAGTTCAAGTGACGTTGAGATGCTTGGCACGCATGGGAAAGCAAGGTTGCCCTCCTATCATCACCGTCACTTATCCTTTCTTCGGCTCGCCCGACATATCGTCCTGGAGCTAGCAGCACGCTTTCGACCCGGTCGCGTCCTCGAAAGGGTTTGACAATATCATGTCTCTGTAGCAGTCACGGCCACTCACGCTTCTCGGAACACCTACGACCTCGCCCAAGCCGCCGTCGGTGGTCGACCAAGACTCAAGCATGGCTGCTCCAGGCACGCCACTGAGCTCGTCGGCGACGCAAGCCGTAGTAGCTCCAATTGTCGACGCTCAATCCGGTCCTCTTTTTTCCCCGAAACCTACCCAGCTCAACGGTCACAGCTCATTAGACACACATACCAGCGGCAGCAATGGCATCGGCAGCCGCGTGCCCAGCCGCGCCAACACTCCCGGTCAAGACCAGCTACCCCTGACCATCCATGCGGCCGCACAGCGTGGTGATCTACCCGCCATCATGCGTCTTGTCGACTCAGGCCGCGCTACCGTTCATGACAGGGACGACGACAACATTACGCCATTGCACTGGGCCGCGATCAATGCTCAGCTCGCCACTTGTCGGTACTTGCTCGATCACGGTGCTGAAGTCGATGCGTTGGGAGGCGACCTCATAGCCAGTCCGTTGCAGTGGGCCGCGCGAAACGGTCATGTCTATGTCCAAGAACTGCTTTGTTCACGTGGTGCCGATCCAACGATCACTGACTCGCAGGGCTTCAATGCTCTCCACCTCACCGTACACTCGAGTGCCGTGATGCCGCTTGTCTTTATGCTGCAGCAACCATCCCTTGGCTCACCGGAGGGGCTCGATTCCACCGACTCACAAGGTCATACAGCGCTCATGTGGGCTGCCTACCAGGGCGACGCTATCTCGGTCGACATCCTGCTCAAGCACGGCGCCGGTGTGCACAAACGCGACGGAGCAGGCCTCACCGCTATGCACTGGGCTGTAGTCAAGGGCAATCGACTTTGCATTCGGCTCCTGGCAGAAGCGAAAGCAGATCTCCTCGCCAAAGAAGATTCGGGCAAGACCCCCAGAGATATGGCCATGGAACTCAAGTCGATCGGTGCGTATCGAAAAGCATTGGCGGATATCGGACTGGAGGAAGATGGACGTCGCAAGCAGCGCACTTTTGGTGCGAGCACAGATAGAGGCGCGAAACTGGCGGTGATGGTGGTACCTTTTGCCGCGCTGGGCTTCATTTTTGCAACTTTCGCTTCGCTGCCGTGGTACACAGCGACGCCGTTTGCGGCAGCAGAGTTTTTTGGCATGCATCATATCGTGACACGAGTCATCCTGGATCCACAGGAACACGACTTTTTGCAGCGAAGCAACTACTTCCTCGCCATTGTATCCGGGTCCATCGCCTGGGTGGCATGGGAGTGGGTGCACAAGCTTGCTTCAAATACGCCTGGCTATGCCTCCAACAACCTGTTTTTCGCGCTCTCGCTTGTCGTTTGCTCGTGGAACCTCTTGCGCGCCGCCTCGATCTCGCCAGGGTATGCGCCTCTGGCGCCCTCTGTTCTACACCGCCGCGAGATCGTCACGCAGCTCGCACAGCAGGGTCGGCTCAACGGTCAGACCTACTGTGTAGCATGCATGGCGCGCAAACCGATGCGGTCCAAGCACTGCAAGCTCTGCAAGCGCTGTGTTGCACGCCACGACCACCACTGTCCCTGGGTCTCGAACTGCATCGGCATTGAAAACCACCGTCAATTCCTCCTCTTTGTGGCAGCACTTGTCGTTGGAATTCTGCAATTCCTCTACCTAACCGTGGTGTACTATTCGATCAACGCACCGCCGTACGACCCGATACCGGATTCGGCCTACGAGACGTGCTACTTGCCCTTTGCTTTTCTGTGCACGGCGACGACGTTCGACTCGTTCTTGCTAGGTGTAGCTTTATGGGCGGCACTGCAGCTGTCATGGACCGTGATTCTGGTAATTGCACAGGCGTGGCAGATTGCGCGCCAGATGACGACGCTGGAAGTGTCCAACTTGGGCAGATTCGGGTTTATGGGCGGCAAAGGTGGGCAGAGCTATGCGGGGCAGACCAACTTTCTTGCGCAGCACTCTGCGACTCGCGGCCAACCTGGCGCAGGCGCAGGCGCAAGCGACAGGCTGCAAGGCATCCAAAAACAATTTGGCGACAATGAGCAAATCGACGTCAACACCGACGATGCAACGGGCGAATCCTCGACGAGTAGCAGCGCACACGCGCATGCGCACTCGCATTCCAAGCTGGCCCTGCTCAAGCGCGTGTGTTCGTCGTCCGGCAGCTGGCTGCTCTCAATCGTGGGACTGGACCTGTACACGAGGGGCAAGGCGGGCGAAGGGTTGAAGCGTGCCAGTGGCGCAGCAAACCCATTCGACCACGGCCTGGTGGCCAACTGCAAGGATTTTTGGTCCAAAGGCCAGGATCTCAACCTCGACTATGCGACGTTGTACGACCTACCCGAGATCCACCCGGGGCATTGCCAGGTGGTGCCGTTCTTGATCGATACCGTAACGTCTGCCGGCGGTAGAGGCGGTTTGAGGGAGAGGTATGCGGCCAGCGGTGGCTATTCGCTCTTGCGGAGTGGCGAGGCGGACGAGGATGAGGAGGAGGTGGCAGGAGAGGGTCGGAGGAGGTGGAGCATGTGGACCCATTTGAAGAGTGCGACAGCGAATGGCGGGAGTATCTTGCCTACGACGAACGGGGCGCATGCTGCTTGAGGCCAATTTTCCGACTTGGGGGACGGTTACGTGCTCAGTACAACTCACGATGTCAAAGATGTACATGATCAACAAGCCATTCCAAGCCCACTGACACATACACGCACACACACAGACACACACGCTTTGCTGCTCGCGTTGTGGAAATTCGACTGAAAAATGCAGAAGCCCTACGTATGAGCGCTGTGAGCATTGCAAGAGGGAACTGAGTTGCTAATCCAGGAACGACGGATTGGGCGTTGGCCGATCCGGCTGGTATCTGGTATTGGAAGACGAACCAAAGTCGTCGGCGAGCATAGCGTACGGGTCAGCTTCACCGTCATCACCCATCGCGGTGTATGTGCCATTTGAGTCGCGGTTCACTTCTTCACTATGATTCGCATCCGCTTCCGCGTCGTCATCGTCGTCTGCTGTCCCAGCCAAAGATAGTTTCTCGTCCGTCTTGCCGGTTGGCAGGGACCGTTTTGAGTCTCCGTTCTGACTGTACTCTGTTGAATCTGCGTCGTAGTGCGGTAGCTCTTCGGGTTGCTTTTCTGGTGGACCGGAGCCGGGGGACTTGGTGTTGAGCACGGGGGCTCGGGCAAGTGGCTTGCTGTAGAGGTGGGCGCTGGCGTATCTGCGCGCGCTCTCGTCGAGGGCTGGCGAGTCGGGGATGTATCTGGCTTTGGCGTTGCGAATAAACGTCTGTGGCTGACGGTGAAAGATGCTAGCAAGACTGGCACCGTGGAGCAGCAGCTGGTCGAGGAGCTGACGGTCCATTCGGTCCGTTTCGGTGCTGATGGCCGGTTTGGCGCCCAACACCACCTGCCTCGCTGCTTCAGGGTCCGTCGAAAGCAAACGCCAGTACATGAAGCCGCGATCGCGCAGGTCCGGGTTCTCCACTTCTTCCGTCGCCCACTTTAGCACTTTCGGCACCAGCTCTCCTCCCGCCGTAGGCCGCTTGAGAAACAGTTTGACCGTAGCAGTGAGCAGTGCGAGCTGCACTTCGACCGGCTCCTCGAGGAAGGTATAGAGAAAATCTTCGAGCAGTTCGTCCGAGTTTTCGATGCGGTCCGCATACTGTCCGATGATCCAGATCATGGCCGCTTTGGCTTCGCTTTCATCCAAACTGTCCAGATTCTCGCAAAGCGTTCCGATGACGCTTTCGTATCGATTCGGGTATTTGCGGAAGATATCCTTGATCACCACAATCGCTTCCTGCACCACGTAGTTGACTTTGGTCTCGATCAACCCGATCAGCGCTTGAATGCATCGATCCGCCGAAGACTCGATCTTGATCGCCAAGCGTCCAATGCTGCGTACCGCTTTCCTCGCAAAATCCACGTCCACCTCGGACGCATACTCGCGCAACTCAGCCAACACCTGCTCGACGTTCCTCTCGTTTGCCAGGCGATAGATGATCTCGAGTTTGGCCATCTTGACGTAGATCGGATCGTTGTACTTGCAAAAGAACACCTTGACTTCGTTCTGCAGCACCAACGGTCGCCTCTGGATTACCAGTAGAATGTTTCGCAGCGCAACATACTGTACCTCGGGTCCTGACGATAACAATGTAACGAGCGGCGGTGAGAGCTTTCGACACAACGACTCCTTGAAGTCTGCACTGGCGATGTAGTTCATCAGATAAAGGATCACTTTGGTCGCCGTCAACACGACGGCGGAATTGGCATGTTGAAGACGCACCGCGATGCGTTCTGCCAAGATCTCGGCATCGGCAAAGTCCGAGGGGACGAAAAACATGAGCGCTTCCAAGATGTAGGTCTGACCCCATTCGGAACACTCTGCCAGCGCAGAAACGAGCTTCGAGGCGATGGTGAGGTTGAGTTTGAGTTGAATGTTGTCTGATCGTTCCGAGATCTCGACGAGTGCAGCTACGGCATTAGCAACCACGGTCGGGTTGGCATCGGCGAGCAGATCTCGCAGCATGCCGATGAAAGAGTGTTTCTCGATCAAGCGTTTATCGTGCATGTAGAGCTTTGCAACGCAGATGGCGGCCGTTTTGCGCACGTACGGATCCGCGTCCTTCAAAGAATGCCGCAATGGATCGATCAAGGCGGCCAACACTGTAGGAACGTGAATATACGACATGGTTCGAATGGCGAGAGCCCGAATCAAGGGGTTGCGATCGTTGCAATCGGACAAAAAGCCGGGCACGGCATTGGGGACGAGATCCGGTTTGGCGCGTGCGTAATTGATGAGGTAGAGGTAGACCATCTTTTTGATCTCGAGCACTTGGATATTCATGCACTGGACGACGTCGGGGAAGAGCGCAGACATGTCGTTGCCCATGGTCGCATTAGCGATGATCTTCTTGAGCACCGCCTTCTTGCGTGCCCATCCTTTGTCCTTCTTGTCGGCGTTGAGCTCTGTGCGCAGCTCGTCGACTTTGCCTCGCTGGAAAAACTTGGCATCCTTGCCCGACTCCGCCATGGTACAAGAGCCAGCTGTGGTGTATTCTCAGGGAACAGAAAGGGTGACCGGAGGTATAGATGGGATGTCTGCGGTGAGAGGCGAGAATCGAAGTGGGCTTCGAATGCCGAAGGATCGAACCGTAATGAAGCCTTCGAGAAGCTGATTCGATCTCGAGTGGTGCGAGAAGAGACAAGAGGCTGCAGTGTCTGGAATGCTAATGAATAGGAAAAATGGACGAGCGAACAAGCACAAAACAAGTGGTGAGGATTGGTGAAGCGATGAAGTGGATGAGAAGAAAGGGAAGCCGCTCGTGGATTTGAGGGTCCGCGCCCTGTCTGTCGCCTTCGACACAGAAGCACAGCGTGGATGCACAGCCGTTGCAAAGCGCGTGTGTGTGCAAAAAGTGTGGAGTAAACGGGCGAAAAGGAATCTGACATCTTTGGTGGGTTTTTGGTCAAGCCTGGCCAGTGCGTGACCAACAAGCAAATCCGTGGATTCTTAGAATCGTGTAAGCTTGTCGACCTAACATATTGTTCACAACCCCTGAAGCGAAACGTGCGAGCCGCGCGAGAGCTGGGTTTCAAGCTGATGGACGCTTGACAGACTCTGTTGACCGAGCTGCAGCACCTGTTTTTCCTTTCGCTCGGACCGCCGGGTATGCACTCTACCTGTCCAGCTCATTCATGCCGGTCGGCCATCTTTGAGTGAGCGACAACCAACGTCATGTCCGCGCCCGAGCCCGTGCAAACACTGTCTTGCCTCTGATTCTCGAGACAGATACGGAGCAATCGCGATCAGGCTTCCAGAAAGCTCGAGACGAAACAGCACCGGAATGGAAGCCACGAGACATGAAGCGGAGCAAGTCTACCCCGTTTTGGCTGCACCCGCGTTGTTCTGCAAAGTCGAAAACGCCTCCCCGACTCTCTGAGAAGTTGAGCTTTTCTTGTTACGGCATCATTGGACCTGTTTCCAAGTCGAGACTCCGCTGCGACACATGCAAGCGGGCAACTCGATCTTGTCAATGCAACATTCAGAGTACTCTCTGCCTCTGTCCCTGCCTAAGGCTTTCGAGCCACGGTTTTAGTCAGGGAAAACCAGACTCCGATTGTTCTCGAAAGGCACTCTTTGCCCTTCTGTGGTTGTCCCTTTCGTTAGTAGGTGGGACGTGGGGCTGAGCTGTAACCGCCTCGTCGTCTCCCCCTTTCGCAGCTACTGGATTCTGTACTGCCTCAAACCGCTTGGTGACGGTAGTCCGACGCTGAATGGATCCCATGGAAGCCCCGCCCCTTTCTGATGCTAGGCCACTCTGACGCCAGCATTAGTGAGGAGTGCCTGAGTAACCAGTTTCCACCGATGATGCGCTGCGTCTGCTAGCGTCTTGCGTCTCAAGACGAAACAAAGGAATTCGGCAGGGCGGGCTTGCGCGCGAGCAAACAAAGGTCTCAACGGTCCAACCCAACCCAGCAAAACGTTGCTCAATTTAGTGCGAACAAGCGGATCGACGCCTTGCAGCTGAGAAAGCCCCGAGCGCGCGAGAGAGAGAGAGAGAGAAGAGAGACGTTGTGTTGAAAGTGTTGTTGTGTTGCTGTGTTTTGGAACTCGAATTTCGCATTTCCAAATTGGTTCGGAAAGCTGCAGAGCGCGCTTTAAGCGAACCGTCGGCATATCCGTGTTGATCCACTTTGCATTAGAGCGTGGTGTCAGTGTTCGAGGAGAATGTCTCTCGCCAGCTAGACGAGCGAGGCGAGGGTTAGGGTTGGTATCTGACAGCTGTGGATATGCAGGGTATGCAAGCCGATGCAGACTTGGTGCTGCTGAACGCCATTGTTCTCCGAGCTGCTCTTGCTCCCCTCGTTTGCCTCTTGGCTCGCTGCCCTTGCCTTAGACTGCTGCAAACGACTGCAATGCACTGCAGTCGTTCGCTTGACACCCCTGTCATAACAGTCTCGCCTCTGTCAGCCACCGCATCTAGGTTTGGAACGTGGCAACCTGCGCTCGTCATCCAACACAACACCTCTCATGCTTGGCTCAGCCCTCTCCCGCGCCCTCAAGCAAACGATATATACCTGAGCCTTTCGCCGCGTGGCCCTCACCTCGTCAAGCCCCTCTTCTATCTTTCCCCACCACCACCAACACTCTCCACTCTTCCTCAAGAAACCTCTTCCCGTTTCCCCTGTTGCTTTCCACTCTCTTTCCTCACACTCTTTTCCTCTCGTTCCAAACCACAGCTTCTACAGCAACTTTTCTACCACAACAATGAAGTTCCTCTCGCTGCTTTCTCTCGCGCTTATTTCGGCTGCATTCGTTGCTGCCGACTCTCCGGTCGCTGCTGGCGCTGATGCGGGCAAAGTGCCCCAGATCATCGAGCTCATCAACAAGCTCGAGCACGTCAGCCCTACCGACCCCACCTACGCTGCTGATCTGCCGCGTCTCGCTTTCCTCCACAAAGCCGTCGAGGAGCAGATCGGTGCCAAGAGCATCCGAAAACTCTACGGTGATGACGACGCCGCCAACAAGCTCATCGATGCGGTCAAGGGTATCAAAGTGGCCAAGCGCGATGCCGCCGAGAAGAAGCCCAAAAAGACCACCACTCACGGTTCCGAGGTGAACAAAGGTAAGCAGGGCAAGAAGCAGTCGACTGCTCAAAAGCATTCAAGCGACAAGACCACCCACGGCTCCGAAGTCAACAAGGGTAAGCAAGGCGAGAAGCAATCGGCTGCCCACAAGGCGTCGGGTAAAAAGACCAACCACGGTTCCGAAGTCAACAAGGGTAAGCAGGGCGAGAAAAAGTCCTCGGCGCACAAGACCACGTCTTCCACCCTTGCAGCTCGTGCCGAACCCACCAAGGACGCTGCTCACCCCAAGAAGGTCGAGCACAAACATGCCAATGAGGGCGACAAGAAGCATCACGCTCACAAGACTAGCACTGAGTCCAAGAAGACTAGCCACAAGCCCAAGCCTACCACCGAGCCCAAGAAGGAGGCAGCCACCCACACGCACTCGCACTCGCACTCTCACTCGCACTCTCACTCTCACTCTCACACGCACACGCACCACGCCGCTGAACCCAAGAAGACTCCCACCACCAAGGTCGAGCGCTCCGAAGACAAGAAGGTGCACCCTGAAAACGAGTCGGCGTCCAAGAAGGAGCACCACACAAGCCACCCAAAGACCAAAGAGCACAAGAAGCCGGCGCACAAGCACAAGTCCAAGACCGCTTCCAAGTAAGGAGCGGTGATCACCACGCACTTTTCTGCTTGATGAGATCTCTCCCTCCCTCTCTCCCTCTCCAGCTCAACTCTTTCGAATTCTCTCTCCCTCTCTCTCGTGCGTGTATGCTTTGGATAGCTCGTACGGCTACCTGTTTCTCAAAGCACTCTTGACGGACTCGGAACGTTTCGTGCGTGTAGGTGTGCGTATGTGTGTGTGTCGCAGCAGACCTTTGAACCAAACCACTGAACTGAGAACAAACGTCTTCTGCATGAGCAACGGTGAAATTGCATCGTGTCCATCAACATCGTCTCCGCCATCTCATCATGCTTCGCTGCGAAACCGCGGCCTCGTGGCCTGTCGTTGTGTGAGTTATTCGTGAAACAAAAAAAAAAAATCAGACATGTCCCACCGCACTTTTACGCCCTCCCTCTTTGCGGCTGATGCAGGTCCCCGCACCATGTCCAATTGTGCCATTATCGACTTAGAGAGCATTGTTGACCATCTGATACGTGAGTTTGTGGTTCTTGACAAAAAAGTCGCACACGTTTCTGTGCGGTACACCGCCGTGCGTGATGCCCATCGGAGCCGAGAGGTACTGCGTCTTGTTGGCCTCGGTGCTCAACACCGGATGAGTGTACGCTGCCCATTTGTTGTAGTGCTGCACTTTCTTGGTATAGGTGTAGCTACGACCTCTGGCTTTGAGATATGCTTCACTCGGGTTTGGAGTGCCGTGCCTAACGAACGCGCTGAAAGTGTCGGCCGTGTAGGTGACAAAGTCGAGATAGGCCTGCGTCACTTGGATGCCTTCGTAATTCAAGCTTCCAAAGACGCTCTTGATGTCGTCGCCATGGCACACCTCTACGCCCGTGCCTTCCGGTGCGCACTTGGGCGGCATCCCCACCGTGTCCGTGTAGCCCGAATCCGTTTCGTACAGATACACCTTGGGAAACTGGTGTGTTATCTGCGCCATGTTGACGATCCTCTGCGTAGGGCAGGTGAAAAAGTTGTACGTAAACGCATTGCTCAGCGTCTCCCTCACCGAATCGTTGTTGTTCGGGTCCAGATCGAAAAATCCTGACTGGTTAAGCGCCGGAATGAAACTTTGGGGATAGACATACGTCAACGCCTTGTCGAGTGCCGCCTGCGTGTTGGGCAGCGACGTGTTGAGCAGCGAATCGATAAACAGCGTTCCTTCACCCGAAGTGGTGCCGAGCAGCAGCGGTACATTGTTTGGAATCGACGCATTCCCTGCCAGGTAGTAGAACTGGTCGTCCAGCAGTCCATCCGGCGTAGGCAAAAACGGCTCGAGCGAGGCAGAAAACAGACTGGATCCAGCCACCTCGGTCAGCGCAACAGTAATGGCGCTGGTTGCATTCTTGAACGCCGCGCCTTGGACGAAACTCGAAGCGTTCTGAGCTTGAAGGCATTCGACCATGGCTGAACCGTTGATGGGGCAGTTGAGCGACATGGCGACGGCGGGGGTGATGTACTTTGTCTGCACCGAACGCTTTACCCACGGTACCCACGGATTGGACACCATGAATGCAGCGCGAAAGAGGCCCTTTGCATGCGAACTCGCCACCAAAGCCGAAACGCTCTGCGCACCAGCCGATTGACCACCGATCGTGATCTTGTTCGGATCACCTCCAAATGCAGCAATATGCTCCTTGACCCATTTCAGCGCTAGTATCTGGTCACTCAACCCCGCATTGCCTGGAAGGTCGTCACCCGAAGCTAACCAACCAAGTGCCCCGAGCCGGTAATTGATCGTCACCACCACAATGTCGGATCGCGAGGCGAGGTTCCCACCGTCGTACGAATGGAGCGCATTGCGACCACTGGTGAACGATCCACCGTAGATGGCTACTAGGACGGGCTTGAGCCCCTTGCCGCCGTACGATCCGAGCGTAGGCGTGTAGATGTTGAGATTCAGACAGTCTTCACCCATCGGCATGGGCCCAAGGGGGGTGGTAGATTGCACGCAGGCGTTACGGTAGCTGGTAGCGTCGAGCCTCTTGTCGCCCGTGTATGGTGTGGCGTGTAGGAAGCGCTTGGTTCCAACGGGAGCGTCTCCGAAGGGAACACCGAGGAAACGGAACGATCGGCGGTCGCGGTAACCCGTCAGCGTATAATCACCAGTCCGGACGCTTAGACGCTTGTTCGCTTGGACCGAGCTAGCTGCCGGATTGGCATACGGATTGTTCCGTGGAACCACTGTGGGCTCAGCCGTGTGCGTACACAGCACACCTAGCTTCTCCCCCTGCCCGAAAGGTCTCACTGAACCACGACTAGCCTTGTATGCTACGACTGCATTCCCACTGCCATTGAGCCAGAACGTGTCCCACCAGCCCACTGTCCCAGCGTAGCGCAGATAGTTGAACTGGTCAACGAGGTCCGATCCAACTCCCCCTTCGAGCGAGTCGTCATATGCAAAAAGGCTCTCGCCGATCCGTTGGCAGACTGCAGCAGCGTCGCTGGAGTGAACAGAGTTGGGAAGCAGCAATGCACCGGTAGAAGCATTGTTGCTGAGATCATTTTGGAAGAGGATGTGGATGGGCCCGAGATCGGCTTGCTTGACCACAGTAGTGTTCGTGTCGCGCTGGGTGAGGAACGGTACAGCAGAGACGATCTGGGAACCGAGAGTGAGAGCGGCGACGAAGCTGCTCAAGGCAGAGGCGATGTGCTTCATGATGGTCGTGCCTGACGCAGTGACTCGAAGTCGATAGTGGTGGGAGTGAGAGAAGCAATAGGACAAGCTGGTCGCAGTGAGGATGGTGATGCCACGTCTAGCGGCAGTGAGCAGTGGACAAGACTGTCTTTTTCTGCCAGAGGTATCCCGCCTAAGTAGAAAACCCACGCTGATCCCTTTCTGCGCATGTGCGGGCCGAAAGCCTTGTGCAAGCTCAGCAACAAGCTACAACGTACCAATGAATGACTCTGCGGCTGCACTAACTAACGTAGGCAAAGTGATGAAGGATTCGGCGTACTTGCAGGTGCAGCCTGGAAGAGCAACCACAGAAGTCCTCCGAATCCGAACCCTCAGAGACGGTACAAGTACCACAAAGGGAAGATCGCGGCAATTCATGTGAGGGGTAAGGGAACAGTGCGGCAATCAATCTCGCACTGCGTACAATTTGCATAACCATACCTGTAAGTCCACTTGCTTCGTGACTGTGCAGGAGAGCGGGATCAGCTGCAAGCCCACCAACTTTGACCGTCGACCTTGCAACTTTGTCGCAAGCTGCATGCGTCATGTGGTGCGCACACGATTGAGACGACAGACACAGAGCTTGCTCGGCTGTCAAAGTGCGGCCCACAATGCGTTGCAAGGGTCTGCGCGGGGAAAGCGCGGCTTACCCCACCCGTTCGCTAAACGAGGCAAGGAGGTGTAACGAAAAGCCGAGCGAGAGGCTACGATGTGCTCAGTGTTGATGTTGACGATCCAACAATTAAACAGAAAATCAACCATACGGCCAACACGCGCCCGACGCGTGCATTCCAGCCGCTCGTCCATAGTTCTTGTCGGCGCAGCGCAGCGCAAACAAGACAACAACACGCACACAGAGACAGTCTCTACCTTTGGCAGTACAGGCGAAAACAACTCAGACCCTCGTTTTTCCACAAAGGAAATTCGAGAACAACACTCGCACAGCAACCGCCAAAATCACCAAGCTAAGCTGCCAGCCAACACTGCTACCGTCCTTCTGCTTCAAAACCTTTCGTACCAACACACAACCAACGTCTCGGTGCTAGCCAACGCAACGCATATACGCTTCCCCCTCGGACATCTCGATTCGACAAACTGCACACCATTTCGGCCAAGATGACATCGTTCACTCCCAACCCCAACTTTGACCGAGAAAACTCGAACCCTAAAGACTGGGCTTACCATCTCGGTGAGTATATGCCCTCATCTTGCAGTAGCGTGATAGCGACTCACCACTGACTTGAATGCTTCTTGCCCCGTCGGCCCTATTTTGCAATGTTAAACAACAGGCTGTTTGCCACAGAAGCATCACATTGTCTTCACCAAGGACGACTTTGTCACCTTTCTCAAGCAGCACAATGTCCACGTAGGACCCAACTTTACCGAGCTTTCCAAGCTGCCAAAGTATGCCACGATTGGCAAGTTGACCCTCTCGGACGACGCTGGTCCCTCTGCTGCCCCAACTGCCAACATCGCCGCCACCGCCGTTTCTGCACCTCAGCAAGCATCGCAGCAACACCACCAGCAGGCTGGCCAAACTGCGCCCGACGAGTCGAACGCTAAGAATGTTGTCTACACCAGCTCGGGCGAAGTCTTCCGTCCTAGCCGCAAGGTGCGACAGCTTCCTGGTGGAGGTTCGGCTCAAGTGACCGCACTCTTTGGCAGCGATATGGACCAGGAAGAGCCGCTTCCGGCACGCCGCACCGCTGCTCCTGCTGCAGTTCCTGCACCCCAAGATGATGGCTTTGAACCACTTGGTGCGGCATCTGCCCAACGTGTGGCCAGCGGCAATGTCAAAGCTCAGCAAGAATCACATTTCTACGACAATATCGGCTCGGACAAGCCAGGCGTCTACGAAGGTGTTAGAAACGATGCAGTGATGAACAACGGCTTCCGACCTACACGACGTGTCCGCGTTCCAGGTGGTACCGGTGGTCTCTCGAGCATCTCTTTCACCTAAATTATGGGACCGTCAGTGCGCAGTGGCTTCACGATACAATGCCACAACACCCTCTTGTTTCATATACCCTTAAAGGACAGATTCTTTATGACTCTCTCAACCTATCGCATCCACAGAAATGTGCGTCTCAGCGACCCATGAGACTCGACAGCAGAGCAATATTCATGCTGTACGGGACGCGCATTCCCTCTATATGCGATCCAAACAACCACAGTGACTCAAGTATAGAGTTTTGTGCGAGTGCCTGCTGTCATGTCCGATCGTCTTGATCACCATAGTATATGCTCCATTGTCAACGCAATCAGTCACGTAGGGACGAGCTTTGACATGCAAACGTGCGAGTCCATGCCGTTGCCTCTGCATCGCCGACAAACTTTACATGTCTAAGCCTCGGGTTGGACGAGGACGAGGACGACTGTCTGCTGTTGCGTGTTCGAAGCTGCACCGCTGATCAGAAGCAGTGTCGCAGCATTTGACCTGGACCCGCGTAAAGCCTGCCTCGAACGTAGCCACCATTCCCGATCAGCGCCTCCAATCAAGCCTTACTCGATGCATTGCCACTGAGTTATTGCGTTCGCCGATTCCGAACCACATCTCTCGGAAAGAGCCAAGCGATTTGCCTCGTATACCACATGCAATACCTCTGAGCGTTTGTTCTCGCCAAAACTTCAAAGCACACTTCTGGCTCATCCGCTAAAAACCAAGACCTTACTCCCATGTCCAAGCAGCAATAGAAGCAAAAGTGAACCTCAATGATATCATTGCAATGAGACAAAAGTGTATAGATGGAATGCAGAACAATTAGATAGCACCCGAAACAGGACCGTGACACCACAGCCTCACTTTCTCTGACGCTTCATCTCGACCTTGGCGTTACTGTTCGAAAGGCCCGTGCTGCCAGGCGACGAGACAGGGGGGTTCGGAGCTGGAGCAATCGGCACATTGCCCGTACGGATGCCGGCAACAGAATTGTTTGTGTTTGTCCTGCTGCGATTTCCTGATGAGCCCGCATTGGAGCTTGGTGCGCCTCCATGTCCAGCACCGTTCTTACCGACAGACGCACCACCTACCCCCCCGTGGCTACCGGCTGGAGCGATATTGGCATTTGCGCCGCCATTGCCACCGATCGAGCCACGGCCCCTGGCATCAGCCCGCTGAGCACCGCTTGCGCGATTCCTCTTCTTGATCACATCCGTCTTGAGCGACAGTGGGCGCACGACGCCATGCAATTTGAGGAACAGACCGCACGCGTTGCACAGTGGCTGCCCTTCTGGGTCGCGTCGCCACAGCGGTGTCTTGGTCGTATTGCAATTCGAGCAGACGGTAGGTGGATCAGCAGTGGCCATCGAGCTTGCTGATGGAAGGTCCTTGAGGTTGACGCCGGAGCCTGACGCTGTGCCTGAACCTGGCCCGGATACCGAGCGTGCGTGTATGCCGTTCGAGGTGCCGGACGCAGGACCTTGTCCGCCAGGAAGTCTGCGCGACGCCTCGCTGAGTGCTGCGGCCTTCTGGATCGCCTGCATGCTGGGCGATGCATTCGAACGTGATCCCGACGTGTCGGGAGCGAGTTGAGGCTCGCGACGGTAGGCATTGGCCAGTGGAGAAGACTGATATTGCGATTGCTGCAGGCCAGGCGGTGTGGCCGCGTTCGAAGGTGCGCTGCTGGAAGGACTGTAGGTCCAAGTGGAAGAAGCCTCGTCGCCAGATCCCGTCAGATTTCCCATTGAACCCGACATGGCCTCCATCGGTCCGCCGCCGAACACCTGGTTTGGGTTGATATGCGTAAACGATGGTTGCGGACCTCCAAGGCCAGCGTCTGAATTGTAAAACATGTTCATGATGGCCTCCAGGTCGGAGGCATTCTGGGCGCCGTGTGGCAAGCTGCCCACTATTGCACTGCCCGAGCCAGCAACGTTCTGCACGGGCGAAGCGCCCGAGCCACTGCCTAAGGCCGCCTGGGGAGAGGCGCTGGCGCCTGCCATCAAATTGCCTGCAGGACTTGCAAGCGGCGTGCCAGCTTGCGACGCGAGCGTCTCCAGCAAGCTGTCGAAGTCGGTCGCAGTCTCGTTGTTGCGTGCACTTCCGGCCGGAATAGGAGCCCCTGCGCCAAAAGACATCTGTTGATTGCCCAAAGCTCCGGGTGGCGGCACCGCAAAGTCGAAGGTGCTCATCGGCAGGTTTGCGAGCTGCGAAGGACCAGCACCACGCCCACCCAGTGCTGCGATGTTGCGCGAGAGTCCCGCGGCGATACGTTGATCCATGGTGCTGGGCATCTGAAGGGCTGGCCTGGCGGGCGACATGTCGTCGCGGAACGGACGCTTGCGGTTGTTCATGGCCTCAGCAGCCAATTGGTCGCGGCGAGGACCTCGCGACATGCTTCTTTCCTTCACCTTGTGATCGAAACTTGTTTTGCGCACCAGTCGGGGAAGGAAACCGTATTCGGGGTGCTGGTTGGCAGCAATTCCGACGAAGTCACCGATGCCTGGAATGCTGTCGAGCGTCGAGAAGGGTGCGCCAAAGCTATTAGCCGCTCCAATGGAAGCCATATCCAAACTTGACTTCTTGCCGTCGGCTGCTTTCGACGAAGCTTCTGCGGCTTCATACCAGGCATCGAGATCGGCACCGAACAGGTCAGTATGCGCTGCTTTGCGGAACGCAGTCTGGATTTGAGCTTTTCGAACCGCACTTGCTGTTCTCCTCGAGCTTCCCGGCCCTGTAGAGCCAACGTCAAAGGCTCCTCCCGGGCTGACGCTTGGCATCTGGAACCCTTCGTTTGACTTGAGCAAGTCGGCGAAATTGTCGGTGTCGAGGGCGCTATCGAACGCACCAAAGGCATCGTTGTCGTCGAAAGCGGCGAGGTCGGCAAAATTGAACGCCGAGCCAGCGTTGGCATTTGGCGCAGAACGGCTGAACATGTTGTTGCCGTCTGGCGTACCTTCGTCCTCGATAGTGTCCAGTCGAGCTGGAGCACGAGAGCGCGATCGGCTAACTCCACGCCAGTCGACGTCCATGGCACTGACCGAACGCGAACGTGAGCGACTCTTGCTCTTCATCCTCCAATCGACGATGTCTACGGCTCCTGCGGGTGGTGCTGTGCTCTCCGGCGTCCTCGGGCTACGTCCTCGTCTGCCACGTTCTTCCTCTTCCTGTTGAATCACTTCGGCAAACCGCGTCTTGCCCTTGGCACCGCTACCGCTGGTGCGTGGGTGGTGATCGTTGGCGACTGCTGCGTCTGGCTGGATGACAGTGAAACCTCCGGCGAAGGCATCGCCAGGGAACGACCCGCTGCTTCGTCGAGAGCCAGTGCCCGACTTGGTCGAAAGCGTTGGCGAATGACGAGCACTGGAAGCATGGCTCCTGCTTGCGTTGCTGGCGTTGGATTGCGCCTCCAACGCCAGCTTGGCCTCAGCCGCCTCCTGTTCCTTCTTCTTGCGCAATGTCATGGCCATCATTCTCCAGGTGAGATTCTCCATACGAGCTCCGTTCGGCAGCTGCGATCGCTGCTTGGCGTACATCTTCCAAACCTGCGTGGCGAGCGGATCCTTCTTGGACATCTCGTCTGGATCCAGGTTCTGGTCCTCGGCGTCGTCATCAGCACCAGCGGAGCCTCGACGACTCATGTTGTTGAGGTTGCCGGGGATCGCAGCTGCCATGCTGCCCAGCTCATCCGCGTAACCGGTGCTTTGCCGGGATCGGGTTTCAGCCGTGGATTGCCGACTATTTCCGCTGTGCACGGAATCGTTCATGGCAAAAGTGCCAGGTCCGGCTATCGAATTTGTGCTCGGAGCTGGGAAGAAGCCGGTAAAGTCGGTTGACGCTGTCTCAGGCGAGAGCAAAGCATCTGGTCCACCGCGGTAGCTGCTAAATTGTGGTGGTTGCCGAGAGAGGTGCAGCAGTGGTTGTTGCGCCTGTTGCTGCTGATGCTGCGTTTGTTGCTGTTGCCCTTGAGAGGCTGGTTGGAAGGCCATCGGCGGTATCATTGGGTTCTGCTGCTGCTGCTGCGGGACGAACGAGTTCTGCGTTGGGTTCTGCTGCTGCTGCTGCGGGACGAACGAGTTCTGCGACACCGGCACGAATGCCAGCCCCGCTTGACTGCTCCACGAGCCAGGCGTGGGAGGCATGCCAGTAGAGCCATGTGGAGGTGGTCCAAACCCATTGACTGTGCGGTTCGTGCCAAAAGTAGAGCTATAATCGCTGCCCATGGAGCCATGATTTGACGGCTGATTCTGACCGAGGCTGTGTGCGTTGGGTGGCATGCCAATGGGGTGAGAAGATGCATCTACGGACAGATTGTTGATCGAGTGACCGGCACGGGAAGGCGAAGACGAACGCGAAGGGCCAGCGCTGGGTGCCGCAGAGTGCGGATTCGTTGCATAGCCACTTGGGCGGCGATTGTGGCCGTGACCGACGTAGGAGCCAAAAGGCGGTTGCATTTGCGCAACGGCAGCTCCGAAACTGCCCGGATGCGCCACCGGCGGGCGCATGCCAGCATCTGAGCCAGGTGCGCCGTTGAAGCCAAAGGGAGAGGCAGGGCCGGCAAAGGCTGGCGATGGTAGGGCGGATCCGCTGGGTGTGTGAGCTCCGCTATGTGTTGCAGGCTGGTCGCTGCCGCCCGGCATGCCTTCCATCTGTTGGCGTGCCAGGTGTTGCTGCATGGCCTGCGAAAGCAGCGACAACTGCGGTGCTGATGGACCCTGCGACATGGTGCCCGTGGAGGCGAGGCGGCTTTCGCCGGCGGCAAACGGTTGCTGGATTTCAGCCCCAGGAGGAGTCGGAGGTTTGCTCTCACCCGGGTCGTAGTAGGACAAGGGAGCAGTGCTCCGGGTGCAGAACCTGCTTGTCTGCTGCAAGGTAGGGTTGATGCTGTGATCTTGCGACAATGGCGGATCTTGGTCAGACGCAGAAGCCAACGCAAGGTCTGGCCTTGTGTCTGGATCGAGGAAGCGGTGGTCAGGCGATTTATTGGCGCCGAGACTGTGTTTCAAGGAAGACGAATCGTCTGTGAATGGCGTTGTGGTGCCGGACAAGGGTGGGGTTCCGGGAAGAACAATTGAGAGTCCAGCCATAGGTGAAGACGGCAAAAGGTTGTCGATGGTGGATCGAAAGGCGACACGCGAGTCAAAGCAGGAATGACACGATGACAGTGTGCGAGAGGATAAAGGCGCGGGCGCAAAGGGATCAAGGCAATGATGGGAGAAGACAGGTCAAGACACCGATCAGTAAGGGTCGCAACGAAACACAGCAGCAGCGATCGAATCCTGATTGCTGAAGCAGCTGAGGGTGTTGCCAGGGTCGTAGCGTGGCGATGGGTCGAGATGTTGAACTGTCACAGTTGTCGAAGGAGCCGTCGTCGTAATTGGCGCGACACGGTTGCTCGGAGTAAGCATGCGCTACAGCAGATGCCGAAGGAACCCTCAAAGTCGAAGCAGCGACGGTGCTCCGGTAACGGTAACAATGAACGATCCGAAATGACTTCAATTCGAGACAGCGTCCGAGCAGTCAAATCTCTGCAACACTGGTGATGACGACGGAACGATGAGCCAATGCGACAAGGTTGCGATCAGGACGACAACTTCGGGGAGCGGGTGAAGCTGTTTCGTTGTCGACGAGATTGGACGACGATCTCGAGATGGAAGCTTTCGTGCGCTGACCAGACTCTGCGATGGTCGATCGAGGTGGATGTGGGCGTGGATGAGAACTTGGGGCGCGAATCGTGAGAGAGGAGAGGCTTACCTTTTGCAAGTACCGTAGGTGAGGGTCAGTCGGCGCCGACCGGATTAGCGCTGGTCTGGGTCTTGGCGAAAGTACTGAAGTTCTGCCGGGGGAGGAATGACGGTTAGGCGAAAGTGTTGGTGACGTTAGGAGAGGAGGGCTTGCCTGATGCACAGTTGGTGAGCAGACGACGGCGGGGAGGGAGCGTCGAGTCAGCCAACAGATGCGAGTCGGATGAGGATGGGGGACGGAGGATGGCGACGACCGAATGGCACCGAGCGCAGGACCAGCTTACCGAAAGTGAACCACCAAACAGAAGTCTGCCTGGAAGTGACGGAAGGCCACGGTTGAAAGTGAGCGTGGGAGAGCGGTGCAAGGTCCAAATCGACGGACGCTTCAAAGCGGAGAATTCGACCAGCCCGTTCTGCTCTGCAGAGCAATGTGCGTTTTGAAACCGGCAGAGCAGAGGAGACGGCGAGGACGCCAGATGCACGGGAGACTGATGGTCAAGGGCAGAGGGCGACCCACCAGCATCTGCACCTTGGAACGGTTGCAGACAAATTCGGTGGGGCCGGGCGAGGGAATAGGGAGGCAGGGAGACAGGCACAGGAGCCGGTGAGCAAAGAGGCTCAGAGAGGCAAAAGTTTATTCTTGTGCATCTTGGTCGCGCGGTGCGGCACAGGGAATCCAGCAAGCAAGGAGCACAGCTGCCCGCTGCCGCGCTTCACCACAAAGCGCAAGCACACAAATGCATGCAGTACTCAAGAATGGCTGCACAAGAAGGGTTTCTCTGTCGAATAAATCTAATTTGCGGAAAAGAAAAAGAAAAAAGGATGAACCAAACGAGAAGGCAAGGTGCATCGCCGGGAAAAAGAGAGAGAGAGAGAGAGCGGTGTACAGTGGTGCTTCCCCGTTTTTTTTCGTGTAAATTAGTGTATTGATATTTTTTCTGTTTTATTTTTTTATTCTGATAACTGGTCTGATCGTGAGCAGCCTGTTGGGAGTACACTACACTGCTGTATAGTGAACTGCGACAAGTGCTCGCACGGCACAGTCACTTACAAGCGTGCTGGCTATGTAGCCGCCATTTCGAGGCTTCACACCGCCTTAGGAGCAATGCACCGCCATCGGCGAGTACGGATGAGGTCCAAGCTGAAGCTGCGATCCTCCATGCAACGAGACAATGCCCTCGGCGAAAAGTGAACCCTTGGCCAGAAATGCATCGCAGTCTGAAGAGTGGTTGCTATGAGAACGTGTAACTCGGTCGGAGCCCAAGGCGAGCCGTCAACAAGTCTTATGCAGTGGGCAATTGACGATTTTCACTTCGAGAGGGTCACTCACGGGGTGGGGACGAGAGTTTACGTGGGCTGACAAAGGTGTTCGGCGCAGGGTGCTGATCATCGCGCTTCTCGATCTCGAGCGGTCTCACTCCGAAAGCGTCCTCTGACCATCGACCTTTTGAAGATCGAGGTTGTTGTTTGCTCATGAATAGCTATGTACTAGAAGATGTGCTCGCAAAAGCCCATGTCAAGTATGCCTAGTGCAGTCCAGCTTGGAAAGGTAAGCAACAGCTTTCATTGACCTGCAAGCAATCCCTGCTTCATCAGACGTCGGACGTTCAAAAGGCTAATTGTTTGAGAAACCTATCCGGAGCCACAATTGGAAGCTAATAACTGAATCCGTGCAAAATGGAAAGCGCAGAAAACTGCGGTCGATCGGTTGTCGGCAGCCATCACTGTTTTAGCGCTGGCTTCAACTCGAACATTGCCGTTGGATTGAGCGATGAGGGCCCAAGCGTTTTCTGTGTGAGAGAGAATTATGTCGGACATCAAAATAGTTGGAATGTGATTGCTCGTGAGAATAGAACAGTCCGAACAAGAGTCTCGAATCGCTCGGCGTGTACGATCGGTCCTAACGAGTGCAACGGGGTGGTCGATGCTAGCCGACAGAGACGGACGCCCAAAGGCGAAGAGTTATCGACGTCAATTCTCCATCGAGAGGCGAGCTGGTTGCATATGTATCGATGCTTGGGAATGGGACCCGCCGGAGAAGGAGATGATGTGAGTCGCCCATGTCAGCTGGCTCGATCGGCTGCACCGCACCAGCTGATCAAGTCTAGCGAGTAGCAACCAGATTTGTGGGTAAAATAACGCTCAACCCTTACGGTCCGCCAAGACCCACTGACACCACAAAATCCTGCTCTGCTTTCCTGTGGGCAAGTCCGCCGCAAGTTGCAGACAGGCCCGTTGGCAGCACGATAGGTATTCAGCTCTGCTAAGAAATCAACAAAACCACAATACTGTATTATAATATTTAGAATCTTATTCCTCAAGCCCCGTGGAAAATCGTGAGCGAGTTCCATTTTTGAACAAGGAAAACGAAGATGTAAATAAAACTAAATAAATACACAAATGAATAGAAAGGTACAGAACCGTGTGTACTGTACAGAATTAGACTCGACATGAGCTCAAGCGGCTGATTACGAGCTGTCGTCTGCCATTTGGTCAATCTTTCCACCGGTCTAGCGGATATCACGTCGGAGCAGGTCGTCGATCCTTGTCCGGATTGCTTGTTTGCTCGTATAATTGTTCAAAATCGTTCATGTGCTGCATGAAAGCTTATTTAGCGATGCTGAAGAAGACGATGATGACAATGCGCACGGCGATCGCTCCGTTCGCAGGTAGTCACTGTCGGAAGTTAGCCGAATCTCAAGCCACGAACTCGACTCGACGTGACTGTCATCGTCACCTTTGACACCCGAGGAAGAGTCTGGGCAAAGAACAGCCAGTCCGCCAGCGCAAATTGTTCAAGCTTGGCTCTTGACACTCCGCCTAGGCGAGGCTTGCGGTCAGCAACCGGAAGCTGCAGGTACAACAGCAGCATGCGGGCAGCTTCAGCGCTAAGAAGAGACCGACAGACAGACGCCGGCCGCGTCTCGTCTCGTCTTGTCTCGTCTGGCGCATCCCCTTGCGTTGGGAACAGCCATGGCGCCTCCGGTCCGGTCAAACTTTCAAAAGGGAAAGGAAAGAATAAAATCTCAAACCACGAGGTTGCCACATCTAGCTCGACCGCCGCGGCTGAACCTTCTGCCTTGCCACCTTCGGACCAATAGGCAAGCACCTGCAGATCAATGTCTCACTAATGATTGGTTCCAATCGATTAGATGGCATGAACTTTGACAACACTGCGTGTCGGAAGAAGCGCCGAAACCGCGCGCGCATCAGAGTGGAGAGCGACCACGGTATGTTCTCGGTCTTGACGGGATCTTCCCGTCTGTGTGTGAAGGCAGTCGAAATACGACCTTTCATATGACGACGTCCCCCACTTCGCTGCCCAGACGTGCTGTGGCCCACAGAGAAGGCATGGCCTTCTGAGCCCCTTGGGTTGACCGGTGACCGACACCGCCATCGTCTGGCAATTCACTTCAAGATTGAGTGAACAAAACGAGTTCCGGTCTCCACCGAAGCCTTCCTTGACCCTTGACGAGGGTCTTGCGCTGCTTGAAAAATCGCCGAAGGGCCGAACGACCGAGATTTCCGGTACGCTCCCTTGTCTTCTGCGTTATCCACAAAGGCGTACGAAATAATGCATTCTCGGTAGAACTCCTTGACTCTTTCTGGACCTAATAAGATTCGTTGTCGACTCGACCTAATTGGATGTTCCCACCCATTGATCCTCATGAAAAGAGAAAGAGAGAGAGAGATTGTGTGTGTGTGTGTGCCCACGCGTTTCCGTGAGTACAGCCTCCAACAAATTATAGAGCCTTCCTTCCCTCGAAAGGAAGACCCGCTCTTCAATTGATTTCCAAAGGATTTGAGAAAAGGCGCATTTTGATTGGCTCGATAAGACCGATCTTTCGGATCACAAAGATCTCGGAGACAACAATCACACGAGGCCAAACGCTGCAGCTACCGAATCGGCGAATTTCTTCCAATTTATTTCGAAGTTATCGCGGCGGCAACCATGCTATGGAGACCAACGACTTCAGCGGCCAAGGAGGTTTGCCGAAGATCCGATGCATCGTGAAGTGTTCTCATTACGATGGCATGCTGATCTGCTTCTGCTGATCGGGACCTAGCCGGGAAGTTCTCATCTATTCTTCTACCCAGGGCTCGGGCTCGGCGATCATCATGGCAAGAGCAGACAGCAAAGAAGAAATGATTCTAGTCTATATGATATTGCTCGACGATACAAGTGCTACCGAAATCTGCTGTACTCTATGTATATGCTGGGACCAGGATTGAGTGCGTTTGTGGGACCATACCAGCGCGCAAGATGCTTATTCGTCGTCTGTATCTGGTTCACGTTCGCCACCGTACGTGAGCCAGCGGCTGAGACGCAGACGACGACGTTCCTCTTGTGCCTTCTTCTCGTTACGGGTGAGCTTCTTCTTGCCCTTCTTGGCTTTGAACTTGGACATGTCTTGATCACCTTCATCGCCAGAGCCGGCTGGTGTAGGTGCAGCTGACGATGCCGGCGTGCCGGCTTTCGAGGCGAGGCGCGAAGCGGCGGTGCTGCCTGGCATAGGCGTTCCGGGCACAGAAGCGCCGGGCGTCGAAGCGTTCTCCATCTCGTCCAAGAAGGCGCCATCGGCGAGCTGCGCTTTGGTTCGCGACATGATACGTCCGTTGTCGACGTTCCAGATCTCGGGGCACAGAGCACCGACAAACTCCATGTTGTGCGAGATGATCACCACGGCACCCGCCCAGTCGCGGATGGCGGTAGCAAGACCACCGAGAGCGTCTCGATCCAGATAGTTTGTCGGCTCATCAAGTACCAGCACCTGCGGGTTGTTCCACATGGCTGCTGCCAACACCACCTTCACCTTCTGACCACCCGAGTAGCCGCCGACAGCGTGGTGCTGCGCAATCTCTCCTTGCAGACCGACGGCTTCGAGGTGCTGTCGGATGAGCTTGACGCTGATCTCGCGCGAACCGGCACCTTCTCGTGACGCTTCAAAGTCGTCGAATTGCTGCACCATCTTGTTGAAACCTAGCTCGAGCAGACGCTCGCGTGGGATCCACGAATTGTTGCGGTGCTCGTAACCAACCCACTTGATCTCGTACTGGTACGACTTCTTGAGCTTCTGTCGACCAACAATATACTCGACCTTGCGCGACTCGCCCGTGGTCGACTTGATCGGCGTCTCCATCTGCGCCTTCTCCTCGTCGGTCATCTTTCGCGACGCCTTTTCGGTCATCTCACGATCGTGGCCGTCCTGGTATCGCCAGGCAATGTACTCGACAGCCGTCTTTTCAAGATGTTGCTCCAAGTGATGGAAGGCGTGCTGCGCCATCATAGCAATGCGCAAGTTGGGGTGCTTCTCCACCTTACCCTGCTGCGGTACCGTTTCACCGGTCAGCACCTTGATGAGCGTACTCTTGCCGGCACCGTTGGGGCCGAGCACACCAACTCGACTCGAGAGACTGATTGCACACGAAGTGTCGTTGAGCGATGGCTTGGTCATGCCAGGGTATGTAAAGGTGCAGTTAGACATCTTGAGGATGGTACGCGTGTTGGAGCGCACACCCATGAGCGAGCCGGGAGGAGGGAAAGAGAACTTGACAGTGGTAGCGGCCAGCGAGTAGTAGGCCTTTGCCTCTGGTTTGGTCTTGACAAAGTCCGAAAGGTTGCCCTTGTAGTAGCGCAACTTCTTCTTTTCGTAGTGAATGATGTCGGTGCAGACATTGTCCAAGAAGCCCGAGTCATGCGAGACGGTGACAACGGTGATCTGATTGTTGGTGACGAGGAAGTTCTCGAGCCATGCGATGGACTGGACGTCGAGATGGTTGGTGGGCTCGTCAAGCAGGTAGACGACGGCATCGGAAAGCATGGCACGCGCCAGCTCAAGCTTCATCTTCCAACCACCAGAGAGCGAGGAGACGGGGTTGAGTTGCTTCTCATCGTCGAAGCCAACTTCGCGCAGCTTCTCTGCCACCTCTTCACGCGACTTGCCGACAAGCTTCTTGTCGTTGGCGATAAAGTCGATGATGGGCGTCGATCCATCCTCACCCTGCAGACTGTGCTCGACCATGAGGGTTCGGACCTGATCCTGCGAGGGGTAGCCCTCAACCTTACCGTCACGCATGGCCTTGAGCAGCGTCGACTTACCGCTACCGTTAGCGGCAACGATGCCATATCGGTGACCGCGGTACAGCTTGAGCGTGGTGTGGTTTAGCAAAAGGAGACCACCGTAGGCGAGCGAGAACTCGGTACGGCAGAGGCACTCGCCGGCCTCGTCATCGTCTTCCTCTTCCGAGTTGCCGAAACGCGCCTTGTCGAGCTCAATGTAGGTCTTGCGGAGGTCGGCAGTGGCCGTCTGGGCAGCGTCGGCATCCTTGCAGATTCGACGGAGATATGGCTGAACGTAGACATCGTCCCATGCACTGGCGTGGAGAATGCGCTTGTTGGCAAGACGTGCGATAGACTTGGCGAGATATTCAAGACCCGTAAGAGCAAATGCATCGCTCTTGAGGTTGGCGTGCTCCTCGGGCACGTGAGGCTGAACAGCGGCGATGATGGCATCGAGGGCAGCACCGCGTTGCTGATCAAAGACCTTCTTGGGGTCCTCAGTGGTGGCGTTCTCACCAACAGCAGCAGTGGCAGCAGTGAGAGTATCGAGGGCACTCTTGGCGTGCTCACGGACCTCGGGGAAACTGGCGCCCTTCTCGATACGCTCGACACCGGGAGTAAGCTCGGGCAGGAATTTGGCTGCCTCGTGGGGATCACGAACCAGCTTGCAAAGGTTGTCGACAACGACGACTGCTTGTCGCTGGACGTTTTGACTGCGCTCGTTGAGGGCACGAGCAAGCAAGGGGACCATGACGGCAAGAGCTGGGCCGGTAACTTCAGCGACGAAGGTTGTACCAGAAAGCTTCTTGATGCACTCGGGCACAGCGTCGGGTTGAGCCATGCAGCCGACGAGGTCTGGGATGAAAGGCTTGATATCCTTATTGTCCAGGCACGACTCGCAGACCTTGATCGCCGTCTTTCGGGCCTGCTTGGAGATCTCTGCTTTGGTCTCGTGCATGGACTTGGTGAGGTAAGGGATGAGCTCGACAAGCTCGTCGCCAACCTGCTCGCTGGCCGAGCCACTGAGGCGGCCAAGGAGCTTGAGTGCGCCTACCTTTGCCTGCCATTTTGCGCTACCAGAGCCAAGCACTTCGTAAAGGACAGCGAGAAATTCGGGGGCGGCCTCGGGAGGAACCAAAGAGAGAAGCGAGCCAGCGGCGGTCTCGGCCGCCTGACGAACGACGTCACCCTTGTCTGCGTAGAGTTCGAGGATGGCTGGAAGAGTGTGGAGGAGCCATGGCTCTGCGCCGAGAGGGCTGGGAGCGTTCTTGCCGCCGACCTTGACAAAGATGCTGTCGAGGCCAATGGCGGCAGCTTCGCGCTCGTAGCCGCTCTTCTTGTTTTTGGATGCCTTGACAAGGCTGTCGAGGATACCTTCGGACTGAAGGACACGGAGACCTTCCTTGTTGATGCATTCGGCGAGCTGTTCTGCTGCGACGTAGCATTCTTCGGCCGAGGGAGCCTTGTAGAGGGCTTCCAGAGCCTGTGATGCGCCAGACATGGTGGTTATGTCGGTATGCGCTTTTGAAAGATAAGAGGAGCCGAAGAAGAAGCAGGTGTCCTTGGGATAGGTCCTGCCTGTCAGAGGGGTATACAGAAGTAGAGAGCGAGGCAAAAGGTTGCTCTGTGAAGGAAGGAGGAAGAAGTGGGTTGAAGCGTTATCGATGATCAACCTGGAGCCTGAATGGAAGGCGTCGATGAACCGGAACCAAGAGTGGTGGTAGAAAAGGGGGTTGGAAACAAGGCTGGTGACACCGTCTACAGTAGATGAGATCTCAAACTGTCAATACACGCGGTGGTGAGAGAAGAAAGAGAAGTAGCAAGAGACCAGCCGGGTTCCGATGGTGTCCTTGTGTCGCCGTTTCACCGTGCTCAGCCGCCCTCACACCCAGCGTGCAAACGCTGTTGGCTTTGCTGCCTTTGGCTTGGAGATAAATTTTTGCAGCAGAGACTCCAGAAATTTTTGCGAGTTTCCGTGGCTCGTGTTGAACTTTCTTCCAAAAAAAAAATTAAAAATTGAACAAGGTGGATTCACGCTGCAGAAGCGGGCGTGTGTGGAACTGCCTCTTCCTGTGTTGCCAAGGCACGTTCTCGCCTTGCTTGCCCTTGAACCCTCGCTGCATCGGACGACGATTTGAAATCAACTCCAAAAAGTATAGACTAAATAAACTGGGCGGTTGCTGCTGCCTGATTCTCGCGACTGACTGACTGACAAACATCAGTCGGGTTATCGAATACATCGGGCAGCGGCAACGTCGGCCAAATCGGCACGCGACGCGACTTTGGACTTTGTTCAGAAAAGGACCCTGACGTGGGAGCTTTCCCCTTGAAATTCAAGGTGTTGGTCTGTCGAGCGTGGCCATGGGCCTGCAGCTTCTCACGATGATCACTGCACATCCGCATCGAATCTTGACAGGAGCACCTTCCAACAAGCTCAGCTGAATGCTGCCGTCATCAAACGGTTACGTTAAGCTTTTCTTGTCACCACTCTCTCTTGGGATTCTTGGTTCCTTTTCTGCAGCGCCGACCACCGCGTTTTATCGGCTTTCGTTCCCACGACAACCAAGCAGCCCTAGGAGTCGGCCTTACCGATTCGGACTCGTCCGTGCACACCGCCAGTCCACTCGAACATCTCTCAGGAGGATCTGGTCAGCAGCATCTCTTCGCTCCTAACCTCATCATGTTCACCATAACGCTACAGCTGTCTTAACAACACAGCGATAATCAGCATGAACGGGCATCACCGGCACCGAGACGGTGGAGATGATCCGAGCACTTCTCACCAAGACAATCGTTCCATTCTTGGAGGGTTTCGACAAAACTTGCAAGATGCTCGCCTTCGAGACTCCATGCATCGTCCCTACTACCCTTCGCCACTGTCACAGTCACCGATGCAAGCGTCCCTCTCGTCCGCCTCCCGTACAGCGGCTTCGATAGCTAGCTCGTCTCGTTCAACGGTCTCTACCTCGACCACGCCACCCTCCACATCGTCTCATTTCTCAATCAATCAAGCCTTCAAAGGCCTCAATGATGAAGACATCGAATTCTTCGATCGGCTCATCTCCGAACTTCCGGCCCATGCTGCAGACTTTTCGCAACTTAAGTCCGCATACACTGCTCACCTCCCCGAAGAGCTCGACCGCAGATATCGTGGGGCCGGCACTTCGCAGCAAGCAGACCAAGTGGACTGGGATGCCCACCTCTGGTCCATCTTGCTCAGCTTGGTCAAGGTGCGCGGGAGAAATTGGCGGGAGCGCTGGGACTCGGTGCGTCTCGCTTTCGGCCTCGATCCGAACAGTGGCGATGAGACGGACCTCAGCGGCGCAACGCACAGCACAGAAAGAAGCGCAAGCGGCAGTTCGACTCAGCATGGATCTGTCTCGGCCTCCGACCAAGCATGGGACGAAGATCATCGATACCGACGTCCAGCCGAGAGGAGTCCGGTGAACCCCGCTGATGCTTATTCGGCTCGACCGGCATTCACAAGAGATCCCAATCTGCCTTCTCGCTACAGCCTCGGCCTGCCTCGATCGAGCAGTCGGCCGCCAACCGAGGGACACAGCCGCGAGGAAGCAGTGGCGCACCAAACGCTGCAGGACGAGCTTGCTCAAGAGGATAGAATGCAACCGGTACATCCGCAATCCGCGGACCCCATCTCTGCGATTCAGTCTAGGTTAAGACGAATGATGGAGCAAGAGGACCAGACCGCCCAGAGTAATGCAAACAGGGCCACTCCACAATCGTCCCATCCGGTCAGCTTCGATCTCGACCCCGCCTCGTCAAGGGATGCCGTTCGACTGCCAATGGATGCCAGACGCCGCTTCGACGAGCTCGTTCGATCATCGCAAACGGCTCGAGCAACCTTACGCCAGTCTCAAGCGGCGACTCTAGGGAGGGAAGAGCAGGAAGCTCTGATCGAACGACTCCAAGTTGCCGACTCGTGGAGGGCACGCCGCTTGTTGCGGATGTGCTTGGCTTGGTGGATCACCTTGGCCCGCCAGCGACTCGAACAGAGTCAGAATGCAGCCGACGCTAGTGCTCGAGTTCTACTTCAAAAAGCTTGGGAGAGATGGAGCAACAAAGCGCAGCAGGGCCTGCAAGACAAACAAATCGGCGAAAAGACGGACAGAGTCCGTTGCACCCTCACCGCATTCCGAACGTGGAAGCGGCTTGCACATATCGCTGTTGAACGTAAGGAAGAGCTCAAAAAAGGTTCGATGCGCACCGCCTATTATACTACCACCGCGGCCGTCAAATCAAGAGTATTGAAGCATACGTTCTACGTGTGGAAGCAACACTATAAGTATCACCTTGCCGACACCATCCGACGGCGTCATTTGCAAGGGGGTGCGTTCGCATTATGGCAGATGCGTGCGTCACACACCAAGCAACTTCAGACTCGTGAAAGAGTCCTCAAGATCAAACAAAATCGTACCATCCTCTCGCGGACTTTCGAGCAATGGTCGGATCGCTCCGAAGAAATCAAAGCTGTCCGTCGAGTTCAGGGGCACCATAATCGACAATTGGTTCTGGACGCGCTTCGTTCCTGGCGAAAACGATCACTGCTGTCGAGTCTTGCCCGCGCATTTGCCGAACGTCGGCTAAAGCTGGCAGCGCTCGACGGCTGGAAAGAGGCTCTCAGCCAGCGGCGTTTGCACAGCAAGCAAGAAGCGGTAGCGAAGCGCTGGCGGATGCGTCGAATCAAGCAGAATGCGCTGACTGCCTGGAGCCGTCAGAGACACAGGCTCGGTCGTATGCAGGACCGAGCTGTCGAGATGCAAGATTCCGTTCAGAACGTTAAGTTGGAGAGCCTCTTTCATCGATGGCAGTTGCGTTCGCGTGCTGCCCTTCTTGAACGAATTCGCGTAGCAGGCACCCTGGAACGGTCTTTCGCCCACTGGCAGCATCGCTATACGGCGTTGACAACCAGCTTGAATCAGCGCGAATCTACCGTCGTCGATCGACGTAATGGCAGCGTCAAGTGGGCGTGTTTCCATAGATGGAAACAGCTCGTAAGGCAAATACGCGACCGCGAAGCGCAAGTCCAAGCCCAACGAAATGAAACACTCTGTAATGACGTCTTCATCACCTGGCGAAACAGGCAACTTCAGCACCGCCTTCTTTGCCAAAAGTCCGAAGCTATCTCTGACTATTTCATGCTGCGCTCTTCTTTGCAAGGGTGGCGATCGAAGCTGCGCGAGCATCGGGCCGACGTCAAAGAAGCAAGTCACAATCGCCGTCTTGTGGAGCAGGTGTTCGAGATCTGGAGATCCAAAACAGCCAAACAGCAACGCCTGGCTACGCTCCTGCAGCGCTCTCTTGCTCAAAGCGACGAAAAGCTTGCCCGCGCCTACCTCGACCAGTGGGTCGCCAAGATCATCGAGGTGCGCAATAGGGAGCTCGAAGTCAAAGAACAGCGGCAACGACGTCTGATCAAAGCTGCATTCTATGCGTGGATCGAAGCCTGTCTGCGTCATGACGATCTTCTGGCGTTGATGAACAGCTACATCGACGTCAAACAGGAAGACAGAAAGAGACAGACTTTCCTGCATTGGCTCAACCTTGCGCGTGAGACCAAAGCAAGGCGAGAGAAGGTGGAGATGCTGGAAACCTCCGCAAAGCAAAAAACACTTGCATCAGCATTGAGCGCCTGGCGCGACATGCTCAGAGAACGTGCACTTGCCGCGCAGGAATACGAGATGCTGATGCGGCGACAGCAGCTCTTGCAGCAGTGGGCTTTGAGTGCGTGGGAATCTCGGACGCGCTTGCTACCGGCCATTCGAATGCGCAACACTTCGCTTAGGCGTCATGCTTTCCAACAATGGCACCGGAATTTGCCCAGCGCTCGGGCGTTGAATGAAGCGACAAAGGTGATGCGAACACGCCTCCTGCAGGGTAGCTGGCAGGTTTGGAGAGACAAGGTCAAGGTCAAGCGACAATTTCGCGCTGCGGCCCGATTTGGTGCTGGAACCATCTCTGCGCAGCGTCTGCGGTCGTTGGCATCGGCTGCAAATCGCTCCTCCGGGTCTTCGTCTCCATCTGCTGCCTATTCTTCGTCTCCCTTCCGATCTTTGCTGCCCGCCACCTCTTCTCCCCACTCAGCTACACGTCTGCCTCGACCGAGGACAAGCTTAGCACTCCGTCCGCCCGTATCGACAGAGCATGACGATCTGGCAGCTCACTCCGGACGACCGAGTCAGAGACAACCGAACTTCTCGCGAAGAGGAAGCTCGGTGCCTCGTCACCTGGAGGCAAGCTTTGCTAGGGAAGCGGCGGAATCCACACCTGTAGGCAAGAATGGCACCGCCATCGTCCACGAAGCCGACTCACCCTCAAAAGAAGCATTGTCACGAAGAGCAAGGACTAGAAAAGCGGCCGAGACGCCCACATTAAGCCTTAGCGAACGGAGTCGGTTTTCCCTCGCTTTGAGCTCTTCCACTTCATCAATTTCGACCATGCACGCGCCGCCAAACGGGCTCAATCCAACCCACAAAAGTAAGCACCAATCTCGTAGTGACGACAAGGGACCGACTCTCTCGTCTGCGACACAGCGGAGCGCCTTCAAGCAGCGGGAGCAGAGCGATACCGAATCTGATTTTGCTCGGAGGGTCAAACGGTCCGCAAAGTACGAAGATCCATCAATGGCAAGTGCGATATCATTGCGAGAGGTGGGGATGCGCCCGCCTGCCAGCAATGACGGCTTCGAGTCGGGCAATTCGGTTCAGTCTGCGCCGGCGCGATCCGCGCTCATTGACAGGTCGAGCACATCCCGGCAGTCGTTGGCCGTGGCCGAGGATATGATCTCGCAGTTGCGTGCGCGTGCCACAACGCAACAGCGTCGTCATGGATGAGCAATTTGAATTTATCTGATTTTTTTGATGGTTTATGTTTCGACATGGCTGAGATCGTCTGGATGTGCTCGCGAGCTTCTTTGCATACAAAACGGCTACAGCAGAGCAATGAAGCCGGATGTGTTTCGACAGTATCGATCGACCGGCGCAGGATTGACCAGGCCACCATGAGGTTCAATGATGATCGAACAGCAATCCGCGTTGTCCTGTGTCACGAAGACGTCCTGTCGCTCCGTGGCAAATCTGACCATATCGTTGGGATCGGCCATCGCCGGAACAACCGCCACTTCTGTACATTACAAATGGAAGCTAGTTAGCAATGGCGAAGACACGCAAGATGAATGCTGCATAGTCCAAGTGCATACTCACTCGTCCCATCGAGGCTGACGAAGCCGGCGAGGTTGGAAGCGATGACCAGACGTTGAACAAAGTTGTCGCGGGAAGCGAAGCAGACGCGTGGTTGGGTGGCCTTGCCGTTGCAAAGAGCGTCTATTTGGGCATCATCGGCTCGAAGGTTGATCTTGATGGTGGACTGACCCTGGACAATAGGAGTCGAGAGCGTCGAACAGAGAGGTAGGAGGACAGAGAAAGTGAGCTTCATGGCGGCGGAAGGAGAGCGACTTTGAAGCTGAGGGTGAGAAACAGAGAAGAAGAGCGGTTTAGATGTGCAGGCTCTTCTGGTCAATGTAGCGGGCGTTGCAGAGCGTGGTTGATGAGAGGGAGGCGACAGAGGTAGTTGCCCCCCGTGTCTCCACGGGAGTGTGGAGAAGCCTGGTCGCACTCAATTCCCTGTCGAAAGCTCACGTGTTGCATGGTAACGTCAAAGTAGATTCCCTCTCACGGAACATAGTGTGGACTAGGGAGGAACCAGTTTCCTTGCTTCGTGGAATTCACGGTGGGCCCTTCAAATTTGTAGCTAGTTTCTCATTCCCCTGTGCACTTTCAAGCCAGCGTTGATGCCTTGTTGGCATCTCAGCGACAAACTCTATGCCACGCATCCGTACCGCGGTCCGGCCACCATGTGATACAGCCGGTCGCTGAATGAAAGTCCCGCTGCCTCTTTGTGAAGGCTACAGAAGATTTAAGTGGATGTCCAGCAGGTATGGTGGAAGGCGGCGAGCGAGTTTAGACCCTTTCTTGACAAGTCAAGGCTCAATATGCACCTCTGGACGCTGTCTCTGCATCCCGTCTTGTGGGCATATTCATCTTGCAATCACTTCCTTATCTGCTACGGCACCACGATGAAACTCTGACGTTGAAATTATCAACGATTTCATCGGCACGAGACTTTTCGATAAGCATCGACAACGCCCGGCAGTCGCGCGTGCATACTGCAGGTCTACTCAAGACGGATCGGGCTCATTTCCTGTCGGCAAAAAGTGCCTAGCGAATCGTCCCTGCCGGGCTCCATCACGTCCAAAATCGTAACAGAGTACACGCAGCAGTCCTTGTCCATCTGTGAGACACTGACATCCTGCTTGTCTGTGGCGAACGAGACCGCCTTGCGCTTATCCGTAAAGCTAGGAACGACAGCCAGCCCTGTAAAACAAATTTTGAGCATCAGATTGCGGTCGTCAGTACCCCTGACCAGTGCCATGGTCTGAATCTCTCTGAAACAGGGGACAAAGAAACTCACGCAGTCCATCACGGCTGATGAGGCCTGAGAAATTGTCGCAGTCCGTCAGGCGATGGCCAAAGCTGATGCTCGAAGTAAAGCAGATGTTTGGCATCTTTCCCTTACCTCGGCAGAGGAGATCGACCTCATATTCGTCTGTTTTCAGATTGCATGCTGCGAAAGCGTCGACGATCGAGCAAGTGATCGCAGACAGGAGCATGGGCAAGAGGATGGTCTTCATGTTGCACGTGGAGGAAGCTGTTGAAAGCGCGAAAGGTGCATGGAGCAAGAAACGGTTCCAGCTGGCAAGCACGGTCCCGGTTTATATCAACTTTGAAGTGTCTCACTCCGCCAGTACAAAAGATGGCGTTCAGACTGTGCTCGAATTAAGGCTGTGGCGACTGCGGCGGCCTTGTTTGAGAAGGCCCACTCCAAAATCCCCTTGCAATCGTTCCGCTGCATTTTCATCCTGTCAGACACAAATGAGAATCGACACCGAGCTGCAGCCGATTCCTCTTGCATCGTGGGTTTTGCACGCCTCGAGAGCTGTTATGTGGGACCTCATCTCTCATCTCTGCATCCCCACTGTGCGTTAGTGGGCGAGCGACAGCCCTCTCATTACAGCCAAAGACTTTTTGCTTATTCTTTCCAAAGACCGTCGAGCGTGTACAATTTTGGGAATTACTCACGCACGTCAAGCGATTACAAGCTTCGAAAACGTCAAAGTTGAAAGGGAATGGCATGAAGGTTCGTGTCTCTGCATTAGCCCGTGATGGCAGTTCTATGGCAGTTCTACAGTGTCAACTCTCGGATCCGACTATGGCGTCAGCACCGGCACCTTCCTTGCTAGACATCGCTGCGGAGGTAGAAACGCCGCGTGCTGTAGCAATGGACGACGTCGAGATGCTCTCTGGCATGCCCGTCACAGAAGCGGCAGTCTTGTTGTTGGTAGGCGAGACCGATTCGACATCGCCCACCAGGTAAGTAGACGTGGCGCCAGGTGCTGCTGGGGTAGTGTGGCTCGTGGGTGTGCTTGGCGTGCCTGAGTCGAGTGCTGTTGCAGCAGCAGCGGCCGCGGCCGCGGCAGCAGCTGCCTCCTTGTGCCTCTTCTCCCGCTCAAGCCTCCTTGTGGACTTGGATCGTGTCGGACGCTTGCCGTCTTTGGTCTCCCGCGTCGTATTTGATTCACCGTCTTGCGTGGTGTACGTTGTAGACGCATCGCCTGCTTCACCTGCTTCACCACCCTGTCCGTCGGTGGCATCGTCATCATTACCACCAGCGCCATCCCCACTCGACGGCGGGAATGTCATCTCCGTTCCCATGAACGCATGGTTCAGCAATTCATCCGCGCTTGGGCGACTGTTGTAGTCCAGCTCGAACGTCTTTTCCAAAAAGTCCCGGCACTCGTTGCTGATCTCATCCGGCAGGCTTGGCTTGCGACCCATGCCAATCTGGAACAAGGCCTGCATCTGGTTCAACTCGGCCCACGGATGCGTGCCCGAGATCATCTCGACGACCAGACAACCCAACGACCAGATGTCGGCCTTGATGGTGTAGCTCGTCTGCTTGACCACCTCGGGAGCCATCCAAAAGACGCTGCCTTGCAAACTCGGTCGATGACCTGCTCCTCCCGCTCCTCCTCCCGCCGCACCGCCTTTGTTCGTCGCAAGCACCAGATCCGATTCGACCTTCTTACTGATACCAAAATCCGAGATCTTGATGCCACCCTTGTTGTCCACCAAGATGTTGGCCCCTTTGATGTCGCGGTGCATGATGCCACGATTGTGCAGGAAGGAAAGACCGGTCAAGATCTGACGCACAAAGTTGCGCACCAACGGCTCTTCAAAGGCACCGTAGTTGCGCAGCAGAGCAACGATCGATCCACCAGGAACATATTCGAGGAAAATGTTGAGGTGCGAGCCATCGGCAAACGAGTCGAGGTACTGTACGATGTTCTCATGCTCGAGCGTCTTGAGCAGTTTGATTTCACTCTCGAGCGCTTCGAGCATGCCCTTTTTGCGTTGGTCTAGGTTGGAATCGCCCGAGGGAAGTTCGACCTGCTTGACTGCCATCAGCAGACCCGTCTTAGCATTCATGCCGAGGAACACATTACCAAACGAGCCGGCACCAATCAGGGCACCCTTATGCCACTTGATGGGCGCCGGTTTGGCCGATGGCAGGTAAATGTCATTGGCTTGCTCTTCATCGTCCGTCTCGGAACCGTTGGAATCAACATCCGAATCGGACAAGCCGGACGCAGAGTCTCCATCACTAGAGTTACCGTAATCATTGATGGATCGGCGCAGCTCTGATACTGAGCTAGCGCGCGACGTAGTGCCGCGCACGAGTGCCATAGGGTCGCCAAGGTGACGGTCAGATTCGTCGCCTGGGGCTTGTAGTACATTCGAGCCGCGCTTGCTCGCCACAGTATGGATCGAATCGGCTCTCGAGGCAATACTGCGCGCCTTCTTGGGGCGCGACGGGCCTTCGAGGTCCGAAGACTGATTGGCTTCCTCGGCGCTCTGTCCTCCATCTTCGTCGTACTCAACGTGGCCGCTGTGGACGTACGATGATGAGACGCCGCTTGAAGGTCGCGTCGAGGCAGCAGCCGAAGATGAAATGGGCGATGAAGAGCCAGGGATGGGGATAGGTACGCCATCCTCATCGACGACCCAGCCACCTCCGGCACCAGCAATCGAGAAGCTTTCCCTCCTATTTTCAACCTCTTGTGTGATCTCATCGACTGTAAGCAAGCTCGCCGTGTCGGCATTGCGCTCGCGAGCAGCGCTGAGGCCATGTCGGACTTGAGAAGCCAGGCTTCGTCGACTTCTTGTGCTCTCACCTGATGCGCGACGCGATATAGGAGGTCTGCTAGCGTGTGCGCTGCCATGCGGTGTGAAATGGTGCCCACCAGCGTGGTGCTGCTGCGAGCCACTTCCATGACCATGCCTGCTGCTGGACGGAAATGTGGCATGCGCCTCGGACAATGGCGAGCCCACCGCCTTGAGATCGCGCGACCATTCGTCGAGCGAGTCGCGACTGACGACCGGCGGCAGGGTCGGTGGACCCATCAGAGGCTGCTGCCGATCCGAGTAAGAGCCGGACGACATACGGTGACCGCTGTTGGAATGATCATCTTCCGAGCGCGAGTCGTACCCAATCTGGATGATTGGCGTTGTGCCACGCTCCCGAATCGATGCGGAGGACCGTTCGTTCGATGTGTGATGGCCGTCCAATGACTCTTTGTGAGGAAGAGGCGGCGCATCCGGGTCAGCGACGAAGCTCCACGTGCTGTTACGCTTGGAGCGTGTGCTCGCCGAGGCACGACCGTAGATCGAGCGTCGGGCTGTACGCTGAAGAGCCTTGGAATCGGTGGACGGGAAGAAGTCGGCAAGGTTGGTGTTGATAAGCTCTGAGGGAGGACGCTGACCGAAAAAGTTGCGGATCTTGCTGGGTTTGCTGGCGACCGGAGGCGGCGAGACGTGCTTGAGCTCCTTCTTGGTCGGCTGCCTAGCATCGGCTCTACTGCTACTGGCTTGGCTGCTATTGGCATGACTGCTGCTGAACGGCCCGACGCCGAGACCCGACATGATGCTGACGGTGGAAGCGCGCTTCATCTTCTTGCCACTAATGGTGACGCTGCCTGCATCCTCGTCGTCCTCGTTGATACCCGAACCGGGGCCAGAAGGCTGCATCTGCTTCACGGGCATGCGTTCGCCGAAGAACGCTTCGAGCTTGTTACGACCGGAGCGCACGGGGACCTTGCGTGCGTCTTCGCCGGGCAGATGGTTGGGGATCCTGCGAAGGGTAAGACCACGCTCTCTCAGAGGATCGTGCGGTTGGGGAGCGTGGCAGATAGCCAGCAGCTCATTGTCGGAAAGCGCTTTGGTGTTTTGACCGTCTGCGCTGGTGGCAAAGATACCCCAGGTCTCGATAGCGCCGAGCTCATCGCCCGTCGGTCCCTGGTCGGCGGTAGGCGTATAGCTGTTGCCACTGGGCGGCTTACCAAACTTCTTGAGCACGCGCGACATGACGTCGTAGGCATCGCGACAGTCGCTGACGTTGACGATACGTGTTGTGTTGTCCTCTTCGCTGATGAATTTGATGGTGCGTCGTTTGAGATCCTCGAGGGACGGAGGAATCGGCGTCTGGTAACCTGCAAATTGTGCCGACGCAACGTTGTAACCCTCTCCACTGTCGACGTGCCTGAGAGTGCTGCCGTTCGAAGACTGCTGCTGCGAGGGTGCGGGCGAGGCTGCATAACGCTGGGAAGAAGCAAAGGGCCCGCGGCCGACCGCGTAGCCTGCCGCCTGCTGCTGTTGCTGGATGGCGGAAGGAGTGGTGGGGGTATTGCCAAGCGAATGCGAGTTGGATTCGGAGATGGGCGTGAGTGGAGAGTAGCCGTCTCGGCCAGAGGAGCCAGCTGGCGCGCTGCCCGAATGCGACTGTGCACCCGTTGCGGTGGAGGGGCGGTGTAAACTGGCGCTGACAGTATTTCCGAAAGAGGCGCCGGTTGGGCTGCTGGACGTGAGACCACCGCGGGATTGTTGGAGAGGCGAAATGGTGGAGTAGCCGCTGGCGCCTGTCGCCGTGCTTGGTCGATTGTTCTGAATGCTGTGGCCATAGGGGAGACGCGATGACGCTAGAGACGAAGATGCTCCGACGATGGCAGGGGCAGCTATGCTCCCGATCGAGTTGACCTTGCGGTGGAGAGCGCCATCTGCAGTGTTTGGCTTTGCCGCGGCGGACGAGGAAGTGGCAGCGCTCCATACGCCGCCACGAGCTGCTGCAGGCGTAAGACCACGAGCCTCTCTGAGACTGAAACCTTGGCCCTGGTTGATCGAGCTGGCGGCTGGGGCGTAGCCGGGCATACCTCTGGAGGTGGACTGCTTCAAGGTTAGCGGAGGAGGCCGCATCTGGCCCCTTCGGATGCCCATCGAGTTGGGGCCAAAATTTGGACCGAGACCGTTAGCAGATGGGTCGGCATTGGTATCGTTTTGTAGATATTCCATCTCTCCCTCGTGAGCGTACATAGGATGCGAGGCTAACGGTGAAAGAGGAGGGGCAGATATTACGCTTGGCCTGCGAGCAACGGCGGACTCGGCACAGCGCTTATTGAGCAGCTTGATGGCGGCAGAGAGGCGGACGCGGTCTTTGATCAAGGAGACACCCATCTCCTTGAGGGCTGTTTGGTCGATATCGAGGATGACCGAGCCGCGGATGTCGTGCTCCGCAAACGTGGAGGCGTAGTGGCCGAGGCGTGTCGCATTGAGCCATGCAGCAACTTCGGCGTCGTCCCATCTACCTAGGTCGTCGTAGGTGGGGCCAAGCGGATTGAAGCCAGCTGAAAGCGGCGTTGTTGGCCGTGACCGTGGACTACCTGTATTGGAAGAAGGACCAGCGAAGTGGGCGGTCATGGCGCCCGTGCCCATGGTGAGCGGGAAGCCCGGGCTAGTAGGTGTAGCTGCGCTCATATTGGCTGAATGGTGCTGTTCAGAGTTGATTCGAGGCGATCCGAGGGAAGAGAAGCCGATGAGTGTGCGGTAGAGGCTTTATGAGGAAAGTTGTCGGCGACTTACTTCGAGTCTGAGGAGTCGGCTGCTGCTATTGTGACCTTGCGAAGCAAGGCATGGGAGAGTGTAGTTTGCTGGCCGTCAAAGCTCGGCCCGGGCGCTTGAAGAGCTGCTCGCTACAGGGAAAATGCGGGGCGATCTAGCAGAGCTTCTGAGCTCATCAGGTCAGGAGGTGAATCGCGAGTGTGACTGTGAAGGCAGGTTGTCAAACAAGCCGGGAGAAAGACGCAAGCAAAACTCTGATCCATTCCGGAGCGACCAGGTTCGGATGCTGCGACAGGCAGCTGATCTGCGCAAGTGTAGAGCCGATGACGAGGTGTTGACGCGGAGATGATGCGGACGTCGGTGTGAGACGGTGATTGGATGTCGTAGTATGGTACAGAACTTGTCCGTCGCTGCGCGACGGGCCGAGCTTGATGGAGATGCTGTTGTATGGTGTCTGAGAAGGATGAGAAACCAAGACCATGTCTCTTTCGGCCAGACTGCCGCCAAACTGTGAAGGCGCGGCAGCGCGGCGAAGCAATGTCGTCGGATGCCACGCGCATGAGCACACGCCAGCCCGGCCCATCCGAGGGGAAATCACAAAAATCCCAGTTTGGACACACCGACCAATTTCTGTCTGTAAGACATCGATCGGGTCCACACCTGCGCTGATGACTGCACTGCACCTGCGCTGCACCCGCACTTGCACCCTGAACTCTGGACTCTGGAATTCTGACGCGCTCTTCCCCCGATTGGCTGGCTCGCTTTGGAAGCAAGACTTTTTTGGTACCTTGGTTTTCCCTCTCATTTTTAGGTTTAGATGCTCGAATTCCGAATTTGGACAGAGGAACAATTCGAGCTCAGACAGAATCCCACGCTCTTCTTACCGTCTCGTCAGCTGAAACCATCAGGTAACAGACGTTTTTCCGTCTTCGGCATTCTCGTCGGGATTCGCAGCGGTGAGATCATGTTCGATTCATCGATGCGGCCAATGAAATTCGTAGTCAAAC